>JAHSPW020000002.1:12425000-12827500 GCA_019985065.2 Arctostaphylos glauca
TGTGTCTCTTTATCAGGTTGTTTCCATGCCCTCTGTCTGCAGTTAGGGTTTTGAAAACTCCAAACATTCAGAAGTCAGAACAACCATCAATCCAGAATTGCCTTAGTCTTTCGAAGAAATTTACCGGGTACATCTCTAACCTCGAAGTTGGTTCTCAAGTTACAGTATTGCTAGAAGCTAGGGTTTTTGAGAATTTCTCGTGTTTGGAGGTTGTGTTAGAATTTGATGTTTTAGAATAAGACTTTTAACCTCTTTCTGATTGTTTGACGTGTTTGATTCCTCTTTCAAATTCTCTTACCGTGCTATAAGAATTCCTACCTAGTATAGTTATAGCATGATGTGCGAGGTGCTTTAGTTATTGAGTAGAATGATATTAAGCTCCTTAGGAATTTAGTCATGAGAGGATAATTGGCATCAAAATTTCAGAGGATGGAAAGAAGTTCTTTTTGGGGAGGTTAAAAGATCAAAGCATTTTCACTTTTATAGAGCTATCTTCGCCAAAAGGCACACACTTCATCACCAGAGATGGCACTTTGTCTTAATTTGTTGAGAACTCGGGTGACTGAGGATACATGTATTTCTTTCTCGTGTTATGTTGTTTGTACTTTCCATTTTGAAGAGCTTAAATGGAAGAAATCTATAATACAATTTCTTGCACTAGTATATGTAATGGAATGCCATAATGATTGATCTTGTTTTGTTTCACAGTTTGCCTGTATGTTACCACTGTACATCCTATTTTATGGTACAGAGAGATGATCGAGGTTTTCAGCAGAAGTTTTGTGCCACAACATTTTGAGGGTTGACGGGCATTTGTCACAGCCGGGGCTTCAACGTGTTGGAGTGATGTGGACAAATGTTTTCAAACTTGTATGATCCCTCCCTTCATCTACGTTCACGATATTCTTTTTCTTCGTTGAAAAATTTCACTGGAACCTATTGTGTCTTGGTTATTACTTTCCAGGTAGAGCAATTTGCTGAACAGTGCCATGGGGCATAAGCCAAGTTCACCTAGCTTAAACCTTAACTCTTGCAACACAACACATCAAAATTTTCTGAATTTGGTCAAAATTTGCTAAAAAATTGCGAATTCTGTTACCTAAGTCTTCTGATTCATCTCATTGAATGCACGAACTTAACGCGAAATGTATTTCTGCCCATTGAATCACTGAAACATGGCATGTCATAATGAGCTTTGCATGTTGGAATCATGCAACCCGGTCATCGTCACCTCACCTGCATATACTTAAAAGCATGTTGCGACAACACATCGAGACTTGAGTTCATTGATGTTCAACATCAAAAAAGGGGCCACACTTTCGGTCATTTTCCTTCTTTGGTTTAACAGGTAAAAAAAAATGATATTAAACATTAATATCTATAAAAGGTTAGAGTGTATAATACAAATTCTGCAGTAAGTTTGTATATTGCAGATACTTGTAACATTAAAAGTTATATAAATGGCTAAAATACAAATACTTGATTATTTTCAGATGCTAAAATAGGTAAACAATACAAAAGTTTTACAAACGTAAAGTATATTAATCATAAAAAACTTGAATTGTTTCGAAAATAAAATATAAACATTCTCGCAATGCTTTCAACCCTACAGATTTCGTTAATAGGCACCCTCATAGTCTATTGCAACTCCCATTCTCACTCTTGCAAGATGAACTGGTGACTTGGCTTTTCGCCATGACCTAAGCTACTATTGTTGTTAGAGCCAATTGACAATGAGTGGAGAGGCTGCGCAGGCTCATATACTAGTTTTGAAAGTAATAATTAATCAAATTGAGCAAACTCTAACGGTCCGCCGTGCGTGTGACCCCTAACCCGCACTTGAAGAGGTAAACAACGGATCCATTACACATTGACTATAATGAAAACAAGGTGCACTTAAGGCACAAATAAATGGGCAATTAACTACGAGAGTTTTGTCCAAAAGCCTTTGAGATCCTAGCTTTGATAACATGTTGGATCCAACTCAAGACTAATTGGCAATGGGCGGAGAGGTTGCCCAGGCTCATATACTAGTTTTGAAAGTAATAATTAATTTATGTGAGACACTCTTAACAATTGTCATATGCACATATGCAACTCTGTTTCCACCCCGACCATACTCCCATTATGGCCTCTGGCTCTGCCAGTGATGCCATCATCACCAACCACCAAGTTTCGGCTGCTACTTTCCTCATGATGAAGTTTTGGCAACCTGGAGGAGTTTTCTAAACTCTTGATTTTCGTGCTTGATGCTAGGTCATGTTACTCTGAAGAATCTATAACTGATGCCTCCCATTTCTAGGGAAACGTTTTCAGTTCAGAGGCTTTTGGTTTCAGCATGAAGCTTTATATGACTCTTACACATTAAGCGCATAAACTAAATTAAATGGATCTTGTGACCTGTTTCAAGGAAGTGGAAAATTCTAGGTTTGGGATGGTAGTTTGCCAAAGATTTTAGGATTTCTAGAAATAAGGTCCAGAGCTTTACTTTGGTTGCTAAATCGACAGCTTAGTGGAATTCATAAACAATGGCTAGAATTTTGTTCAAGGGCGGAGCCAGGATTTCCTATTGTGGTCACATACCCAGAGTAATTAAGGAGTTGGTCGAGTTTGGCAATGATAAAGGGAAGAAATTGATTTTTAGGAGGATTCCTAAGTTTATTTTTTTTGTTTAGGTGTGGTCAAATGTCTAAAATTTCAATAACAATGATGGCTATTCTGAGGGATGTTTTCAACTTAGCGGGGTCAAGTGATTCCTCTTTGGTTTCTTCTCTCCAAACTTGTTTGCCTTGATACCCAATATATATGGTGCTTTTTATACTCATGTCAATTTCAAAGGCCAAAATAGTACCATGGATCCATACTACTGCTCATGCTCAGCAGATCAGTAAACTTCTAAAATGCCCTTAACTCACAAAAACTTCTAATAGACGTGGCAGCGGGATATTAACTTATAAATCTTGAAATAAGTTTCAAACCAACTTCAAGTATAGCTTTATAACGCTTAAGGTGTGCTGCAGTCAAACTTCAAATGTATCCCCCTTTTATGTGGTCACTTGTCATGATCAGCTGGAAGGGCTTGTCTAATAGCATTTTCATTTTCTGTTTTTACTTTCAAAAAATCTAAATCCCGAAACAAAAACATGTTTGACAACTGTGTGCTTTCTAGAAACAGCTAATGGTTTTCCTCCCTCCAGCCACCCCTCTTGTTGGTTACTGTCTCTGATGCCACCCCTCTCTTTGCCTGTTGCTACTTTTGCCACCTCCTTCTGCCAACCCCTCATGGATTTTCGAAACAAGTTTCTGAATCATCTTTTACGAAACTTGTTTTTGTTTTTGAATTATAAAAATAAATGAAAACATATATTGTTGTATAGAAAGAACAAAAAATGACCATGTCGGCAAACAGTTTGTCTTTTTTGTTCACTCTCTGAGGTGATATCTGGTTTGGCTTTCGTGGGAGGGAGATCAGAGTTTGATGTGGATTAGTAAGGGGAGTTTGATATTTCACATTTTGGGCATAAAAATGGACAAGAGGAGTGAATTTTAAATATCTGGCTTTAATAAATCATACATGGCGTATCATATGGTCGCTGATGTAGGTATTCGGTTATTTACTGTTTTTTGACTTCCATAATGTATGCATCATTATCTCAGCTTTAGATTATTGACCAATTCCACAGGGAGGTTTTCGTCAGATATCGTGGTTCCAGTTTCTCCCTCATGAGTCTGATCTCAACCCACTGCCTGATAAAAGGTTTGATACTTGCGTAGTTTGAATGTGAAATATTAGAATTTTATCTTCAATGACCAATCAGAAAAGTTTGCTGTGAAATTCATGTCCAGTGCTAAAACTAGATGTTTCTTGTGATTTGGACAGCACAAAGCTGGAGCAGAAAGATGCTGCTACTCTACTGGTGCTTTCATCCCATTTGCAGTTACAGAAGGATGGATTCCTCAGTGCATGGACAAATTCATTTGTTGGGCCTTGGGATCCCTCTCAGGGCGTCCACAATCCAGGTAAAGATCCGGGGCATTGTTTTCAGACTAATGCTTCTATCTCTAGTTCTCTAACTACTGCTTGCCTGTATGAAATACACAGATGAGAAAATCAAGCTCTGGCTTTTCCTCCCTGGGCGTTATGCATCTGTTATAGAGTCTGCTCAGGCTGCTGTGTCTAGATTAAGAGGTATATCTTGTTAAATAAAATTTGAAGTATAGATTTTTTATTTATTTAGATTTTCTGGTGTTTAATTATGAGGCTCTCCATTTTTGGTCTGTTCTAATACATAAGAAAAAATTACCCCTCTTTGGTCCCAATTAATGGGTCTTTTAGGGGTAGATAGGGTACCGTGGAATTATATGCACAAATGTGCAGAGGTTTAACCGCTGAACCAATTGGTCGTTGTCGTTTGGAAACATCTTCATATTATTTTATTACCGAGTTGTTTTTTTAACAGTAAAATTACACTCCTGAACTCAACTAGAATTAATTTTGTAAAGCTTTTGTTGCGCTTTTAGTAAGTGCCTTCTATACTTGTCGGAAAACTATCTGGGAAAGTTATTATATTGGTTTTGTGGTGGCAGTTCTTGCATCTGGGGTCTGGTTAGCTCCTGGAGATTCCGAGGAGGTTGCAGCTGCTCTATCTCAGGCTTTAAGGAATCGTATAGAAAGGTATGTTTGTGTTTTAAGTTCTTATTGATTCATCTGGTACCGTAATCTTCATCCTGACAGAAAATTTTGGTGTTGGCAGAGCCCTGAATGGACTTTCCTACATGAGATTTGGTGATGTATTTTCGAAATACCTACCCTTTTCACAAAGTGAAGAACTTTTCAGGTTTGTTTTGATAATTGCCTCACATGTGATGTTGATTTTTTCCAGCCTTGGTTTCTTATTTGGTTCGTGTTCTGGTTATTGAATTGTTCTTTACATGCATGCTATACCTAAAGTATTAGAAATTACATGCATTTATGCGTCTAAAAACTATACCTAGAATGTTACATATGCCATGCATTTGTCCATCTAAAAAACTTTGGCACTCTTAAAATGGTCAAGACTCCTGAGCATAACCCAGGCCATTCAACATGATGGCTTTTCTCTAATCATAATCAGGCGATGTTTCAGCAGTTGCCCCTTAACTGGTGATGATTCTTGTTTCCAGGAAATTTGTTCTATTGATTGCATATTGATTCATTGAAGGTGGTTTTATCATGGGAAGATGTTTTAGCATTATGCTTTGGAGGCTGTGCTACATGAGGAAAATGAAAATTTTCAGTGATAACAGGAGGAGGGCATTTTGTAGTTTAAGTTGTAAGTGAATTGTCTTGATTTGGTGACCGTGGTGTTAGTCATTATGACCAAGCCACAGTTCAAGATATTGCGACATCATATAGGAAACATGAGCAATGTTCAGAAGCATCAGAAGTTGTTCTAATGTTTTTGGGTGATGGGAGACAAAAGATTGGAGTTGTTGTGCCAAATTAGGTTTAGGTTCATTATCCAAGTGCTATTTGAATAATGGCTACGTTTGTATATTTTATGCAAGATTGTCAAATCGTGGATCAAAACGGCATTTTTTTAATTGTAAATTGAGTCGAATCGTGAATCGTAAATCGTAAAATATTTAGTCATAATAGGAAAATATATTTATATGCGTATAGATATCAAAACTTCATTATTAAATTGAAAGCTTGGCCTTTATACAGTAAAAAGTATTTTTTTAAACAAAGATTATGTGGCCTAGCAGGTAAAAACTTGCTTGTATGGCAGCATCTGTGGGCTGGTCAAGGCTTTGAACCCTGTCGTGATTTATGATTTAGAGGATACAAGAATTACAGCTATCGAGTTGTCAAAATTCATGATCATGTAGGATATTATACTCAATAATATTCAAAACTACGTGTATAATTATAGTTTTGCATATAAAGGTATAAAGTTGTTGAGCGTCATGTGATTACAAGGCATGAAAATTTTACCAAGCTAATAGTTGAGGGCAATTCCTACGTCCCTCATGCATTTGAATCCCCACCCTTGTGGAAGGATTCATGTGAACAAAGTGTCTTAGCCTTAAATATATCTATAATGATTATTCTCATATTTTATAAAAATAGAAAAAAGGTTAACAACATGCTTCGAGTAAAATAAATATTCTAATCAGCAAATGATTAAAAAAATTTGCGTGGAAATATAGTTTTCCAAACTTAACACTCTATGAAGTTGTATTCTTGATTCTCCAAAAAAAGATGGAGAAAAAAGTGGTTTCAAATTCATTGAATGCAACAATTGTTATATTTGCATTTGCATGAATCGAATCGTGAAACAAGCTGTGAATCATATGCTTTATCACCGATCTTGTCCAAACTTTGATTGACCTGTAGATGAGTGTCATTTTTTATGGATCGTGAATCGAAGTCGATTTGCGAATGTTTTCGGATGTACTAGCGGAAAGCTGTTAAGAAGTGGAGGAGCGCTAAAGCGTCTTTTTTGAACTTGTTATTAGAACATGTCCTTTGAATGAGCAGTAGTTCATGGGAAGATCCTAACTGTGGTGACATGATAAAGTGTCGAAAAGGCTTCCTTAGTTCTTTCGTATACTTTGCATGGGTAGGTGTTCTGCGCAGGCAGGGGGTAAGGGTATTCCTATTCCCTAATCATTGCACGGTCCTTTCTCCGAAGTTTCATTTGAGCTTCTTGTACAATTGCCTTTAAAGGATGCTTTGAGTGCAATCATGAAGGCATGGATTACCTCTTGACCTCTTGTTTAATAGTGCTATCTTCCCACCTACTCTTCGTATTCCTCTGCCTAGAGAAGTTGATCAATTAAGGTTTGACTATGTGCTCTTGGAGGGTATTGTTGACTTAAAATTACCAAAACAAACCAAACCACACCAAGCCTTAAATCCAAACCAATTGGGATGGGCTACATGAATCCATTTTCTGCAACGAGTTCTATCCAGGGCATCATGTTTCATGATTTAAAAAACCTAGATTCTTTCATATTAGCATCTCTAATGTCAATTTTGGTCTTCCCCTCTTCTTATATTACTATTGACTGTAATCATATCACTCCTAACAAACGCTTCGACCAATCTCCAATATCCATGTCGAAACCATAATCTTTTTTTCTTATCTTACCTTCTCTCAATGCTATCCCTACCATTCTGTGAATGCTGTCGTTTCCCAAATGAAAGCTTAGTTGGCCACCCTTGTACACTTCAAAATGGAAGTTTACGGGTCAATCCTTGTCAAAAACAGAGGCTGGGTATTAATTTACTTCTCTCCTTGAAATGGGAATCTTGGTTTACTTATTTGTCCTCTTAAATGAGGCTATCAGTTGGGCTTAGTCTGATTGTGGCCTTAGAATAATGTAATTCATGTACTTGTGATCTCATACTGCTTGTAATAATAATAGTAATAAAATCTATCTTGGAAAAAAAAATTCTTACCACACATCCATCTCAACATTCTCATTTCAGCTCCACTCATTTTACTAGCATGTTGTTTCTAGTAGCCCAACACTAAGTGTCATATAACATGGCTGGTCCTATAGCATTGCGGTAAAACTTTCCCTTCAACTTTGCTGTTATCTTACAGTCACAGCACTTTCGAAGCACTGTGCCACTTTGTCCATCCTACTTATACTTTGTATTACATCATCCGCAATATCTCTATTCTTACTAACAGATACTTAAACGCATGCTTCTCGTTAATTCCTAATTTTGGAGGGTCACCTTGTCAACACTAGTATTCTGATAAACTTACATTCCATCCATTTTACTCCTACTGCCCTGAAATCCTTTTGACATCAATGCTCTATGAAGCACTTGTACTGGTACGGGGTATGAGTACGGGTACAGAATACGGCAAAATTTTAAATAGTAGGGTACGGGTATGGCTGGGTATGTCAATGTTATTTTATTTTATTTTAATTATTTTATTATGTTTCATTGTATAAAATAAAATATAAACCCATTTTACCAAACAAAAGCAAATTAGAAGAAAATTTACTAATGAACTCATTTTCCTATATATAATGATTTACTAATTAGAAGAAAATTTGATAAATCAAACCGAAGGTAACTACAAGTCTACAACAAAATAAAATGTAGCACAAACGTTATGTTACATATATAAATTAAGAATATATATGACATTCCTATACTACATCCTATGATTCCTATCTGTACTTACTATAAAAGCCAAATTTTAAGCAAATTTATACTGAGAATTAAACCGTAAAAATAGTTCGGAATCATATATTGGAGTGTGGACCAAATTCAGAATATTGTGATTTAAATCAGAATATACTATTTGAAGTCCGGAATCATATACTATTTTGTGATTTAGTAGCAGTTTGCACTTCGCACTAAGATCGAAGTCCAGAATACAGCAGTTTGCACCAAGATGTTTGGAGATGGCGAGAGAGAGAGAGAGAGTTGAATCTGGAGACGCCGAAGTCTGGAACGCTGGAGCTAGGCGATGGAACGATGGAGACGATGGAACGTTACAAAGAAAAAGACTGGAAGACGTAAAATTTTTACTCTTGAACATAAGATTTTAGGGTTTTAAGTTTTGTGTTAAAATTTTGACAGTTTACCCTTTAAAATTATAAACAGTTTACAAAATGACCCCCGTAACCATAATCGTACCTAGTTTCGTACCACTCCCGTGCCCAAATAGGCAAACGTACCCGTGCGATTTCGAAGTACCCGGTACGCTTTTTGTCGTACCGGAGCCGTACCTGTGCCGTACCGGTACCCGGTACTCGTACGGCACCATTTTCGAAGTACCCGTGCTTCATAGTCAATGCTTCTCTCCAAGTTTGTAATTAAGCATTAAAACCACTTGCAGTTTTGTCTATTAGGACAATTATCACCTTTAAATAACATATACCATGGGATAACATCTGGAACATGTCTACTCATTTCATCCAAACTAAGGCAAGAAAGGTAAGGGTGGACCCTTGGTGCAATCCTACAGTTATTGAAAATTTGCTTGTTTCCAATCTATTAGTAGTGATAGCACCTGCACGCATGTCCTTAACCACACTGGCATAACCTTTTTGTCACATCGTTTTTCTTCAAAAACCACCATATAACGTCTCTATTTAAGCTATACATGCGTCATAATTCTCTCAACTCCTTTGTGAACTTTGGGTTATTATTGGTGACTTATTTGTTTGCTCTGTTGTGACTTCATTGAGTTATGGCACATTTGCTTTTAATTTGTGCCACAATTAAGTTTGAGTTGTGTTGTATAAAATGACTTCAAGTTCTGATTTTGGTTAATCTGTGGTTGGTATTCTTGTAGGAGAGGACAGCCTGTGGTTGAGTTCATCTTTGCTGCTACTGAAGAGGCAATTTTTGTCCACGTTCTAATATCTGCAAAGTTCGTGAACTTTTCATGCCTGCTATTGGTCATAGTGCCATCACTTTTGCTTATGTTGAGGTTGCTATACATTTATGTCTTAGATGGTAAATTGATTTGCATTCATTCTGTTTGTCTTTAGGCATATTCGGGCTCTTTCAAGCAGTGACATGGAGAAAATACAGAATGATACTTCCAATTATTCCGGTGATGGGCTTCCAGGTTGGTTGCTGTATATGCTGGTTGTTTTGTCATGCAATTTTTCCCTTGAATGCTGACGTTTTAGTGAGTAGAAGGATTTTGATACCATTCAATAAGTTGTTGGGACTAAATTGGTGGAAGTGTAGGCAAAAGGGAGGTTTCTTCTGCAGCATGGCCGGAAATAAATGATAGTGAGAAAAGAAGTTCTTCCCACAGAAAGTAGGGAAGGAGGGATGTTGGTGGGAGTCGGTTGAAAGCTAAGAAAGAGAGTGGGAGTCGGTTGAAAGCTAAGAATTGTATGCTGGTCATGTGGCGCTCTGGTTCAGTATTGTTGATCTAGCTTGCTCAATTGAGGGCCCTTACCCAATGTTGATCTCATCAGTCTCGTGTGCTGGGAAGCAGAGTCTTGGTGCTCACCTAACCTTTGTTTTTATTCACACGAGGCTAGCTGGTCTCAGACTTGGACCCACATCACTCGTTAACCTGCTTGAGCTATTTCTGTTGCACCTAGCATGGCCCCTTCTTGGGTCAGTCAACATTGTATTACTTTTTCCATCTGATGTTTCCGTCATTCCCTTTGGACATCCAAGTCCAAGGATAGACACCTTTATTCATCACCGCATGCGGGATCCCTTGTTACTTTTGTAACATATTACTTTGTTTAGTTAATATTAATCATAATCATCTGATTGTGATTATGAATTCATGTGGAAGTTTTCCTTTTACGCCATGTTGTGTTGATGTCGCCTTATACTGTGTTTTTGCAGTAATTGCCTCACCTCATGGAATGCGTGGTAGGATTTCTGCATTTTGTTCAAGTGACCTTGTGAAGCAAGTCTATTTAAGGTGGAATTAATTTTGCTTATATTTGCTTATAGATATATGTCTCGTTTGTTGTATTATTGATTGTGCAAAAAGCTCATGCTGTTAGGTAGTTTAACCCACACTATATACCGGGGGCCAGGAAGCAAACACAACTGGATAGTTTTGACTCCTGAACCTCTTGGAACCAGAACTCTGATCTATTGTTTTGAAAAATCAAGTGGGAGGCCCATAAGTTCCATTTCCTTGGGGTTTCATTTTCGTTTACATGATCAGCAGGAGGGGTAATATGGAAGGGGAAGCTGCATGTACATCATAAATGTGTGCTTCATCCACCAAGCCAACCCCTTTTGGTAGTTGTTATTTCGGTGATATGAGATAAGTTGTAGGACTTACAGGCTGAGTAAATAGAAAATCCAAAACATAAACTCTAAGTTCCTTAAAAGCCCAAGTCTTTATGAAATGTGCCCAATTTATAATGTCATAAAAGCTTAAATTTTTATGTGAAGTGTTTAAGGCACTTCATTTCATTTTGTTGTATAATATTGATATCTTCATTTGTGTTTACATGTGGAACAGTTCCGGCAAGTTTAAGACTTCAAATGGAATTGTAGGTCTTCCACACGATGTTTCTCAGTCTTCTGGTTGCCAGCTCAGTGTGCAAAGTTGTTATGTTGAAGTTACCCTTGGTTTTCCCCCTAAAGGAAATAATGACACTGTGCATCATAACTCGAGTTTGAAAAAGAATTTACCCAAGCATCATACTACTGAATCTTCTGCAATGACAAGTGGTGTCCAGAAGGGATTGCATGATCAATTTTCACTTTGTGAAAGGACATTCATCTACCCAGTAGAGGCAGTGATTGTCCCAGTCTTGCAGACGTCATTTGCTAGATCTTCTCTGAAAAGGTATATCTATCGCTATGTGCCTATTGTTGCGTACTTTAGCCTGGTCTAAGTGTTGGCAGATGAGTAAATTAGGGGGAGCAGTTCCCTCCAATCCAGAGCTTGTGATGGTGCCATTTTTCTCGTGGCACCGATGAATTAGTGGGTAAATCCAGCTCTTGGCACGTACTCCAACCTTGGATTGGAGTTCTAACCACGGCCTCCTCTACACTTTACAGTAGGCAAAACTGGCATATTTAAATTAAGAACTTTGGAAGTTTTGGACGCAGGCCTAGGACATTGGCTTCATTTTGGCTATCCTTTTTGGTCATGCCACATGCCATCCCCCTACTCTTCAGTTGTCTGATAAGTTGTGGGAATATGCCCTTTTCAATTTAAGTAGTTGAAGAATCTTATTCGTGGCCCACTGGTGAAACTGCTTGTTCTTTGTTCTGGTTCTGAATTTTTTTTATATGTTAACATTACCATGGTCAAATTGCAGATTCTGGATGCAAAATTGGATAGGGCCATCTTTATCCGGTTCACCATTCTTTATGCACTGGTTGGTAGTCCGCGGTTGTTTGTTTGTAATCTATCTCTCTTTGTATGGAAAGTGAATTATCATTATTATTGAATATTGGACTCCGAATCTTCATCTCTTTTCTTTGACTACATTTATTTCAACAGTGTTGGGGAGAGAGATTCTGTGGATGGATCTTGGATTAAAGCCAATGGTTTCCACTCAGAACAAGACTATCATAGTAGCAGCAATAGTATTAGTAGTAGCATAAGCAGCGTTAGTGGCACCTCTAGTGATAGCGAGCTCGAGGCAGATGCTGACTCATTGACATGTGGACAGTCGGGTTTATCTTCGTGTGATCAGTTGCCAAATAATGGCTCCAAATCGGTACTGCTTTTTGCTTACATTCCTATATGTACTTCAATTTTTCTTTATTTATCCTGTTACAAATAGAGTTCACATTGTATGCGTGCCTCATCCTTAACTGGTTTCTTAGTTAATCTGGTTTCCATGTCCTATATTACAGAACTAGTCTTTGAAAGTATTGACTTTTGGTACTTTTTGAATTTTATCTTGTACTTGTTTGTTGTTTTTGATGAAACTTTTCCTCTCTCCCCTTCCCCCCCTCTACTTCATGGTTGAGGGCACTTGGTGAGGATATACGGTTTGGGGTGAACCCTACCTACTTAGAAGATCAGATTTAAAACAATGTTGGATGGACTTTTTGGGGAGGATGTCCAGTCTTATTTACTTTAGTCTGGAGGTGATAACTGTCACGACCCAATCTTGGCATGGCAGTCCCACCAAGAGGGTGAATGCATAGCACTAGGTTACCTGCTCATACATGCATCCGGTTGTAATTTGTAACACTAAAAAGTAACTGTAACAATGGGAATACAGTGATCATCAAGTTCATCTTCAACCAACTGCAAATACAAAATACTCCAAAACAATCGGTCCACCTAAATACCAAAGGAAGAAGTGATGTCAACAGCTCAGGGATCACCACATCCCAAAGCATAGTTACCGAGATTCAACTTCTTATACATCAAAACACAACGTTTGCTGAGTCCGTTATCTTCTTATTCAATGTTTGGTGGCTTGGTAGCATGGGTCTCTCCGGTGGGGGTGTGAGAGTTTCTCTACTCTTGGAGTGATGCAAAGGTGAAGAAGACTAGAAGGAAGTTGTGGCAAATGATTCCTCTTTGTTGGGGCTAGTTTGGAGTGAGAGGAATCAAGAACATTCTGATGGTTTAGAAAGTCCATTGTAAAGGTTGAAGAGTTTTTTAGTTACTAGTTTTGGGACTTGTGGGAGTGCAATCTCTTCATCAATTTCTTGAGATGATTGATCTTTTTGATATGCAGGGGGTTATAGGGCCTTTGGTTGTTAGCCTCTTTTTTGTATACGGGTGGTATTCCCATAATGCCTTAGATTTATGAAGTTATTTACTTATCAAAAAGTAGAATAAAATATGAGTATCATTTTGATCAGATGGACAGAATTTAGTACTTTATCTCATTCTGGCTCTTTATTTGTGAGGATTTAACGGGAATCAGCATATAAGATGTTTTTTTTTCTGCAGGGTTCCAAGCGTCATAGAACAGGGATGGGTGAGTCTTTTGGCCAAGCGGCTTTGGTTACAAATGGTCCTATCCAAGGTGTATATAAGTCCGATTATGGCTCTCTTGAAGTTAACAATTCATCAATTACTGGAGTTGCAAATGATGTTGGATCGCATTGGGATTGGGAGGATGATAACAGAGGCATGGATATCCAAGCACTTCTCTCTGAGTTCGGTGACTTTGGTGACTTCTTTGAAAATGATTCTTTGCCCTTTGGGGAGGTAATTTCCTTCCTTCACAGAGGCAATTTTAGAAGTCTATAAAATTCTGCTTGTTAATCCTTCTTTTGAGAAGTTGAAAATGTCAAAAAACATGGTCTGAAGACTTTTAACACTTCCAGTAGATGATAGTTGATCTAAATGGAGTTGTGTATATTTTCTTAGTTGTGTGATTTATATTTTTTTCAACTTAATGCCTCTTGATTTAGTTGTTCAGTATATGCCTACCTAATATCTTTATTTTTTCTTTCTCTACTCCCTCCATCTCATATTTCCTGTCCACTATTCTATTTTAGGATGTCCCAAAATCTTTGTTCTCTTTGAAAAGTCAACGGGAAAAATTTGTATATTTCTCAAACTAATGTTCATACATGGCTAAAAGTAGTTAAAGATGTAGAGAAAAGGGGACAATGTTTGGGAATCTGATCAAACTTTTGAGGGAGACATGCATTAATTGCATGTCCCCTTAAAAAGTTGAGTACCCTGTACAAGACAAGCAATATGGGATGGATGATGTGTATTCTTTTCACCATTTCCTAATTGATATTGACATGACGTATAGAATGAGAAACTAAACATGACATTTATTTGGTGAAGCCCCCAGGAACTGCAGAGTCCCAGGCTCTTATGTTTTCCATTCCAGATAGTGGTGATCTGGGTAGTAGTCCTAATACTGGCATCATGGATGTTGCAGATCAGATGCTTTTACCTGTAGGCTTTCCATCATTTGATAATGTTAATCAGCCTCCAGTAGCGATGGAGGAGATTCCTAGCAAAACTCAAGAAGTTGTGAAGAATGCCGTGTCTTCAGGTGCAGTTAACAATACTCCGGCATCCTCGTTTGGTGAGTTTGATCATTTGGTGAAAGCTGAAGCATTGATGACATTTGCTCCAGAATACGGAGCTATTGAAACTGTAACAAGTGATTTCTCAACATCAATTTTCAGTAACCCGTACATTCCAAAATCTCGAAAAGATGGAAAAGTTGAGAGTACAAACTCGAGTCCGGAAAGTTATGTATATACTGCAACACCACCTTCATCTCCTTGCTTAGATGGATCTGATGAGAAGCATGGCGTGGCTGTAACGTCAAAAGCATGTTCCAGCAGGCAGGATTCAAGTGCCACTCTCCATTCAAAGAAATATTATACTGTTGTTGAACGAGGGAAAGAACATGATAAAAGATCGATTGCTAGCAATAATAACATTGCGACAGTCAAGGTGGCAACACCATCTTCGTTCTCTAGGTTCAATTACACAAACTCTGTCAAATCAGGCCAGAAGAAAACAAATGGAGCAACATTCGAACAAGAAAATTTTCAAGTGGCTACAAGAACTGTGCTTGCCACAGAAGTTGAATGCTTTATGTTCCAAGCTTCTATGTGCAGGATTCGACATACCCTGATGTCATCTTGTAGCCTTCCACTCACGTGGTCGAGTAGGTTGACTGGAAATTCTTTTCTAAATCAAGTGCATGGTGAACAAAACACTGCAACAGGCAATGTTTTTGGCAAGTATGAGGTGAAAAAGAAGGAATCTATACCAGTTCGAATCGCCGGGGATATTGATAGTGGACTGCTCGAAGGGCCACTTAATGCACCTGTGGGTGTTTGGCGCTCTGTTGGAGTTCCTAAAGTTTCAAAACCTACGATGTCACCTAGTATGGAAATTTGTCCGTCATTACCTTCTCATTCGTCTGAGGAGGGTATACTATCTTATGGGCAGAGGCAACCACTTCTGGAATTCCTTGACGGTTTGGCATTGCTTGTACAACAAGCTACCTCATTTGTTGATGTGGCCCTTGATGCTGATTGTGGTGATGGCCCTTATGGTTGGCTTGCGTTGCAAGAGCAGTGGAGGCGAGGATTGGCTTGTGGACCTTTTATGGTTCATGCTGGTTGTGGAGGAAGTTTGGCTTCTTGTCATTCATTGGACATTGCTGGTGTGGAACTAGTGGATCCACTATTAGCTGATGTAAGCACGTTTCTTTGTTATATCACGGAAGTGACCCCACAATCACACAACAGAAACTGTGGGGCCCTCTTTCTCATCAGTTACATTTTTCCCTTATTCCTTGATCCTTTGTCCGTACTGCCCTCATTGAGGTTTCTGACTTTGTAGATCCACTATTAGCCGATGTAAGCATGTTTTAATTAATTCGTTCTTTTCTTGGTTGAATCTGAAGAATCAATATGACATTTTCATAAGTTTTGGTTGGGCTGAGTATGGATGCTAAAGAAAGATGCCCTAATTGAGGTTTCTAACTTTGTGCCATGCCTTTCCATTATTTCGTTCTCTTATTGATTGAACCCGAAGAACATAATAACAGTTTCATTCATATTGGTCAATCTGACTACGAATGCTAAAGAAAGATACAGGTTTACTTTTTATATAGACAGTCAGTGAAAAACACCAGATTTAGGGATTTTGTCCACGCATGGAGGCTTGGGGGACTTGTAGTATGGGACAAGTTTATTAGTTTTTAACCTGTCGCTTGCATTTTTTAGGAAATGTTACTGGCATTAATTTAACTCCTTTTGTTGTCGAGAAATTCTTATGTATAGTATCTCAATTTTCAGGTTCATGCATCATCCGTGATTGGATTGCTGCAGTCGGACATCAAAACAGCTTTGGGATCTTCTTTTGGCACTTTGGATGGCCCATTGTCTGTCACGGAATGGTGCAAAGGTCGTTCAGGTGATGCAGGAACTCTTGGTGATGGATTTGCCTCCGAACTCACTGGAGGTGAATGTAGAGATTCTTCAAGTACTGTAACTTTACCTGTGGGTGAATCACTAAGCCCATCCCAATCCTCTTCTGTTGGATCCTTGGGCCTCAAGGGTATATATTTCTTTATAGATTTAGAATGAGATTATAGCTTTTTTGGTGTACCAATAGTTGGGCAATTGACTCCACAGGTGTGGGTAGGGTGGACGAGGCAAGCCAGTGGAGAGCAAACCAAGAAACCTGTGCATCAGATTCTGAGCAGCAGTTAGGTTCCCGTCTCAGGCCAACATTGTTCGTGCTTCCAGCACCTGCTATACTCGTGGGGTATGCCTTCTGATACTCAAACTCTATGTTGGAATTAAGCCTGATTGGGAGGTTTGATGATACTTTTAGAACCAATTTGTACACATTCCTCCTGATCTCGAAGATAGTTATGTGTTCAATATTTTGATGTTGATGTCAATCCCCTATGATAAAGTTACTGATATATATTTAATGTGAACTCATAACATGAACTAGCTCGTTCAGTAGGGATTCTCACCCTTCAGGAAGGATTAGTTGTTGTTGCATGCTGAGAGTAAGACTTTCCACTACTAGGAAAGACTTCGTTGGACAAATTTTTAACCTGCAATTTTTTCCATAGAAAGGGAGAGCACCAATTGGTTTGAACAAATTTTTGAAGCCATGTCACAAAAGTGGATTCTAACATTGCCCCAATAAAATAGATTTTTACAACTACCTTCATCATAATATGAATTAACTCAGGTCAAAGTGGTAAAATCACTTGAGCTTAACTACTCCACCCCCACGTATTCAAATGTACACATTCACACACAGACTTTGTGCCCATCTTCTAGTTTAATGAAAGAAAGTAAAAATAGATTGTCAATTTTGAATAGCTTGGTGTTATATGTAGTTTGTCATAATTAATGTATGCGGAGGAGTGGTCTTTGATAGAGGTTTCTTTATTATGGCACGGGGCTTTGGACGGGCATCTGGAAAGGGTGGATCGATTTTCGGAGTCGGACTTGGTTTGTGTTGGAAATGGCGCGGAAGTTCTCTTTTGGAGTCATTTGGTTCGTGGAGAAGAGAGTGGAAGGTCTTTCACCCCCTCGTGCTCGTATTATGCCTAATGAGTTGACCTAACTAAGTTCACGAGGTGCACGGTGCTAGGGATGGCAATGGGGCGGATCGGTTCGGTTATTTGGATAACCGAACCCGATTCCCGAACACAATATCCGAACCGAAACCGAACCGATAACCGAATAGAGGGAAAAAGAATATTACATAACCAAACCAAACGGGGTTCGGTTATTAATTATCCGAACCGAATCAAACCGAACAGCCCTTTCTCTAAACCCTCTCTCTCTCTCATCTTTCAATTCAAAGATACTAACGGTAGCCACTAATTTTGTACTTTAACAGCGAAGATTATCTTGCTTCGGCTTTTGACAAGGGCAGCGTGTATGGTGTATCATTTCTGTTGTGTTTTACGAAATTGAAACAAATTTGAAATAGCATGTACTGGATATGTCTTCTAGCTTCGTTCAGTGACCTTTAGTGTTAAATCTCTAGGCACCTGCCACACCTTGTTGAAAGAGAGAGAGTACTTGATTGGAGTTACGCCGCCGCCGCCGCTGCCCTTAGTTCCTCACTTCCTTCATCCTTGCGCCACTGCCCACAAAGTCTGAATGTGATAGATTTTAGGTTAGCATTTAGGTTAACTCACCAAAATCCAAAGGGCTAAAAAGTAAAAGAGTTATAAAATTATAATATATTATATATGTACACTGGGTAAAAGACAAAGGGTTATAAAATTATAATATATTATATATGTGTGTGTAAAACAACGCCGTTTTCGGTTCGGGTAACGGTTCGGTTATTCTTCTAACCATAACCAAACCGAACCCGAACAGGTATTCGTCCTCCGTACCATATCCACACTCACGGGGAAAAAAACGGTTATGGTTCGGGAAAAATTAAGCTGTTCGGTTCGGGTAACCATCGGTTTGGTACAAATTGCCATCCCTACGGTGCAACTTCTCTATGTATACCACCCACTTTCACTTATAGGGTGCTTGTGTTCTCTAATTTTCTAGGACTGAGACACGAGATACCAACATGAAAATCATGACCTGGCATTATTGCCCTACCCATAATAAGACCTGCAGGAGATGCCTATAGCCCTCATGAATTCAGAAATTATCAGATTACCTTTGACTAATGAAAACTATTAGGACTGAAATAAATCTGCAAGCAGCATACTTCCACTTCATTGCCCACATCGCACATTTGGAAATTGCACTGTCATCACACTGCAGATCAACAGAAATTAAGACCCATATCAACCCTAAACTTCACTGTACATTTGCCCTGCACATGCTTATTGCAATAGAGCAGTTTTTCCTTTCCTCTTCCCTTGATTCTCTGCATACTTCTGTTAGCTAGCACATCTGTTTTAACGTATTTTGATGTCGATGGAGTGGTAACATGGCTGCCTTTTTGGTAGCTTAAGAGCTTACTGTAATAGCACGTGTGATGAGCAAAATTATTTGTTTTGTACAATAGGTACCAGGATGATTGGCTGAAGACATCAGCAAGCTCTCTGCAGCTCTGGGAAAAGGCTCCTCTTGAACCATATGCTCTGCAGAAACATGTAAAATATGTTTAATCATTTTAAATTGACATTTTGTTAACAGAAGTTCCATTATTTATGTCTTCTGTAGCTGTCCAAGAAATCCTTGATACTGTTGCTGTGCATTTTCCTTTATCCAAGTTATATATATCAATCACTTACTCTTTGATATTCTTCATTAAATGTTGCAGATGAGTTACTATGTCGTATGTCCAGACATTGATCCCCTTACTACTGCTGCTGCTGACTTTTTTCAACAACTTAGTACTGGTGAGTGTAATAGAAGGGTCATGTTGATGCTGCTATCCATTGGAATGTGTGTAGACAGCCCTAGTAACATTCTCTTTTCGCTCTTTCCTTCAATGGAAATTGGCAGGATAGGTTGCTCTAATAATCTTCTTATGGTTTAAATCGTAACCAAAGATAGATTATATTTACACGCTGGATGTTTATATCCTGTCTTCAAAAAAAGGAAAATTCCTAATTTCCTGTATGCAAGTATGAGAATGCATGGAATAAGGTGTTCTTTTGGTGTACTTACAATCTTTTCTTCATCCTCTACTGCAAGAGGGCACAAGTTGAATGTGTTCCCGAGGAGGCAAAAGGAGAATACATTGAAAAGGATTGCGAGCTATGTAGTATGGACACGCACGCGCACGCAGATGCTGACACTGACACGGGATTTTTGAAAACAATGGGGATACGGACACAGCAGGGACACGGCAAATTTTTTTTACATACATACTATATAATGATTAATCAATAAACATTAATGCTACTCAAATAAAACAAAAATACAATCAATACAAATAAAAAAGATGTCCTGGTTGAATGTATTATGTTTGAGATGATAAAATATATTGAAGAAAAAAAAAAGTTTTGACCCATATATTATGCAACAACGTATTTGGCCCCAAAAATTACAAAAAATAACAAATCTACCCCTGCCGTGTCCCCCGGGTCTCCTCGCCCGTCCCCCGTATGTTCCCCTTCAAAAAATAAATTAAATTAATTGGACACGCCAAATGATGTGCCTCGTACGTTTTTTCAGCGTGTCTCTGGTGTGTCCGTGTCCCCAAAGTGTCCGACACGGATACGGCCGTAGGGGACCTCCAAGGAGTGTCCGTGCTACATAGATTGCAAGTTTTGCTGTTCGGTATTCACATATTGATCCAAATAGAAGTTCTATTTATTAATTGCTCTCACACCGAAGGCCTTTTTTGCCATAGAAACATGATACTCATATATTTTGGGATGCATGGTAAATGTCTCCAATGTCTTCTGAGTATCATATGCGTTTGTTCTGTCTGTTTTATGCCCTGTATAGGTTCATTGTTGCTGACATAGTCGGCATCTTCTGATTGCATGGACACCTGATATTTGCAACCAGCAGGACGCATGTCAAAACTTGTTCTAACTTCCTTAAAGATGCATTACATGTAACCGAATTGAACCATTACAAATGAACCAAGCCTTGAATCCAATCACTTGGGGTCGGCTACAGGAATACGATGTTGCCGTTCTGGCTTATGTATTTAGGTTTTACTTAAGATGCACGCAGCATGACGGATTGTGAACTGGTGTTATACTTCTATGCTCTGTTATATTTATGCATCCAGCTCAACAACAGAATGCCTGTATCATCCAGTGTATATGTATTTGTATAGACATACTCTGCACACAGGTGTATTTATGTATTTACTCTTACCTAGGTCTTGTCATGTGTTGTTTTCACAGTATATGAGACATGCAAACTGGGAACTCATTCGCCTCAAAGTGTGGGAAGCCAAATGGAAATAGATTCTGGAAAATGGTCATCATCTGGTTTTATTCTACTTGACTGCCCACAATCAATGAAGATAGAAAGCAGCACTGCATCTCTTGTTGGATCCATTAGTGATTATTTTCTGTCCCTGTCCAATGGTTGGGATTTGACGAGCTTTCTCAAGTCTCTGTCGAAGGTTCTTAAGGCTCTAAATCTTGGTTCATGCTTTACCTCAAACCCAAAAGAAGGAAATACAGGTCCTTGTATGGTATGTAGCACATATTCTTCATCCTCATGTAACTTGGTTCAAATATCATATTTCGCGCGGAAATTGTGCTACATTATGCTGCATATCAATGAACAGCCTTCTTAGTTGACTGTAAATGTCAACGTTTAACATGTGATATTTATTTCTCTTGCTCTGTTTATCCTCTTACAAGCTTTTCACACATTATGAGTAAGGAGGAGCTGAATATTTTACACCTTCTATGATAAGCAAGGTTCCTATCACCTACTGCTCTAGCTAGAGTCATACTACGAATTACTTCCATGATACATTCAATTAGCGCTCATTTTGCCCCCCCGCCCGCCCCCCCCCCCCGCGGCGGGGGGCGGCAGCTCATTCTTTGTTTTTTTGTGCTCCAGTGTGGATGTTTTGTCTTTCTTGTTTCTTGCTCTCCTGGACTGGAAGCAATCATGATTCTCATTCAGCTTCCTAAGTAATCTACATAGTGGAGTACATTCAGTAAAATTGGTAGGAATCTTCCAAATAAGCATGAAGAGATGGATTTCCTGGTGATTAAGAGGATCAATTTCAGAATAGTGACACGAAAGGATAGAAGAATAAAAGAAACATAAAGGGCGAATAGCACTCTTCAGTTTATCAGCAGGCGAAATTGTTAGAGAGACATTATGAATGATAGAAAGATTTTCAGGTGCGAGTGCGACATTGCTTAGCACCCCAAAAAAACTACGAGCATCTTGTGTTCTTCAATTATCTAAGGATTGTAACCGTTAATTTATATTGATGTGGCATAGAAAAAGAATTGGTTGGTCAATTATGTACCCTTTTCTTCTTTTTACATGTTCCCTGCCGCATAAATTGCAACATTGACCAATAATTTTGCTGGGATTATCACATATGTGCCCTAAGGCTTATGCTGATCTGAGTAAAGCGAAGTGGTGTTTTCTGCTCGAGGCATTTGCATCGCTTCTAGTGGTGATTTGTTAGTGCAAAACTGATCTTACATCCCTAACGTCTGTTTTCTGCTATCAGGTTATCTATGTGGTTTGTCCCTTCCCTGAGCCTGTTGCAGTTCTGCAGACTGTCATCGAGTCTTCCATTGCTGTTGGATCAGTCATTCTATCAAAAGATAAAGAAAAGAGATCCTTAATTCACAATCAGGTTGGGAAGGCATTAAGCTGCTCAGCATCTGCTGATGAAGCATCAATATCAAATGTGCTGACACTCCCAGGATTCTGTATTCCTAAATTGGTACTTCAGATTGTAACAGTTGATGCCATTTTTAGGGTCACAAGTCCAGCTCTCAATGAACTTGTCATCCTAAAGGAGATTTCTTTTACTGTTTACAATAAAGCTCGAAGAATTTCGCGAGGATCCTCCACCACTGATTTGGTCCAGGCTTCCTCTATGTCAAGTAGATCCCATTCGGCTTCGATGCAAATTACATCTCCAGTCCCAGGGATGTGGAAGGAGTGTAGTGGTCCTAGAATTACAGGTCCAAGAGAGAGTGAACTCGATCCTACCCTGCGCCATGGTTCTTGGGATAATAACACTTGGCAATCTTCAAGAGCAGCTGGTGGTTTTGGAATTGATCCACATAGAACTGGAGATTTTCTTCTTGCTCAAGATGAGACCCGTTATATGTTTGAACCACTATTTATTCTTGCGGAACCTGGTTCACTGGAGCATGGAGTCTCACCGACAGTTTTTACTAATATAGCATCTGAATCTTCAAAGCCTTCTCTATCTGATGATTGTACCAGTGGGAGCTTTGTGCAGATTTCAGTAGATGCTACCACACCAAGCTCCCAATCTGACAGATCAGAGACGGCAGATGGCTTTGGATCTTCCGGCCATCAAAAGACACTTCCTAGCCTACACTGTTGCTATGGATGGACAGAGGATTGGCGATGGCTAGTATGCGTATGGACAGACTCTAGGGGAGAATTGCTTGACAGCCATATATTCCCCTTTGGTGGAATTAGTAGTAGGCAGGATACAAAGGGTCTGCAATCCCTTTTTGTCCAAATGCTGCAGCAAGGCAGCCAAATACTTCAGGCGTGCTCTTCTCCCGACTCTGGTGTTGTCATCAAGCCAAGAGATTTTGTCATTACACGCATTGGATGTTTCTATGAACTCGAGTACCAAGGCATGTGATTTGCTTCTATCATCTGTGTTTCAGAGGAGTATTGCTGATTTGTTGGTTTTCAGCATTTTATTTTTGTGGAAGTTTTGGTAATCATAAGTGGCTGCTTCATTTCTGCATTGCTATTGCTGCAACCATGTTAACTAAATCTCCCATGAGGGCTTTCAAAAATGGTGAAAGCCCTCAAGTATTTCCCATTTTTAACAAAATGCAACGGTAGACAATTTCTATAACACACTATACTTTTTGCTCATAAAACCGTACCGGGAGCATTTGGAAACTAAAGCACCGGCTTGTAATTGAATTATGTGGTTAACAATTTGTGAAAATTATTTACAGAAGCAATAGGTTGCAGCTGTCTTCTATGAATTTATCAATATTGTTTTATTTTTCGTGTCTTTATTGGACTTCAACTGTGGCTTAAACAGAATGGCAGAAAGCACTCTATTCAGTTGGGGGTTGCGAGGTGAAAAAATGGCCTCTGCAACTACGGCGGTCTGCACCTGATGGGATGCTAGGGAGCAGCAATGGAACCTCATTGCAGCAGGAACAGGAGATGAGTTTAATTCAAGAGAGAACCCTTCCTTCTTCACCAAGTCCTTTATACAGTGGTCACTCAAAAGCGTCTGGATTCGTAAAGGGTGGTGGTTTGGGACAATCCTCTGCTAGAAAGCCGCTGATGGGTGGACCTCCAGTTATAGACCACAATAGGGGTTTGCTTCAGTGGGTGCAAAGCATCAGTTTCATCTCAATTTCAGTTGACCATTCATTACATCTGGTTTTTCAAGCTGACTCAGCATCTCCTGGTAGTTTTCATTTCTCCTCCTTTTACTAAATGCTTTTAGCTTCCCCATCCTTCAGTTGCATTTATTCTGCTGGATTTTTTATTAGTACATTTTGAAAGGCTAAGAACTCCTGCTAAGAAAAAAAACATGCGAGTTAGCAATTGAGGTTAATCTATCAATCTGGCAACGGATTGCGACTTGTTTAGCAGAGTTCATCTTGAGAAGTCCATGTCATCAAGATATTTTGGTTTTGAACTTGGTTGATTTACAAGGCTTTATAAAATGTTCTATCATGACACGTCTGTATTGAGACTCTTCTAAATATGCCAAAGTATCCGTGTTGGTCTCACATGTAGTATGGCATGTGCCCATGTCCAATAAAGGAAATTCAGCAAGAAATTGTCCGATAACCTGTAGGTGAGACACTTGTCAGACATTATCATTCGTTGTGTCTTCTGATATTCGAAAATGGGCGAATCGTACATGGTAGGAAATCTATGTTGCATCATGAGACCATTTAGTCCTCAAATGAAGGAAAAATGCTGAACCATATAGATGATACTTAACTGGTGCAATTATTAACTTGGTTGTTTAGGTATTCGGAAATTCAATCGCTAGGACACATTCGCAGTCGAGTATGGTGTCCCAGTCTTGGCAAATGTAGTCGATTATAGGCATGTCAAGTATATATATCTGACAGCCTATATTGACACAACACCTTAGCCAATGCATAACCTTGTTTCCATTATGAGGATATGCTCAATGCCAATCCTGTTAGATAGCTTGATATACATTGTTGGGCCCATTTCCTGACAGCTTAAGTTTTGGGGACAATAACTTAATAGGGTATCAGAGCTCAAGTTTTCTGTATTTGCGTTTGTACCCCGTTTCATTGTGTCTCCCCTTTGTATTCTTTTGCAATATGTATGGATATTTGCATCTCCATTTGCAAGACGGGTGGCATGTGAACAAGGGTGTTAGATAACTTATACAATATTGGGCCCATTTCCTAACCGCTTAAGCTTTTGGGACAATTGGTAACTTGACAAATGCATCTCTTTGTGGATTAGTCTTTTTTGAACTTTTTGGCTCTTTTCTCGGTGATGGAATTGTTGCTTTAAGATTGATGTGCCTGTGGTAAATTAAGTCAAACTAAATATTTCCTCCGGCAAGAAATTGTGCATGTCTTTTTATTCATTTTTTTTTATGACTATAAAAGCTGTCTGCATAGACCAATTGAGTTCGTTGACCCGATTAAAGGTCACAACTGCCAAAATGGGACAAACAAATTGAGGTGGAGGAGAGAATTAACTTCCAAATGCTCCTTATCTTCCCCTTGTAAGATACAAATACATGTTGTGTAAAAAATTCGGTATGGGTTTATTAGTGGCTAGGTCTTAGCTATTTTACCTTATGCTACATGTGCCCACTGTGGATTCGCTTATGCACATTGTATTGCCATGTGATATCATTTGCAGGGGGTGCTCAGAGTAGCAGCAGCACTGTGAATGCACCAGGTGGTTATATCGAGGGGTTCACTCCGGTGAAGTCTCTTGGTTCAGCATCCACATCTTACGTTCTAATCCCGTCACCCAGCATGCGGTTCCTTCCCCCAACTCCTCTGCAACTGCCCACATGCCTCACTGCCGAATCCCCTCCACTTGCCCATCTCCTACACAGCAAAGGCTCTGCAGTTCCCTTTTCCACAGGATTTGTGGTATCCAAAGCTGTACCTTCTATGGGGATGGGGAAAGAATCCTCTAGGAGGAGCAACTTGAAAGAAGAAGAATGGCCTTCAGTAATTTCTGTTAGTCTTGTTGATCATTACGGGAACGGAAGTAATAATAACATTAATATCCAAGAAAAAACTAAAAGGGGGATCGTTAGGTCCATGTTAAGCTCAGAAGCCAGAGATTTTGAAATAGAAGCCCATTTGATACTCGAGTCTGTAGCAGCGGAACTTCATGCTCTTTCGTGGATGAGTGTGAGTCCTGCATACTTGGAAAGGCGAACAGCACTGCCCTTTCACTGCGACATGGTTTTGAGACTCAGAAGGCTTCTTCATTTTGCTGATAAAGAGCTCTCACAGTCAAGGCGCACAGAAAAGACACAAGTCTAGGTTTCTTTATGGACTGCTGTTATAGAGTTGCTGGTTTTCTTTTTTGTAAATTATGTTGCCAGCTTCTTTCATTTGCTGGTATCGATCAACCCTGCTGATTAACTGCAGTGTCTTGGATTTCCCAATGAGTAGTATGGGGAAAAAATAATATACAGGTTTAGGCTTAGAGATAGAACATCAGATCTTAGATTATTGTATCAGACCATCAGAACAGCTATTATTCAATTATATAGCATCATTTTCAGTTGTTTTGGTCATCTGATTTGTTGTACCAAAGTCAAATTATTTAGTCTCCCATTTCATCTACAGAAGTTCTTTTAATTTTGTAATTGTGATTGTTTCACTACATAACCAAACAATTATCATGAAATTATTCGTATAGCTCAGATAATTACGTAGTACATTTTTTTTGGCAACGGTTGACTGGCCTCCTGTTAGAAGTGAAAATTAAGCTAATCGGATTGGTTTCCCTTGATTAGTTTTGTTCTGATAAGAGACCCTGCTATGGTTCAATTGTAAACATGATTCTTTTTCGCATAATTAGGCACAGGCGGTCAAAATTAATTGGAAGAATAAAACTTGCAGCAGTAAATTCAAAAGCTAAAACGGTTGAAAAAATACAAGGGAAATATCTTTGGACACAGGACACAATGTTTGGCGTAAAATTTAGACAAGTGTTTGCAACTGTGATGCGGGTGAATTTTATGTGCATCGAATGACTATTGACACTAATCTGTTATTGTGCCCGTACATCTGTCTCTCTGTGTGGAGTAATAGGAATCTTGGAAATATAAGGATAATTCAAGGTGAACTTCGTCCTGTCAAGAAAAACATGAAATTCCAGTAGACTTGTCCATCTTTCTTAAAGAAATTCCACCAAGTTCATTTCAGCTTAATTGATCTAACTTTACTGTTGAATTATTCTTTTGCTTTTATTTATTTACTTTCTTTTCTAGGTTTTCTGACTTATTTGTTTATATTCCAAATAGACGGAAGATAGAGTTATTATTGCAACTTAAAGGTGGGAAGGCTCTGGGTTAGAACTTAAAAACTGTTTGTAGCAGAGCCTGCCATGAAATCAATGATAATATTTAATACAACTCATGTCCGATTAGTACAAATGATCTTACACTGCACAAATTTGGTATTCAATTGGTGCTCAATTTTCATGACAACATAATAAATATATAAATCGCCAGCTCATTTTTCAATAAACACGCGATCAGAGTCCCAGACTCCTCCAACTCTTTGGGAGTTTACGGTTTCATGTTCTATTTTATATATATATATATAACACAGAAAACACTGGCAATCTTGAATATGGTTAAAAGCTGAAGATAAACCATCCCCCATAAGAGCTTCTGGCCGCTGCTGTTTCTTGTAGTAATGGTTGATTCCCCTGAAAATTAGGGTTATCTTCCATCTCGTCGGTCCTTTCTCCATTCCCATGGCATCTCAGGGTTCGACGAAGCCCACAACCCAACTCGCTTCGCTCGAGCCTCTCTCTCCCACTGGTATGCAATGCCCACACAAACAGCCATTAGAAATGAAGATGATTGATTGATTCACCACAATAAAAAACAACACAAGACTGACCACCTTTTCAAGTTCTGAACGTTGGTCATAGGCTTTGTAATGCCATGCCAGACCTTTCTTCAGCATTGATTCCTATGCAAAAACGAAGTTCTTGAAATTGTTTTCAAAAACATACTGAGAAAAGTTTACAAGGAAAATAAATACCTGTACAAATATGCCATTGCAATATATATCTCCCACACTACGGCCGTATTGATCTTCGTCGAATACGAGGACTCTCAGACTCTTACCCTGAACAATCTTGGTCAGTTCCTCCTTTGCCTCTTTTCCGTAAGGCATTTTACCCTCTGGCGCATCTATTCCCCTGTTTGTTTCTCGAGAAAAATCATTCATCCACTAATATCATCATAAACAGTAAAGTTTGTCAAATGACATCCCTTTTGCAGGTGGTGTTATTACTAGTACCTCAGCCGAATCCGATACTTGCGGCAAAGAATCTCCTCATTCTGAATATTTAGAGCCCTGCGGTATATATATATATATATATATATAGAGAGAGAGAGAGAGAGAGAGGATGATTCCAATAACAAAAGCCAATTTATAGAATCTGTGCGTTTGAGTTTGAAAACAAACCTATATCCCGAATCGATGATTTTCTTGTGGAGTGCATCTGCCTTGTTGTAATTCCTCTCGGCGCGAGCTTTAGATCTTTCGACAGCTGCAATTTGAACGTCTCTGGGAACAAGGGATGACTCCCTCGGATCCATCGTGCTGACATACACTGTGATGGTATCCCCATCTGCTACAGCTTTTGCATCCACCTGATTATAGTAAACCCTTTATTAGAACTGACGAGTGATGGATAATCGAAGGTTTTGAGAATGGGGTTTGTGGGTCTTAACTGGTAGAGTCTGCAATTCAAACTTGAGGCCTTGGGGCAGTGAGGTGGGTAACACAGAGGAGAGTTCAACCAGAGTATGAGGAAGAGGAAGACCATAGAAAGCCAGTAGACCCTACTCAAAGGAACCAACAAAAATTGAAATTCAGCACAAACATTTTAGCATTTTGAGAAGAAAAAAATTGGAGTCCAGTTTTGTTTTGACCTCGTAAGGCTCACTGTTGATTGTCTATGTCGTGGTTTATTGATTGCACGTGAGGGAATTGATGTGATTATCATAGATTCATGATTTGACCATATAAATGAGACGATAAATTATAGCATATTTTTGTTTCTTATTGCTTATTGAATAGTTTAGTAATAAATTTCTCCTCCCTTGTTCCTATTTATTTTCTTAATCTTAATTAAATAAAAAGAGGCAGAGTTCTAGATAGAGAAAGTTTAGAACACAATTTTTAATACCACAAATATGTCCAAAAATGTTTAATGCACTCGGTTTATATGGTTTTAAAGTGTTCAACGTGTATCACATGATTCCGAAGGAACACATCTGTATTCGGTGTGTCCGGATCCGGACCTGTGTCATAGAGGTGTGTGTTGTTCTTCTAGATATGACTTATGAGATTCCTCACGCCCTTCTTTACATCCCGACCCCATCGCCACAGTGCTCTCTCTCTCTCTCTCTCTCTCTCTCTCTCTCTCTGAAAAATAGACATGGGTGATGATTTGGGGATTGGGAGATTGAACCAAGCAAAGCATATAAAAAAACACAAAAAGGAACCCATAAATAAGCCTAAGAGAAATCAGGTCTAGGATTGGAGAGAAAGGCTCACCACTCACCACAACCAAGGAGGACATAATTAAGATATGAACAAAAGAGAAGCTCTTGTCCTTGTTCTTTCTCCCCAAAGGAACACCAGACAAAACCCTCTCGCTATTCCCATTTCCCTGGTCACCCACCGATCCCATTTCGCCTTCCTCTGATCTCTGTATATTCGGCATCCCAGCCAGAGATCTTTATGGGGTTTTAGCTCTTAAGCCTCATAGCCAAAAAACCCAGGAATTTGCTTCAGTTTCAGATCTAGAAAGAGGAGAATAAGTCTCAAGTTAGGAAGGAGAGTGACGGGGCGGTAGTGGGGGCACAGATTCGGGGAGGGAATGCCGGAGATGCTCGAGCAAAAATGGACTAGATGGCATAAATGGACTAGATGATTATAATATGTTCAATGTTTGTATGCTCGTCGTACAAACATTGAAGAGATAATTTACTAAACAAGCGAGATTCATAGTATAACCTTTTCAATGTAATAGTGTTGGTGTCTATTTACTTTGACAAAGGGGTATTTTCAAGGATTTGTCTTGGATAGTGTTCCGTTGTGTTGAATGATCTCGATTTTAGAAGCCTAGAGTTTGAACAGATTAGAAACTTAGAACTTGAACTTTTACCAGAAACAAACTTCATGTTTTATTTTCGTTAATATCCTATTTTATTATAATCAAAATGAATAAATAAACGGCTAGAATCATCGATGTATGTACGGTGTTAGGGCAACGATAGAAAACTGGACTGTTCAGACATTTCAATTAAGTTATCTTTGATTACCTCAACATCCGCCTTCTGATGTCTCTTCAATGTCTGTATGATGAGCCTTGAAGCTTCTTCTGGTGTTTTTGGTGGAGGTTTTGAATCTCTCCATGCCACTGACAGTTTTTTATACCTTCATTTGTCTCATAGTACATTCAATAAACCCAATTTATTTAGTAATTTCAGTATTATCCTAATCAAGCAGCTGCATTTACTAATCAAAATAAATTGTGCACTACTTACCAGTTAGCCTGAGCCTTTTTCGACGAAACTACATGCTTATTGAGTCCTTCTGGAACCTTTAAACAAGAAGAAAAACCCAAATTTAATTCCATGGGGATGAGATTAAAAGAAACCCAGATCCCTAATTAGCTTGAAAACTCAAAAAACCAGAACAGAATATAAATTGATTAACCAAAAAGGGGATTACAAGTTCTGAAAATAATTTTTGCAAACAAAGGGCTGAATTGATGCAGAAATGGTGATCACGAGGCATGTACCTGGGAGTTGATTTCGTAGTGATAAAGATCGCGAGCAAGGGCGGAGACACCGACGGTGGTGGTGGAGACACCGTGGGGGCCAAGTGAATCGGAGTCCGCCGACGGCTTGCAGCATTGTCCGCACAGAAATCTAAGGGCGTTTCCCATTGTTTGGATTTTGTTGTAATTTCCACTGCTGGGGCCTCAGGTGGGTGATAACTGGGAACAATGAATTGGAAGCTCAAGAACTCGACAAAGTAAGAGTTTTTAGAGAGAGAGAGGAGAGAGAATGGGACAAATGGATTGGCTATTGGTAAGGAATCTCGAAGGAGTATTGATGAAGGTGGCAAAAACGAATAAGGATGAAAAATGGCACGCGGCAGATCGTGATTAGTGGGTGAGATTGCTGCTTATTGATTACTTTTACTGACGAAGTTTGGGAGGAGCGATTAAAATATAAGAGGTCAACGGTTGGTTGGCTATATACGTCAACCTGTGGGTACGTGGTGGGGCCCTTGGAGAGAATTAGTAGTAGATAACACTACTCCCATGGATGCGCCAACCCACTCTCTCTGTCGGCGAGTGTGTCGTCTCCATTCAATTAATGGTTTTTTTAACAATTAAAATTTATTTCTTTTTATGTTTTGTAATTTATTTTTAAATTATGAGCTTTTTTTATATGTTTCATATGATTTTTTGTTAAAAAATATTATTTGAACAATATATATTAGTTATAAATTTGAAACGACACATCTATACACGCTAATACCAGTACCGGTACGTACTATATAACTAACAAGACCGATATGCTATCCGATACAAAATTGATAACTTTGGGCGACACAATAGATTACATATTTTTATAATAATGTGTGTGATAAAGCATATTGGGGGGATTAGAGGTCTCTGCAATGCCTTCGGGTATTGCGCCAATTTAGTACTTGGTTCTATTTTTATAGTCTATTATTTTAATTTGAAACGTTCTAAAATAAAATATATTTTTTAAAAATAACAATTACAATTTGGTTAAAATTATTTTTTGTTCCTTTGTTTAAATAAAATTTGTACTGTATATATTAATTAAACTTTTTTAAAAAATCCTATTTGAATTCTACCTCAAAGGCTTATTTGGAAAGAAAAATATTTTTTATAATAATTATTATGTTACTCTAAAAAGTTAGAATCCCGAAGAGGGACTATAAATTTAGAATGGAGGGAGTATTTCTTTATAGTAAATATTATTTGATCAAGTAATTATCAGTGCCCGATTAATTTAATTTTTATACGCATAATATACTCAATAAACGTGATAGTTTGAATCGTGCCAATAAAATTTTGAAGGATCATATTGAAGGCACTATGTGAGTATAGTGTCTTGGAACACTACAGAGACTCTTTGCCTCTATGAAAGTATCACATGACGATGTCTCAAAATCACTAAATAATTATTTCGAAAATCGAACAATCACCTACTCCTCCGAGCCCATAGAAGAGTTGTAATGTACACTACTAAGCACTACCACTCCCCACTACAACCACCTTCCTATCCAAGGCTAAAATTGGTTCGCGCAGTCATTTTTTGATCGTATGCCGAATCGATTAGTTTCGGAGAGTATATATAGGAAACAGATCCCTACTGAAAATAATTTGAGGACCAAAATCAATTCAAGGTGGTTTGGTCTGCGCTAATTGAGAAATTTTGGGTATTTCAGGGGTTCAAAAATATTCGGGCCTACCATGAGTGGGCTTCAAATGTGAGGAGAGAGTAAAAGTCTTTGAAAGAGAGAAAGGGGAGACACTATTGTTTTTTGGATCTGTCGAAATTTTTGTATTTTAGGGTTTGAGTCTTAGCTCTTTTTAGGGTTTATTACTGATACTAAATCAAAATTCAAAAGGCTTTTCATCTCCCGACTTTGACATGAATGGCTAAGATGAAATTAAAAGGCAAGAAAAAAAAACTTTTGGTTTAATTCATGCTCCATTGCTTTGTCAATTCAGTTCAATTCATACTCCATGGCTTTGTCAGTACGGTTCGATAGGTCCAAGAACGATTTGTGGAGAATCGAGACCGAACCGAAGACCGAAATGTCTACTGCAAAATTAAGATAATTTTAGATTTTCAATTCTGGATTCCAATAAAATGGATTGACTTATTTATGATTAAATTGTTGCAAAAGTTAATAGTCTGGTCCAAAGTACCCCACAATCTTCTTCCCTTTGAAGAACCAAATTTTGGCATCTAAAATTCTATGGATACTAATTTTTTTAATAAATATTCACAACTGTTTTCTAGGAATTAAATTTTCAAAATTACTCCCATTTTTTTAGTAAACAAGGACTATAGAACACAAGGTTTTTTACTAACTACAGTAAAGTCTGTAAAAAAAGATATTTCGAATAGATTTAGTCTAATTTTTTTGTCGAAATATTCTTTTGATTTCATTCAAAAGGAATTGATTATGTTTGTTTTTTTTTAAATTTCAATGAATTATTTGTTTGGCTAGAAGAAGAATCGCCAAAGTACAAAAAATGAACAAAATTTAAAGAAAGTTTATAAAAGATCAAAAATAAAAAAAAATTGTTTTAGTTTGAAATTGCTGGTCCTAATCTTTTATTTTTTGTAAATTTTTTATTAAGAAAAACCAATAATCTGAAGAAGAAAAATTAATGTAAAACTAGTGAAAGATTGTTTTTTGAATAAAACCAAAAAAAAAATAAGCAAAGAATAAAATGAGAGTTGTACAATCCTTCTTTTTCCCTTTCTTTTGTTATCTTAGTTAGAAGTCTTTTTTTCTATTTGTTATTTTTGCGTTATTTTTATGGTTTATTATTTTTTTTGACGAAAAAAATCTAAAAAGTATAAAATTATGTCTAAAACTTAAAAAAAATTCACTAAAGACAAAAATAAATCAACACATACGTTGTTTTGGACTTATTTTTTTTCCTTCATTAAAATTGACACAAAATAAAAAATTATAAAAAAGGACAAAAAAATAGTTAGACAACGATTCAATAATTACCACATGCCAAATGGAACATCTTCATCCCTACTCTTTATTTTACCTAGCCGAAATTGAACATACAGAATAATTTTTATTTTGTCTATTTACTTTTTTATCTATATGTTCCAATTATATTTTTTATTTTTGCTATCCATTCAAGTTGGCTTAACTAATTTTGGAAAAAAAATTAAAAAATTATTTTAAAAAATTATCTATAATTAATATCACATCTCCGCATGAACATATATATATATATATATATATATATATATATATATATATATATACATATGTTACTTGACAAAGTAAAAAAATGGAGAAATAAAAAATCTCCTTCAGCAATAATAATTAATATTTTATTAAAAAATAGACTTGCAAGTTGCAACCATGAAGAAAATCTTTTGTTAATAAAAGACAAAATTAGTAGAAAAGAGGTGTTGGAGATGGATATGAAAATAAAAAGGCAATAAAAAGAGAATTTGAGATTTACCTAGTGAAAAATGACTAAACTATCGTCACGAATGAAACATGGATTAGAGATGTGATATTATTTTTTCTTTGTTCTATTTTGGGTCTACTTGGACTATAATAATTATTAAATTATTGTCTGATCGGTATTTTTTTCTTATTTAAATTTTTTTAATTTTTATTTTGCGTCAATTTTTTTATAGTTGTTGCTTCATCTCAACCAAAAAATTCAAAAAAAATATAAAATGGGAGATGTGATATCAGTTTTTGTGTCAGTGGTGTATAGTAATTTAGCCACCTGTGATCAATGGAACCCCTTTATTTTTCATATTGATTAAAAAGGGACTACAGCTAAATCTTTTGTGGAATATTTGGCCTGACTCTCTCTCTCTCTCTCTCTCTCTCCAAATAGATGGATTCTGTAAAGATAATATTTGAAAAAATATGCTAAAGAAGTTAAGAATAATGAACTCTGATTAGCCAAAAAAAAGAGAAGTAGACAAGACAAAGGAAAAGACAAATATTAAGAGAAAGAAAATGCCAGAAGAACCAAATCCTACAGTGAGCCTGGTAAATAGGGGATAAGCCTTAAATAGAAAAACAAAATGCTGCTAGAAAATCTCTCTAGCCTAGGTGTTTTGTCTCATTAAGAGCTCAAGTATCTAATCAGCCTTTACTTGACATTAGATGTAATATTTATAGGCACACGAGACTCATACTTTGGTGTCAGGTGTCCCAATACATTCCTAACACGTGTTCTTTTTTTGAAATATCTAACCATGGTGGACCTGCTCCCGCTATGCCTCGCAATTGCGGTAGGCCCCACAACGATCCCTTCTCATTTGAAGCCGCCAATCTACTAATTTCTTTTCTTTCCCGTGAATGAGATCGGGAGACCGTGCACTCGGTCTCTCCTCAACCATTGTCGTTTCATTTCTGCGATCCATCCACCCGAGTCCTGCCATCGCGGCTCGAGTAGGTACGAAATAGGACCAGAATCATAAACCCGAGAGCTTGCCTCGGTCGTGTCTCTAACCATCCCCTTGTTCGTCATCCAGCTGTCTAGCACTCGGCCATAATTGGCGTCGATCCTCAATTTGTGACCTTGGGCTTTGGTGGCGCTTGGATTGTACCTCCCCTGGTCTTACTGGGCTCTGGCTTCTCAACCCTGGTGGTTTCGCAGGTCATATCTTGGGAGATCTCACGTGGCCCACCCTCGCGAATCTTGGCCACCACAAAACACCAACACCCCCACCCCCCCCCCCCCCCCCCCCAAACCCCGGTCTTGGGCCCCACAAACTTGATCACCACAACTCAACTCCCACGGGTTTGACCATTGAGGTTTGGGTCTTGCGATTTGACCCCCATGGTTTGGGTCCCACGGCTTGGCCTCCGAATCTCGGCTCACGGTTCTCATAGCCTATCTTGTTACGCGGGCATCTCGCAGCCCATCTCGGTTCATAGCCCCCTAATGACCTAAGTTTTTTCTGGACCCAAGTCCCATGGGCCTGAATTTCTTGGATGTGGCCTACATTATCTAATCTACCCAAAACAGAATGGAAGTTGGGGCAAATACCACTGTCCTCCAATTGAAGGGCTTTTGGTGTCTGATACCATAAAATCTGCGATTTCTATCGAAAATCAATTCAATCCTCTCCCATCTGATATTTCCCTTGTTTCTTTCCCCAACACCGGCACAACATGGCTGAAAGCTCTCACTGTCGCAATACTTGGCCATAATTCCAAACCAAAGAGCGATCACTAAAAACCCCACCATGAACTCATCCCCTCTTGAAATGGAGACTTTCGGCAAAAACCCATCTCGAGATATCACTAAATTTCCTTCGGAGGGTTTTCAACACCCATTTCCCTTGTTCAATCTTGCCCAGATCTATAAAGAACTCTGGTTGCGTATTGTTTACATCATTTGCAATCCAACTGACACTTTTGTCTCAAGTTGGCATTTCTATAACAAGAGATTTGGTACCAAAATCTTTTTGGAAGAGGCCTTGGATGAGTTCTGTCAGGAATCATGTTGGGAGGTCCACTCATGGACCATGAGAGAGAGAGAGAGAGAGAGAGAGAGAGAATATTTTCTTTGTTACCTATGAGGAGTTGAAGGAGGACCCACGAGAACGTGAGGTAATTGTCTGATTTCTTGGGATGCAGTTTGAGTGGTGAAGAGATTGAGCAAGTGGTGCAGAAGTGTAGCCACGAAAGGAGGCTAAGTAAGTTGGATGTTAACAGGGATGATGGAAAACATTAAAACTCTAGCAAATCAAAGGTGGTGTCACAGGGTCGAATTTCCAACCGAGGTTCGGTCTGTGGTGGCACTAAATTCCACCAAGGATTTAGTCAGTCAACTTGCGGAATAAAAACGAAATAGAGTCTAAACAACAAAATTTACGGGTAATCCTTCCCAACAAATGTTTATTCATCAAGAAACGTACACTGGAAACCAATATCGACTTAGACAGAATTTTCCCAATACTCTCCTGCTTAATTTGTGCCTCAGCATTGCCTTTATATAGGCAACAATCTGAAAAACATAGCTAGACATAGATGGGTCATGGACAAATCCCATGATCTCCACCATGCTGCAATTTAAAATTTTAACTGCTAAGGGTTGTGCTGGACAGAGCCAGGGTCTGCCAGCACACCATATTTGATCCTGAATGAAACTTTCAGCAAGTAACCACCAATAACCCGATGCCCACAAGAAGCGCTTTTAGCAGTGAGGAGACCGGGATCTTTTGATTGAGTGAATCTGACTTTCTTTCACTCGGGACAGATAGAAGGATGAATCTTGATATTTTATTCTAATATAAAGAAGTTTGATGAAGATCCATTCTTATGGTATGGCGGGGTTTCTTTTTAGTATATGAGTAGAGCGAGGGCGACTAGAGTTCACTTCAGGAATAGTAGTGAGGTAGTTGCTTGTAGTTTGATTTTATTTCGTCGAGATTTCGTGGGTGTTAAGTGTACCGCTCTCGATCAAACTAGGGGTACAAATCGAAAATCATGCTTTGCATTCCAAGTGAGATGTCCAAGAGAAAAGGAAGGAGGGAAAAATCGATGGCTAAGATCCAAAATCTTGATCTTAAGGAAGAATTGGAAGAACTCTCCGCTTAAGGGCATAAAGAGGATGGGCGCATCGGATATTCTTGGATGAACTTCGGAGTATGTGGATGTGTGGAATAAAGAAGGGAGAGCCACGCCAGCAAGGCTTAGGACACCTGTCCAAGCTTCTAAATTCAGCCTGCCCATCAAATACGAATTCCACCAAAAACCCATTTGTCTTAAGCCCAATGTTTCTCAATTGTCTTGTCCCTCAAGCCCGTTAGCCACTTAGCATCCATACCCAAAGTTCCGGGCCTTCACCTGCGCCACAGCTATTTGCTTGTCTAAAGGACTGATGCCACTACCAAGTTGGCATCACCAAGTCTCCTTTGTCAAGGCATGTCACCGTCATATCTTGCTCGTTGTGTGTCTCACCCGCTACGTAGACACGGGTGCAGGGTGCCACCATTGACCTTCTAACAAACCACCCCCACCAGAAAAAGCCAATGTCCTTGTTGGTAAGGTTTGTAAGTACTCCAGCACGTACTGCCTTCTCGCATTTTCTAGGAAGCTTGGCTTGTCACCCATCCTTAGTTCTATCCCGCTTACCTGACTTGACCGAGTAAACCAACGACACAGAACATGGCTGATACTACCTCAGTGATCAGATTGGTTGGCATTCAACAATTGTAACGTGCTAGCTCGCACGATCAGCCCTGAATCACCATCCACCTCGTTGCTGCCTTCAACATCATTGCCCTCGCTTGCACATAGAGCATTCAACCGTTCCTGTTTTGGACACTCTTGTGCCCGATGTGGTCCGTTGCAAATGAAGCAACCGAAACCTTCCGCAGTGGGTTTTGCCTTCCCTTGCTGCGTTTGTTTGCCATCCCCTTTTTGCTTGGACGTTTGGCCATTGTCCTTCTTGTCCACCCGCCACCTTTTGGTTTGGACGTCTGCCCATTGTCCTGCCTTTGCCACCTAGTATCCTCTGAAGCATACTGGTAATCTATCAGACCATTGGCAGCAGCCAAATCCTTGACTCTTAGCCTGCGAAGTTCCAACTGTGCCCAACTTTGCATCCCTGACATGAAATTGAACAGCTTGTCCTCCTCGGACATGTTCTTGATATCCAGCATCAAAGAACTAAATTTCTTCATGTATTCCCGCACTTTGCCCATATGCTTGAGACGTTTTAGCGACTTTCTTGCAACCTATGCCGAGTTGCAAGGAAGAAATTGATCCTTCAATTCCTTCTTCAGCGTCTCCCACGTTTCGATCTTTGGACGGGACTCGTCCTCTGATCTTGTTCTCCACCAGAGTTTTGCGTCTCCAGTGAGATACATGCTAGTGATGGTAACTTTCTGAGCCCCAAGAACATTAGCAGCCACGAAATACTGCTCAATATCCCACAAAAAGTTCTCGAGCTCTTTGGCACTCCGTGCACCATTGAAAGCTTGAGGTTCTGGAACCCGCATGTTGACACGAATGTCTGAGTTGTTGGAAGGACTGTTGAGTGCCTCTTCACCAGCATGAGTTCAGTTTCCATTGTCTGAACTCTGTCCTTCAACGCATCCGACAAAGAAAAAAAGTCAGCCATTAAATCTGTAAATTTAGAATCTGTCATCGACTTGCTGTCTTCCAGCGAGGTTTGCAAGGAGACGACTTCCAGAGCGACACCATCAATTAGCTCAACCAGTGATCTCGAGTCATTTGGTTCTACAGTACCGACAAGTTCCTCCAAATGTGTAACTCGTTCCCACACAACATCCATAGCAATACCGCCAGCCATTTTTTAGCAAACCGTGTTCTAATACCAATTGTCACAGGGTCGAATTTCCAACCTAGGTTCGGCCTTTCCAAACTAGGTTCGGCCTGTGGTGACACTAAATTCTACTAAGGATTTAGTCAGCCAACTCGCAGAATAAAAACGAAATAGAGTCTAAGCAACAAGATTTACGGGTAATCCTTCCCAACCAATGTTTATTCACCAAGAAATGTACACTGGAAACCAATATCGACTTAGACAAAAAATTTCCAATACTCTCCTGCCTAATTTGTGCCTCAACACTGCCTTTATATAGGCAACAATCTGAAAAATGTGGCTAGACATAGATGGGTCATGGACAAGCCCCATGATCTCCATCATGTTGCAGTTTAAAATTTTAACTGCTAAGAGCTGTGCTGGACAGAGCCGGGATCTGCCAGCACACCATATTTGATCCTAAATGAAACTTCCAGCAAGTAACCGTCAATAACCGACAATAGCAAGACTTAGAACACCTGTCCAAGCTTCTAGATTCAGCCTGCCCATTAAATACAAATTCCACCAAAAACCCATTTGTCTCAATCCCAATGTTTCTCAATTGTCTTGTCCCTCAAGCCCGGTAGTCACTTAGCATCTATGTCCAAAGTTCTGGGCCTTCACCTGCGCCACAGCTATTTGCTTGTCTAAGAGACTGATGCCACCACTAAGTTAGCATCACCAAGTCTCCTGCTCGTCGTGTGTCCCGCCCGCTACGTAGACACGAGTACAAAGTGCCACCCTTGACCTTCTAACAGGTGGTAAGGCTTTGGTTTAGAGATTAAAATGTTCGGTGCCAAGTCTAATTCCTGGAATTATGAAGATAAAATCTGAAGTGAAATTATGGAACTAAACCCCCAACTTCTTTGGCCTCATATGCTCAGTTGAAGTTGCTAGCTAAACTGTATCTATGCAATGGAACGTATGCCTCGTAATTTGCTGTCTGCCTTGTGACACCAATCTTCGTAAATAACATTCCCTGCTGTGGATCAACTCAAAAAGTCGTTTTGCTGCTCCTACTCTCTTGTCGAAGATGCCATCTGTGATTTGTGTGATTTTGACCCGATAAATATTGAAAGAGAGTAAACCATGACCTATAATCAGTAGTAGTAGGACCACCATTGGTCCATAAACGACTCGTTAATACTTTCTCTTACGCAAAAGCAACAAAACGAGGACCAACATAGACAATAAGACTCGCTAACTCACTCCTACACACGCCTCGAGTGGATCACAAATGTGAGGAGGATGAGAGATTAGATTTTTTTTTTGGGGGGGAGGGGGGTGGTGGTGGAAGGTAAGAAGTGCATAAGGGTGTCCGGTAAATCTTTACCCAGATTTATATTGAATTTCATATGAAAAGCATGAAAAAAAAGGGGTGCTAATGTTCCTCATGCTATTCTTTTCCTCCACGTTAATGATCTCATTCAAGCCATCCCTTTTTTTTTCCTTTCTGAATAAGTCAATTAACATATTAAGTTCTACATGTAGACACGTGACACATACAAAATATAGAAGGGAATGCCATAAAATTTGATATGTGTTCAACTTAGTACATGACACGTAAACACGACGAATAACGTGGTGTGTGTTACTCTTTTCTTTTTCGAGGAGACACTCTGCCTTTGAGGATGATGCATTTGGATAGAAATTTATTTCTACTAATTACAGGAAAATTTACAACGCAGCCAGATCGGCACATGACATAAACAAGAGAAAGAGCAACCTAGAAATTCTGAAGAGTCACCGTGCGTTTTCGATCGAAAGCACAGTCATAAGTGGGAAAACTAAGTTAAGAATCGAAAAATGCAAACTAATTTTCATTTATCGAGAAATCTTCAACTCGGTTTTACTCTCACTCACTGAGCCGCTAGAGCACAACTCGCTCTACCTCGGCTGCTGAATCGGCCTCGGACTCACCTTCACGTTCACGATCTTCGGAGCCTTCTCGGCATACTTGGGTTTCTCCGCCAAAACACGCGAGTTGCGCCACTTCAACGCTCCCAGCGAGACCAAATCCTTGTTATAATCTCTCTTTTCTTCCTCCTCTGCATATTAATCAGAGAACATAATAGTTAAAACATTAGCGAACGAGTGGGATCGGAGACTCGGTGGAGTTTGATTTGAACTTACGTTTGACGAGGATGGGGTCGAGATCGGGGAGAAAAGTGACAGGATCGTCATTTTCGGGCAAGAGAGGTTCGATTTGGGGATCGTGGAAGCACTCCTGAAGCCAGTAGTCGCGGAACCAGGGAGAGGAGTGGACGAGAGCCCACCACTGATCTGAAAAATCCTCCACCACCCTGTACGCCGATGGCACGAACATCGGAGCGTTCGGGTTCAAGGTTGATGCCGATGAGTTTTGTGATAGCACGTCCATTGCCACTTCCGTCGAAAAAACGTCGATACAGAGATTGAGAAAGAGAGAGAGTGAGAGAGACTAAAGTTGCAGAAATATCTTCGGTGGACAGAGCAAGTAATCTTCCTTAAGCTAGCGTCGTCAATATATACCTAGAAGATACGGGAAAGGACTGTAATTTGAAAAGATATAACGAAAATGACACTACTGGCCCTATTTGGATGTAGTTTTTATGTGTTTATTTATTGAAAAAAAATTCGTCTTTATTTGAAATTTTTTTGCAATTTTTTGTTTTTCATCAATTTTTTTGATTTATTGGTTCATCTCGACAAGAGCTTTCAGAAAAGTTATTAATCATCGGCTACATTTGAAAAAAGTTCAGAAAAGACAAAAATAAATCAAAAAACAGAGTTTTTTATACTTATTCGTCGTCTTTAGTGATTTTTTTTAACTTTTGGACACAATTTTATACTCATTAGATTCTTTTCATAAAGACGAACCAATAAACTACAAAACATTGAGATTTAAACAACAAATGCAAAAAAAAAGAATAAAGACAAAAATTTTGAACAAATATAAACCACAGCCCAAATAGGGCGGTCTCTTGCAATATTTTGGTTATTTTTTATTTTATTTTTCTGTATGAAGAGTCTAAAGAGTATATGACAATTAAGCAAATAAAATAAAATGTCTATAGGTAATTTAAAAACTTTCGTATTTGTACTAACTCAATTACTTTTAAGTATGTTTTGTCTCTAGTTAAATTTTTTTCGTATTTATTATTTTTTCTCAATTTTTTATGAATTATTGATTTATTTTGATAAAAATAATATAAAAAATATATAATTATATTCAAAAATTAAAAGAATACCAATTTTAATTATTTTTTCTTTTCTAATTTTTCTTAAATTTAGTTATTTATTTATTTAGTTAGTTATCACACTTAATAATTTTCCGAATAAATAATCATATTAACACATCACATTGTACATCAAGTAATATATCATGCTTATGTGGTATCTATTAATATGAGTACATTTCAAAATTCATAAAACATGTTTTTATATTTTATTTTTATAATAATATGCTACGTAAATATCATATATAGTTTGATATATAATTTAATGTGTTAATAGACTTATTTTTACAAAAAAAAATTGACGAAAAGAAAAAAAAAATCACGTGAGAGTTCAAAAGGATAGTTTGCTATAAATGAATTCAGACTATGGGTTGGGTTGGATCACCAGTCATCACGCTCGAGAGAAGGTGGAATATTAGTACGTGGGCGTTTATGGATAGGGTTTCCGGAATCCGAGATCTGAAAGTAGACAAGGTGGAATATATTTTAGACAGAGGGAAGAATCTAACGGCGTTGCACCTGGTTTACGAGGTGCCGCCCATTTCGTCCGCGATCTTTATTTTGTCCTTATCCACTGTATTGGGAAACACGTCCTCCTTCTTATCTCAAGCCACGTCGCTCAACCCCAGCTGCTGACAAAACTCCAAATGGGGTTTTTATTTTTTATGCTTATTACTTTTTATTTATATTTAAGTTTCATCTCATTAGTTTGAACTATTAGAGCAAGCCCACCAAACTTTTCAAATGGGTATTTTTAGGTATTTTAGCTAACTAAGTCTTAAAATTAAAGTTTCAATAAACTCAACAAAAAAGAACTATTTTAATTCTATGAATAGTACTTAGTTATTTTTACCTAGCTACTATTCACCATATATCATATTTTTTTATTATTTTCTCTCTCAACAAATTTTGGGAGGATGATTTTAATGAAAAAAATGAAATATAAAAAAGATATTTTAATAGTTAATTGGTAAAATAGATAAGACTGTTGGAGTATTGAAAAAAAAGAAGACTATCTAAATAAAAATATGAACTATTCATAGATTAATTTGACTATTTCTTGCTAGACTTGCTCTTAGAGCATCTCCAACCTACCTAGCTATAGCCATTTAGTCCAAGTATTTTTTTAACTCTAACCCACTCTTTATTAGACTAGTTATTTGACTCCAACCAATTTCACTAGCTACATATAATGAGTTGATTCTCACTAGTTAAATTTCAAAATTATTTTTTTTGTGTTTTTTTATTCGCATTCTATCTTCAACACCTTTTTTTCATTAATTTTGTATTTTATTAACAAGAAATTTTTTTCATTCTTCTAACAAAATATTAATTATTATTAGTGAAGAAAATTTTAGACAATTTGTATATGTTTATAAGGCGATGAGATATCAATTATAGACAATTTATCAAAATAATTTTTTAAATTTTTTCAGTAATTTGTTTAGAAGAGTTCAATAATTTATCAAAAGAAATCAGTACATAAAATCACTAAGAGTTATTCTACGAGCAAACATAACAATGGATAAAGCTAACTTCCAACAAATTCATATATTTTGACAAATTCTTTTTCATTATTGGATGGATAAAAAATAGAGAATAGGAGTTAGGACATATACATAAAAAAAGAATGTAGACAAAATAGTGAGTGTCTTTTTTTGTAACTTTGACTAGGTAAAATGAAGAGTAAGGTTGGAGATGCTCTTATTAACTTTTAAATTTTAAATTATATTTTTTCTTCATTTCTCACGCATCTACTACCTTCCATATTCAGATGGAAAATATTTTTCTTTTCAAATTGTACCCTCGTTATAAAAAAAAAGTTACATTAAAATATGAAAAAAAAATACATTTAACAAAAAACAAAGATGCATGTTGGGAAAAATAAATTTATTCATGATAAATTTACAAAACTTTTGTTAAGTTTATCATATTTTAAATAAATCTATCAAATTTGTTAAATTTATCAACGCAAAACATATATAATGATTACATATAAAAATTATGATAAATTTACACACCTTTCACTAAGTTTATGATGCTTTAAATTAATAAATTTACCACAATTTGATAAGTTTATTATCATATACAAAAAATATATCATTTTACTTTCATCAAATATATCATGCCTTCATAAATCTACCACATTTGTTAAATTTAGAATATACACCAAATATGTCATGTTTCATATAAGGCAAAAGCTACCACATTTTAACACAGAGCGCGTAAAGTCATATTTTCATGAGTTATAACATATTTTATAATTATTCAACGGACGCCCAATGGCCGTCTGATAGCACAACCCGTGCTTGATAGCACAACCTTTCATATAAAAGTTATGGTGAGTTTATATGACTTTAGTTTAACAAATATCACAACTCTTTTAAATTTATCATATATCATGCAGATTTATCATAAATCCATAATCATGTTTTTTTTTTTCTTTCAATCTACGCTATTTTTAGGTACAAATCCATTCAAGTGTTTAACCATTGATCATTACCATAATCGAAAACAAAACAAATAAAAATAAATGAAGAACAAAAATATTGAATTACTCATTGCATAACAAGAACTATTCTCAAAACAATTCTTTTAACAGTGAAATATAACTTTCTGCTTACTAATTGATATGCCAAAAGGCACCGAACAGCCTGCCAAATGGTCAAAACCTGTATCCCAAATGGTTCGGTAGGGATTTCAGTAGTTCAGTCTATTGCTAGAAGAATGATGACTTCAATTCCACTAATTTAGACATGTCATGCATATCACTTAAATCAATACTAAAAATAATAGCAATTATATCAAATTACATAAAATTAGAATTAAAATATAACTCACGATTAGGATTAAAATGTAACTCGTGATTTTTTATGGAATGAAAACCTATGCGATATATGCAATTAAGACCTTGGTTTTTCATATTTTTTTCTATTTTAATTCACTTCTATGAAGAGCATTTTTTTTTAATCTTAACTTCAAATTTAAGAGTTTATTTTTTAAAATATTACATAGTATTTAATATATTTAAATTTGACATAATAGTGCAAAACACTATCTCACCAACCAACTCAAAGTGTGAAATTTTTATCATATCATTTTATTAAGGGAAAATTCACCTATCTTTCATGAGATTTTTCTATAATTGTAGACATATTCCGTGTAGTTTTTGAAATTACACTGGCCTCTATTAGGCCTGTCAGAACAAACGGCTATTAACTTAGGTGATGCATTTACCATTTTACCCAAAAGAGCTGTTAACATATAGGCCCCGTTTGTTAACCGGGAACCAGACCTGGGATGGGATAACGAATCCCATGGGATACATACCCTGTGTTTGTTTAAGGTTAAAGCCTGGGATTTCATAGCCGGAGGGATGACCAGTCCGGGCATTAGGGCGTAATACCAATCTGTGGTTGGACCACGTATTGGGAAGCCAGTGCTGCAAATCAGTGGACGAGTTACCATTTGCCCCTCAGCCGATCTACTCGTCCCCTGATCTGAAGACCACTGCATGAATCAACGTCCATCTAGTCCAGGTAAGAGACGATGAACAGGACCACTGTATGTATTTCGTTCTCGTGTGTTTGGCCTCGTTTGTTTGGCCTCGTTTATTTGGCCCTCAGCCGATCTACTCATTTTTGTTTCTGGTTTGTTTATGATTCGAACTGGTTTGTTTATGATTCGAACATCATCTGTTTGTCGGTCATCATCTGTTTGTTTGTCGGTCATCATCTGTTTCGATCTGGGTTTGTTTGTTCTACAATCTTGTTGTATTTCTCTCATTTTGAGATCTACTGGAATAGTCAGCAACTTGCTTTGCTTTGATGTTTTCCACTTCTTTCTGGAGTACATATAAAACCATAGTCCAATTAATGAGTGAAGGCTGAAGCTTACTATAACAGATGCACCAAGCACATTGACACACTCATAACATTTGGGATTCTGAACAAAATTGCTGAATAACGCAGAGATCCACATTGCGATACTCATACGGAAAAAAATATATATATAGGCATACATAGTCCAATTAGGCCTTGGCGAACAAATGCTGGACACGTTTCTAAGAGTGTCAAATTCAGAAATTTTCTTTTATGCTAAGATTTTGACTTCCAACCGTAATATTGTTGTCATTGAAACATCATTTGTGGCCGCCCTCCTTTATCTCATCTTATGTTGTGCTACCGTAAGCAGGTTTCTTTTCTTATAGGCTATTTTTAACGAGCTTTGCAAAATGTTAGATCCTGGTAGTTGTGGTTACACTGTTCCTTTCCATTAGCTGGTTCCATGTTTGTATCAATGACTTGTATAATGAATGTAGAACCATGGACAACGATTGGGAGGTAGACGACATGGATGAAATGTTGAATGCATTTGTCGCCCTGCAACAAATTGTGACAGCGTTGAACTATGCCTGTGCCGTTTTCATGACCACGATTTACGCCGCCGTGGCAGGGGTCCACCGTAGGGATGCCGTTATTAGAAATCCACATCCATTTCATACGCAGTTAGATCGTTTAAACCGTTTGGTAAAAAATAGTGAAGAAGACTGCTTTAACCAATTAAGAATGAGTAGACACGCATTCATGCGACTATGTATGATGGCAAGAGGCGTTGGGTTGTCCGATTCTAGGTACGTGGTTGTAGAAGAAAAAATGGCGATATTTGTGTGGACCCTTGCCCATCACAAAAAGAATCGCCATATAAAGTTTGACTTCTTAAGGAGTGGACAAACAATTAGCAAGTACTTCAATGAGGCACTTAAGGCTGTGTTGAACCTCCATAATGTTCTACTTAAAGCTCCGGAGCCAATTCCTCCTAACTCCACTGAGGATCGCTGGAGGTGGTTTCAGGTAAGTGTTTACCATACGGACTTTTTGTTCAATCAATGTAATTTCATCGTTTGTCAAACGTAACATGTGTTATATATGTTTATAGAATTGTCTTGGAGCATTGGATGGGACCTATGTAGACGTTCGCGTTGCATCTGTTGACAAACCAAGGTATAGAACCAGGAAGGGTGAGGTTGCAACTAATGTGTTGGGTGTGTGTTCTCCGGATGCCCAATTTATATTTGTCATGCCTGGATGGGAAGGATCGGCATCTGACTCTAGGGTGCTTAGAGATGCCGTAAGTAGAGAGAATGGCTTGAGAGTCCCAAACGGTATGACCCTTGAAGTGTTAATATTTGATGATAAGTAAAAAATCACAACTTTCTTACTACATGAGGGCCTTTTTTTGAACAGGTCATTACTATCTTGTAGATGCGGGCTACACTAATGGGGAGGGCTTTCTAGCACCCTATAGAGGCCAACGTTACCACTTGAGCACGTGGAAGAATGGTCGCACCCCCACGAGCCCCCAAGAGTTCTTCAACATGAAGCATTCAGCTGCTCGAAATGTGATTGAGAGGTGTTTTGGGATGATTAAGTCTAGGTGGGCTATTTTGAGGTCTCACTCTTTCTTCCCAATTCAAACGCAATGTCGCATAATCACTGCGTGTTGTCTCCTCCACAATCACATCAGACGTGAAGTGCCAGATGATCCATTAGAACAACATGTCCGACAACAGTTAGAGGAAGAACCAAATGAGATGGGGGAGGATTTCATTGATGTCGTAGAAGCGACAGACCAATGGAGTGAATGGAGGACCGCATTAGCCACACAAATGTACAACGAGTGGCAGGCTAGTAGGTAGATTGGGCATTAATTTAGTTTGGCCCCTTAAGTCATCTTATCGGTTTGTAATAACTTTGTACAAGTTTGTTATTCCTTTTCAGTTTTTGAATTCGACCGAATTTATGAATTTATGAATTTATGTATCGGGCATTATTGTGTTTGAAATGTACCATGAGTGGACCGCATTTTGAAATATTTTTGATTATTTTCTATCCGCGCATACATGTTCTATTGCTAATACTTAATTACGTAGGTATGTCTAAGAAAGCCCCACGGCGATTTTGGAACAAGCGTGAGGAGGATTTCTTGATGCACGCAATGAAAGAATTGGTCACTGAAAACCCTGCATGGAAACTAGACTGTGGGCAATTCAAAGGGGGCTTCTATGGGGAGTGTGAAAAGAAAATAATACTAAATTTTCCGGGTACTGATTTGAGAGGGCACCCTCACATTGAATCGAAGATCAAAACCTGGCGAAAACAATATAACCACCTGCAAGACATGCTTCGGACAAGTGGGTTTGGATGGGATGACGTGGAAAAGATGGTTCTAGTGGATAGCGATGACGTATGGGACAATTATGTTAGGGTACGATATTATAAACTTATCCCAACCAAATATATGAGTAGTTATTAATGACGTATGCTTATTATGTCCTACAATGTAACTTTTTCTTAACCACTTACAGCGTGTCGCCGATGCAAAGGGAATGCGAAACAAGCCCTTTCCTTACTACGATGACTGGCTCAACTTGTTTGGCAAAGATAGAGCTAATGGAAACCTCGCTGAAGTACCAACTGCATCTGCTGCAGCAATGGATAGGGAGGATACACCTGATCAAGGGTATTACTCTCCTGTATTTGACTTCTCGTTGGGTCATGACATGGATTTCTCCATGTCTCACGGTACTCCACAATCCGCTGCACCATCTACCACTAAGATAACTGGAAAAAAAGACCACGACCTAATGATGAAATTGTAAAAGGACTATCGGATATGGCTGAAACTTTTGGGACCTTTGTTGAAAACACAAACATCAGGATGGCTGAGATGGCAAAGGGGATATGCCATGCTCATGACATGTCCAATGCTAGGAAGGAGGTCAATGCTGCTCTATTAGAAATGCCACTTCAAACCGGATAACGATTGAGGGCTGCGACCATGATAGTCAATAATCCTAAACACGTTGAGTTGTTCTTTAGTCTATCTAAAGAAGACAAGCTCGAGTGGATTGGCATGCTCTTGAATGGGCTTATCTAAGAGCTGTGTTGCCTAGGGTCCATATTTTTGTGCAAAACTTATGCAACGTTTTAATGTATATTCGTCAATGGTATTTTGTAACTTATCACCATTGGTTAATTACGGCAGTTGTGCAACACTTAAGCCTATGTAGTTGGCTGTGGACATGATCTTTTGTCTTTTGCAATTGTTACGTAAATGTAACCGGTCCATGTTAAGCCACTGATTTGGTACATGTCTTTGGTTAGATGAAATGGAAATGGAAAGGCATGTCTGCTGGATTGGTTTCTGCTGGTACTGATTTGTTTGTGCTGGACTTGTTTGACATGTATGCTATTGTTCATTTGGTGATCTGCTGGATTTGTGCTGGATTTGTGTCTGATCTGCTTTGCTCCTGGTTAATTCTGATCTGCTTTGCTCTTTGGGTTTTGCTCGTGGGTTTAGCCTTAAGTGGCAATGCATGGAATGGAATGGAACTTCTGGGTTTTGCCTTAAGTGGCTAGATCATGATCTGCTCATAGCCTAATCTGCTGGTTTTGCATAATCTGGATTTGTATGTTCATAAGTTTTGGTAATCTGGGTATAATTTGTATGTTCAGGAGCTATACGCTTTGCATTTATGTTCTGTTGCAATAACAGAGACATGGTATTGACATAGAATGAGATGTAAACCACACTATTTCCTGTTGTTATATTCCTTTTCTGGCATCTCCTCTTGTATATGGATGTTTATATCCTTGCTAATATTAGAAATATTTTTTTTTTATGATACTCTAATAGGTCCATGTGTAGCAATCAACATGTGTATTTATGATACATTGGCGTACATATATTTTTGGTACGGCACAGGTTTTATATATGGTATTCTCCTGGGTATTCTGATCTGCATTGTTCAGGCCTTTTATCCTGATCTGCTTGTGTTTCTGAAATTCTATGTTTCAGAATTCTATTTTTATCCTGATCTGCTAGTGTAATATAATTGCCTTTTATCCTGATCTGCTAGTGTATAGTGATTATACAAAACCTCATGCAATTGTATTACATAATGTGCTGTGTGGTTTTGCTGTTAGCTTCCTAAATGGTGATGCATCATTGGTTCTGCTGTTTGTGCGAAGCTTTGTTTGCAAGCCATATCATAAGCTTTGAGTAATCTGAAATCTATTAAGCAAACATTATGTTTCAGATGATATACATGTATAATTAGGAGGGTGTAACTTCTAAAAGTGCAATTGTAGTACATGTTTCAGATGTTTCAGATGATATACATGTATAAAAGATGAAGTAGAAGCTATCAGGAGGGTGTATAATTAGGTTTTACACCAGAAGGTCAATGGCCTTATTCTATAATTTCAATCTCTAAAGCGCTTTGCATGTGTGGCTGTGTACTGAAACCGATTAGGAGTAGAACTTGCATATTCATAATATGTCCGAAACCGGAGTTGATCATAAACACAACTGCTGTGACAAAAAAAAAAGGAGTTGATCATTAGACGGACATAGACTTCAAGTTCATACGTTTTGGGTTTATATGTTCATACGTTAATCTGCTGCATAGGTTAGTTTTCTTGTTAAGCCAACTATTTTCAGTAATCTGACTTCTATTAAGCAAACTTTGAGTAATATGACCTGCTGCAATGCATGATCTGATCTGTATAATATGACCTGCTGCAATGCATAAACTTTTGTATGATCTGATCTGTTGCATTTATGTTAGAATCTGCTGCTATGCATGATCTGCTACTTCTCTTTTTGCAGCCATTCATATGTTTGCTGAAGTGGATCTGCCTATGTTCTATTTTTTTTGACATATCAGTTAATGAATGGCATATCACTTAACTTTATTACCATATCAGTCCCGTTGCAAATCAAAGTCATATCTGCCTACTTCTCTTTATGTTAATGATCTGCCTACTTCTCTTTTTTTTTTTTGTATCATCTGCCCCTTTGCAAATCAAAGTCACGTTGTGCTTTTTTTATTTCTGTTCAATTGTACCTAAAAATTCCATTCTCTTTGGTGCAACTAATTGCTAATTATTTTTTATATGTTAGTTGTGCAAAATTTGTTAAAGTTTGATTTCCATGGGCTACCATCCTCTGGATTTTGGATGTTTGTTAGGTGCCTTAACTTTCTGAAGATACTACTTGTTCGTCAACTTTATAAGTTTATCACTTAAGTGGTTACCTAAGTTTATCACTTAAGTGGTCACCCGAAAAATATAATTAATTTATTTTCTTTTGAAGGGTATTTATTTATTTGTTTTTTTATTATTATCTAGCCATGAGCTTATGTTTTATGTTGTTTTGTACATACTGAATTTTATTTGAGGACATGTTAAGTTTATGCACCTAAAAATGGCAACCAAGAAATTCTATTACGTTGTGTACGTGGGACGAACTCCGGGGGTTTACGACTCTTGGGCAGCTTGCAGCCAACAAGTTTCTGGATATCCGCGTGCAATATTTAAGAAATTTGGGACTTTGGAGGAGGCGAATATTGCATTTCATTCGGACTACACTTCCACGACGCCTATTGGAAGGCCTACAGTTGACACTCAAGTCCCGTTTTTATCATCTGTTGAACAAAGTGCAACAAACACCGACCTTGATATGCATGAATCTGTGGTGGGACGGTCACGATGTTGTCATAACTTTGCGTGGTTCACTCTCGGTGCCGCGCTGTCACTCTTAGTCCAATATGTTATTTGGTATTTTTTTCTTCTAGTAATAGTAACATCTAAACTTTGTGGTTTAAAATTGGAACGATCCTTTTTCGTTTGCTAAAACTCAGGCACTAATATTGTGTAATTTGCATAAGCAAATATGTTACCTCTTTAAGCTGCTTATGTATATTTCGAAATTGTTAATGGCAATTCGGAATTTCTCTTGTCAAATTTATCTTGTCAATGCCAACAAACATAAATCTTTCATAGCTTGGGATTTCCCTTGCTAATGCCAATTCGGAATTGAGTGATACTTAACAAATGTTGAATTTTCCTTTACAAATAATTATTTGTAAAAGATTTTATGATTATATAAATTTAAATTGGATAAATAAATAAAAAAATATTGCTCAATTTTTATTTTGTTGGCCATAGATTTCATTATCTATTTTTTTTAAAGCCCACAAGAGAATAAATAAACAATCAAGGCAAGGGCAAAATTGGAAAATAGGTATTCTAATCCCATCTTCCTACTTTGCAAACAAACACTAACCATGTACTATTAATCCTATCCCGAGTATAAACAAACATACAACACTGGTTTTAATAATCCATTGGTATTACGAATCACATCCTAATCCTACCACCTTACGAATCCCAATCAACGAAGAAGTTTATCAAACGGGGCCATAGAAACTACACTGACCTCCCCAAAATGGCTGTTAGGAATGTCTTAAAACAGAAATGTTCAATGTATTTTTAAAATAATATTCAATGTGTCAGAAGATTAGTTTTTAAAAATATTATTGAACATTTGTTGTATTCATAATATTCATTGTATTGTCAAAATTAACAGTACTATAATTACTTTTATTGACACTATATATTTGACAAAAACATACTGTAAATAATAAAGATTATGAATATTGTGAATATTGTAAATACTAAAGATTATTTGACGTAATCTTTTGACAGTTGTATTTACAATATTTACAATAATATTGTGAATAAATACGACTTTTAAAAGGTTTCATTTATGTACATTTACTTTTAAACAGATATATGTATAAAGGGAAAGGCTATATGAACCAACACTTTTTTAGACCAATATTAGGCCAACGCCTAAACTCTTCGTTCCCGATTAAATTTTGATAATCCGAACCGTTCAATGTGTTTAAAACATGTTTTTAAGAGTACCCGCGGGAAATCAGTTCAAAATATTACCGGAAAGAACTTGATCCAAACATTGGTTCATAAAACAGTTCCTGTCAGCATTTTGAACCACTGTTTGGATCAAGTTCTTTCCGGTAATATTTTGAGTTGATTTCTCGCGGGTACCCTTAAAAACATGTTTTAAACACATTGAACAATTCAAATTATCAAAATTTAATCGGGAACGAAGAGTTTAGGTGTTGGTCTAATATTTATCTAAAAAAGTGTTAGTCTCTTGAGCCTCCCCCATGTATAAATAAATACAGCTTTAAAAAGTTTCTTTTATGTACCAGAAAGTACATAAAATTTAACTAGAAAACTAAAATCTCATTATCATCTAATTGTGAAATTTGTTGTATTTTAATCAATTGAGGTCTATTATTTATGTTTTAATTCGTTTCAATCAAAGTCTATATGTTATTAAATTTGACAAACTATTCTAATACGTCCTAAATTCCACATCAATTTAAGATTTTTAATTTTTTTGAATTTTTGGAAAAATATTATTACTAAAAAAATTTCAAAAGCAAATAGCTACTACTTAGAATTTTATTTTGCTAATTTTTTTCTAAATAACATAACCAGATATTTGCTTTTTGAAATTAAAAATAAAGAGAAAAATTTTAAATTTGTATTTATTCAAGTTCTCTCACTCGTAGAAATGAGAAAAAAGTGATTTTAATTTTATAAAGTGAAACTTCTTTTGTTGAAACCTAATTTATATATAAGAATGTAAATTTAATTTCATTAAGTTACGTATTGTATATATGATCGATCTTATAAATTCTATAAATTTACGAAGAATTTTGAATTTTATGTTGATAGCCTAATTTGTTGAATTTTTTTTTGTTACGAGGGAACTGATGATTAGTCCTAGGCTATGATTCACAGATTTGACAGTATCATAGCAAGAGTATTTACACTAGTCTTCCTATTTTTTAGACCAAGTTAGAGAGAAATTTTTCCTCTTCTACTTTAGGAAGTTATATTTTTTGATGTCTCTTGCATCAGACTTTCTATTTTATTCCTATTTTATTAAAATATTATTTTTTCTTTCATACGAAATTCTAGGGGAAAGAAATGGAAAAAAAGAAATCTAGAAAGCTACAGTGACTCTCTAAACATAGCTCATTGTAGTAACAATAAAATAGAAAATAGACCAGGAAATACTGATATAGAGATCCTTTGAAAAAATGTCCCTTTGAAATAGAAAAAGAGGAGATTAGATAAAATTAGTGTAAATACTCTAAGGGTCTGTTTGTCACCAGTCAAAAGAGGTGGATATAATTTGACATGGACAAGGTAATCCAGGTGTAAGGAAATCCAGGAGTTGTTTGTGTTTTTGGACCCTGAATAACTTATCCATGGATAAAAATATCCACTCTCAGGTGTATTAAACATGGCTAGGATTTTTGGTGTCTAAATCATATATGGGGTTTATAATTACCAATTTACCCTGAAAAAGAGGGGGGAAAGAAGAAAAGAGAGTGGAAACAAGTGATCCTGAAGCAAGGATAATATATTACCGTATATGAATTTCTTATTTTAGTTGTATTTAATTGCTATTCAAAATATTGTATTTGACTAGTAAAAAATAATTACCGTATATTTTTGTATGAATAATTATAAGTGTATCTTGTCGTGTTTAAAAAAAAAAATTAGATTCATTTTATCTTTTTTGTCTGTTCTTGATTTGTTAGAAACCATTATCAATCTTGTTTGTTTATTTACTTCATCTATTCTACACACACACTTGAAAAGTGAAAAAATTACAAAATGTTATTAAAAATTCACTTAATATGAAAAAAATCAATCAACTTTGACTGGGTAATTTCACTTTTTAATTTTTTTGAATATATGTTACTTTTTTATAATTTATTTTATAATTCTTAGAGAGGATTACATTATATTCATTCAAACAAATCAAATAGAAGTTAAAAAATAATTGAGAAAATCACTAGTAATAACAAAAGAGTTGTATAAGGGCAAAATAGAAAATTATCACAATTTTATATTATCAACCTCTTATATCCACTCTCATCAACTACAAAACAAACAAATCATATTTATATCCCCCCTTCTATGAAAAGTAAACAAACCAAGTAAATATTAATCTCCCCTTATAAATTAATCTCCCCTCTTATTATAACCCCCTCTTATTATATCCTCATTATCCCTTCTAAAATTTTAACCTCTAACAAACGGGCCGTAGCTTCTTAAACAAGGAAGGCGCAAATGATATGTCCAGACACCCAAAAAGGGGAAGCATGCGATTCTGTAATGATTACGGGTTATGTTATAATTTCGTGTAGCTGCAATGGCCGCCTTAAAGGTCTCTAAAACCACTGGGCTTAATTTGGCCTAACTTATTTATTCATAATTAAAATTTATTTTTATTGAAAAAAATTGCATTTATCGTTTTTGCTTTAACTTTTTGTAGATTATTAGTCCGTCTCGATAAGAATAATCAAAAAAATATAAAATTATGTTTAAAAACTTAAAATAAAGACGACGAATAAGCACAAAAAATACGTAATTTAAACAATATAGGTGAGGGTAATTTTAAAAATACATAATTTAATTTAATTTCTTCCTTTTGCAAACAAACACCAAATCAATATTATTAATCATATCTCAAGTATAAACAAATATATAACACAGTTTTTAATTATTCGTTGGTATTACGAATTCTATCATAATCTCATCACCTTACGAATCTCAACCTACGAAGAAGTTTATCAAATGAGACAAAAGAGAACGGCGATCAATCGCCTATAAATATCAGCAAAGACGAGAAGATAAAAACACAAGAAAAAAATACTAGATATTTACAGCTAAGCAATTCCTCTCTCTAGTTTTTTCTCTGTCACTATCTTTCGTTATTTGCATATCCTTAAAAAATAAGTTGACTTAGGTGCTGTTTGATAAAATTAAAAATTTAAAACTTAAAACTGAAAATTAAGCACTAAAAATTAATACTAAATTTTTTAAGCATAAAAACTGTTTGTTATGTACTGAAATTTAAACACTGAATTAATTAAGCTATTTGATCTGCACAAAGAGTTGAAATTTAAAGTTTACTGATTTTTTAACTTAACGTCATAGGCCTTGCGACACACCAAGCCCCACTTGATATTATAGGCATCATGGTGATGGTGGTCAGAGGCAGTGGAGCGGTGGTTGGTCCAATGATGGTAGATGACAATCGTGCTTACTAGCGGTGATCGGCAGTGTAGCGATTAGCGGCGGGGGTCGTTAGCGGCGATGGTCGGTAGTGTGGCGAAGGTGATGGTTAGTGTGGTGGCGACAAATACGAGTGGTGGTTAGTAGCGGTGGTCAGCAATGTGGTGGGAAATGAATTTACTTCACCCTAGGGTGAACATTACCCCCTCTCTCATTCGTTGAGATTGTCACTGTTAGGGATTGATTATCAAAACCTAGTGATGAACGCGCACATATTATACAACAAAAAATTACTAGGCGGAACTAGGGTTTATACCTTCGAGATATTTCTGGTTTGATCTCGACAACCTTCACAGTTTGATCCTGATCGGAGTATGAACACGGCTGGATGATCTTGCTCAATTGACCTCGAAATCTTCTACCGTAATCCTATTGTACCTTGATCACGAATTGAATGTAGGCTCAAAAACATAATCTTCTTGTCTTTAGATAACTTCTCTCAATATTTCAAATATTAATTGTGTTTCTGCCCTAGAAGGCATAGCGGTGTATATATATAGGCAGCGATAGGGACCCCTAAGAGAAGTATGAGCTGGGCTTCCTATATAATTCGGAATTTTTAATTCAACCCTGATTAGTTCTGAATTATATAAATTACAATTCATACCACAACAGAATTATAATTGCATTCCCTTCCCATATCTCAAAATGATATTTCGAGCTCCATGTTATTAAATGTTTATTTATCTCCTCACGTTAAGATTACAGATAATCGTTGATTACAATAAATTACTAATAATTTATTTAATCAACATCTATAAAAAAATTTGAAACCTTTCACTCAATTTATTCGTTATGCCAGATACTAATATCCATCTGCAGGGTTTGACATAATCGAAACTTATAAGTTTCCTCAAGAGGGTATCATCAATCCCTATAAAGGGACGTGGATTTCATTAATAATTAACAGTTGTTATACACTTAATATTGTGATCCAACTCATCGAGACTATTGGCCCATAGGACCTCACTCTATAATGAATCAAAGTCAACAATATTAAACGTACACATCCATTAATTATGTTTGAATTAAGAGCACACACATTCATAATAACTATGAGGTGTGAATTGTATTATATTATCAGTATAAATACAATTACTTCAAAGTGGTTATGTTCAATACTCACAAAGTGTAATAACACAATGAGTTAAAACTATACTATTTTTCGTAGTAAAGACAGACTTACTAAAACACTGTGTTACAATCATATTGGTGGTGTGTCCAATTCGACCTAAGAGTGTGAACCAAAAACTTATATTTTACAGAATTGATAATCTGATTATCTGTGTGTAAGCCAAACTCTACACATCAGATTATCTATTATGTGAAATAAGAGACGCTTATGCACAATATAATAAGATATAATACAAATATTACCCATAAAGATTCACATCAAGAAAAGAAATAATTGTTTAAATAATTCAAATAAATATTAATCAATTATATAAAGTCATGACTTTTAGTATAAAATCCTAACAATCACATCATTGCCAAAAAGTATTTAGTAGAGGTTGGACCTACACGATTTCAACCAATGAGAGTAAGGGTAACATTCACCCTCTTTAAAAAAATGGTGAACAAAATTGCACTCGTTTGGTGGTGACGGGTGGCGGTGGTGATTAATGGTTGTGGTGATCAGCAGTGTGGTGGTTAGTGGCAGTGGTCGATAATGTGGTGGTTAGCGGCGGGGGTGGTTAGCGACAATGGTCAGTAGTGTGGTGGTGACAGGTGGCCATGACTTTATGTAATTGATTAATATTTATTTGGATTATTTATTAATCAGTTATTCATTTTCTTGATGAGAATTTTTATGGGCAAATATTTGCATTATATCATATCATATTATACATGGGCATCTCTGATTCCACATAGTAGATGATTTGGTGTATAGAGTTCGACTTACACACAGAGGATTAGATTATCGGTTCTTATGGTAAGTTTTTAGTTCACAGTCTTATGTGGAATTAGACTGTGTTTCAATAGATTTGTCTTGACTACAGAAAATTGTATAGTTTCGACTTACAGTGTTAATACACTGTATGTATTGAACAAGACCAATTTGAGATAATTGTGTTTATACTGATTATATAAAATATTTAGCACCTTGTTGTTTATTATGAATGTTTGTGCTCTTAATCCAAAAATAATTAATAGATGTGTACATTTGATGTTGTTTGCTTTGATTCATTATAGAGTGATACATTCTGTGAAAATAATCTCGATGAGTTGAGTCACAATATTAAATATATGATAACTGCTAATTATTAATAGAATCTACATTCTAGTATAGGGATTAATGATATTCTCTTGAGAAAACTTATAAATTTTGATTATGTCAAACTTTGCAAATGGATATTAGTATCCTACATAACGAATAAATTAAGTAGAAGGTCTCAAGGAATTTTATAGATGATTAAATAAATTGTCAATAATTTATTTTAATTAATGGGATCTGTAATCTTAACGTGGAGAGATAAATAAATATTTAATAATATGGAGTTCGAAGTATAAGTTTGAAACATGAGAAGAGAATGCAATTATAATTCTGTAGTGGTATGAACTCATGTAATTTATATAACTCAGAATTAATCCGAGTTGAATTAGGATTCCAAATTATATAGGAAGTTCGGCTTATATTTCTCCTTGGAGTCCCTATTGTTGCTTATAAATATAACGTTATGTCTTATAGATCAAAACATAACTTAATACTCAAAATATTGAGAGAGGTTCTGTGAAGACAGGGAAATCACGTTTTTAAGCTCACACTCAGTTCATGATCAAGGTGCAATAGGATTATGGTCGAAGATCGTGCGGTCGGTCGAGCAAGATTATTTCAGTCGTGCTCTTATTCTATCGGATCAAAATGTGAAGATTGTCGAGATCAAATCAGAGAGATCTCAAACGTATGATCCCTAATTTCGTCTTGTAGGGTTTCATATTTTTTTATTATATAGTATGTGCGTGTTCATCACTAGATCTCGAAGATCGACCCCTAACAGGTGGTGGTTAGTGGCAAGTGGAGGTTAGTGACGGTAATGATCAGTAGTGTGGTGGTTAGCGACGAGGGTCGGTAGCGTGGTGGTTAGTGGTGGGGTGGTTCGTGGCTGCGGCGATGGTGGTGGTGGCGGTGGTGGTTAGCGGCGATGGTCAATAGTGGCGGTGGTGGTTAGTGGCGCGTGGCGATAGTAGTTAGTGTGGTGGCAGTTGGCGAGTGGTGGTGGTCGATAATTTAGTGATGGGTGACGAGTAGTGGTGATCGCTAGTGTGGTGGTGGCGAATGACAGTGGTGGTTAATGGCGGGTGGAGGTGGTAGCTAGCAGTGGCGACAGGGGTCGGTAGTGTGGTGGTTAACGGCAGGGGTGGTTAACGGCAGGGGTGGTTAGTGGCAGTGGTGGCGAGTGGCGGTTGGTGATTAGTGGCAATGGTCGGCAGTGTGGTGGTGGCGGTGGTGGTTAGTGACGGTGGTGATCAGTAATTTGGTAGTTAGTGGCGGTAGTCGATAGTGTAGTAAATAGACTTCTTTTTAAAAAATTCTTTTGAGTGTGTTCAGTTTTTTAATTAAGTAGGAATGTAGCTACTTAATTAATTATTTTTTATTTTTGCTAAAAACTTAAATATTAAGTTTCTTAAAGTTTCGTTATTGAACCGACTTAATTCCTTTTTACTTAACTTATTTCGTTTTAAATACTAAAAATAAGTTATCAAACAACCTCTAGCTATTGGAGAGCATTTTCGGGGAGTTTATTGAATACCTTGCGGTTTCATCAGCTTCGAATAGTGGCGAAGCAGCTAATCCTAGCATTAATTGGAGTCACAATTTCAACCACCACAATTTGACATTTACAAAATCCTCTCTCCGACTATAGTATCAACTATCTCAGTGTTCAAGTTCAATTTCATAGGTAGAAAATAACATTTTTCAAAAGATTAAAGTAGGCAAATGTTTTTAAAAAGATCAAATGATTACTTTTGTACTTTTTCGTTTGTCTATTTGTGACTTTTATATATCTCAAAATATTTGTCTAATTTTAAAATTAACTTGTAAAAATTTTCTTATTGTCCTTCTCTTTTTTAAAAACTCACACATTGAAAATCGTGTCCTCTCATTTAATGTTAAAAAGTTAAAGGTGTGTTTGGTTGAGTATTTTTTAAAAAATCAAAAAAAAATTGTGAACTATGTTTGGAAAATTTTTTTCCAAATGTAGTTTGGTTTATTTGTCAATCATTAATTACCATTACACACCATCATGTTTGTCAATAATTAATATATTAAATAGTTATATTTGATCCTCTTTTGATCGTGTTCTTTAAATTTTATTTTCAAAAAACATATAAAAGTTTACTTTTGATTTAAAAAAATATTTTAAGATTAAGTGCGAATTCAAAATTATAAAATAAAAAATTTGGTTAACAAAATATGTGCACAAAACACAAAAAAAATAAATTTTATTTAAACACGATACTTATTTCTTTAGAAAAGAAGAGAGAGAGAGAGAGAACCTTAAAAATGGCAAAAAAATTTATCTCTCAATTTTTTTGTGAAACACTTACATTAAACATTTCAGAGTATTTTTTTTCAAAAACATTAAACCGAGCATAGTATTATGAAAAAGTTAAAACTTGTAAGAGTAATCACTATGTTTCCTTAATAAGTTAAAATTTCAAGAATCTATATTATAAGGAAGGTCGGTGTGAACCCCACTAGACATATTTTTACAAGAACAACTAGGATTCATTTGATCAAACGGTCAAAATTAGTTCAAATTTTAACTATAGTGCTATAATAGGTGGAAGTTGGAAGGATAATTAAAAGAAAAACTTTTGAGCTTATTTTTTGAAAACAAACAAAAGTGCAATTAAAGGTTTTATTGCTATTAAACAATCTTAAACATCAACGGTCATTTGGGCAACTTTTTCATACTTGAAATTATAAGAACTATTAAAGGCTATAGCTATTAAACAGCCTTTGCCAAAACAGTTCTTTCGCCATGTTTTTGGGTAACATTTCTTCTCTCTCTCTCTCTCTCTCTCGTAGTGAAAAAATAATGTATTTACCATGCATGATTTGTTCGCTACTCGATTTGTTTTGCTTATTGTAGTGAAAAAATAATGTCTCCAAATGATCTACTTGTGTAGCGCTCTCTCTCTCTCTCTCTCTCTCTCTCTCTCTCTCTCTCATCATTTTTTATAAAACGTGTAAGAGGAACACCACAGCAAACCTTATTACATTTTGCCGTGGTGGACATTCAACATTTCTTTTTGTATGTGGTGAAATAGGAAAAGCACAGAACTACATTATGCTGTTGAATAGACATTAATTTGCAAACCTTATTTTCATTTTGTTTTTTGCATGTAAAAAATAAAAGAAACACATAATTTTTTAGCTGTAAATGAGAAACATCGATGCAACATTGAAATATAAAGCATTGAACATTTTGTTTTTACCAACTTGATTTCGAACATGTCAATGGAGAACTGCTTTCAGCGAAGATTTTGATCTAGTGTATTGTTCTGTTTTTGGTTTCGTTTTTTCAAAGTGCGTTTTTTGTTTTCCGATCTTAGCATTTTCAACAAAAATTCTATCTGGTTACGTTTTGCCTACTGTGAAAAAAATAAAATAGAGATTGAAAATGAATTTACAGAGAACATTGTGTGAAGAAAATGAATTGAAACATGAGATTCGAGGACCCATTAGGAAAATATAGAAAAAAAATCATAGAAGATCAATGAAACCCTGTCTGGTTACTTTTAGTCTAAAACCCAGCAAAAAAAGAGTGAAAATTATTCCCTTTGGAATGTAATTGTGAAAGAAGCGATGTCAGAATGGTTTCTAAAATTTGAATGCACCAAGATTGGAATGGACCAATTAAGGATTTATGTTGGATTCAAATAATAACTATGATTACGCTAGGTTTTAATTTTATCACCTATTTTGGCAAATTTTGTTACAAATTTGATTTTGTAAGAAAATCTCTAATGGTTTCCAAGATTTCAAATTTTCAATGCACCCAAATTGGAATGCACCAATTAAGCATTTATGCTGAAAAAGGAAAATAAATCAAGACATTCCAATTCAAACTTAAAAGATTTCTAAGGTATTTAGCATTTAGCACATGATCTTCTATCTCCAAAATCTGTTCCCAATAAACATAAATGTGCCTCTAAAAATCTTGGAATGGATAACCAAAATTTTACTTATGGGAATATAGAATGGTGGCCATGTTACGAAACTTCTTCAGCTTCGTTTTCCTGATGCATATGGGTCTTCTAGATTCGATGTAGACAAGGACGAAGTAGGGCTGCAACCAATATTGAGAGAATTGCAAAGTTGGTACGAAAGAATTGCGGAGTTCATCTTCCAAGCATAAAATAGGAGAATTGTTGCGCGATGATGGTGTCGGCCTTACAAAAAGAGACTTCAAACCAATGCATGAGATTCATTTGATCCAATGAGTGCCAGCTTTACAAAAAGACATGGATTTTCTGTTAAGATAACAATGTAATTAATTTGGTGTTAATAAAATAATAAGTTTGACTCCGATCAAAATGAAAGTTCATTGCTCCTAATGTTACTATCATATGTCTTAGTGCTTCTAGAGATGTGTTGCGTATAACTAAAAAAGAAATTTGTGAAGTGCCGTAGGCACGGGTAATACATTAGGAAAAATACTGGATATTTGATTGGGAATTGACAGAGGAAGAATCAACAAGATCAATCAGTTTTCTTATCGCAAAGAAGTCACCTTGGCCTCTATTTTTGGACCCTCGATAATTCATTTGAGATTTTAGCCACATTGACACTGTGTCAAACATTATCCATTGGATACACCATAACTAATTTGCTCATGTATTTTCTACTGTATATACGCAGATTGCATGTCATGAGAAAAAATTGCTAGGAATGGATTTGCTATTTTCTTGGATTCACAATATAAATATTTTTTATGGCTCATTTTAGTTTTACTCTCATGTTTAAGTCTTCTTTTTTTTTTTTTATATATTCTACAATAAGTATTTTTGAATCTTTTAGTAACTTTTTTTTTCAATGAAGATGCGTATAACCTTGTACAGAATAGTGGCTTTCAATTAAATCCATATGAGAGGTCTCTTTTAGTAGCTCTTTTTATTATTTCTATCCAATTGATAGGAGACTTCAACAAATTAGTAGTGGCTTAAGAGACGACATCATACATAGTAATGGACTCCCAACTCCTTTGTCAATTCGACATTCTATTGTACTTCTACTGCATATATGTAATTGCACTAAGATGGATTTGTATCTCTTTTCCTGTGAGTATGTTTTATTGTGGAAATCAGGCTATTGATTCCCAAAGTATTAGAACAATCTGAGATGTGCAAGCACTCTTAATTTCTTAACCACGTGAAAAAGGATGTGTATTTGTAATTTGTCTCTCTTTCTGATTGCTTGAACAAAGTAATAGTAATACTTATTTTGGCCGGATAATTTGATTTTTTTTTTTTTGTGTACTTTCAATTTTTGTTGGCTTTTTTGGTGTTGAATCTATTTCTTTTCAGGAAAATTTTAATAGCTTAAAGGACTCAAGTTAAAAATTATTGTCTTATTCTATATAGAATTAGTACAAAATTGTGAAAGCGTAAAGACTAACTTAAGTGTATTGGTGGCTTTCTCACATGCTTATTGTAAAACTTTTCATCGTCGTTGCATGTGTTCACAAAACATATTAAAAATATGATATTATGTACCGAGAGCTCCGGTAAATTTCATGTCAAGTGCCATAACAAAATTTGTTTCTTCTTCCTATTGCAATAAGAGTTTTTTCTCTTCATTTGTGGATTAGTCCTCAGTTTCTATTTGCCTATATATTCTACTTCTTACAAGGTTCATCGTTCCCATTTCTCTTTCAATTTTGATTTCATTCTCTTTAATATTATTTAAACCCAAAAAAGACCCTCATATGTGATAATGCCACGGCTAATCTACCCAAGGGCTCATTGGTGGAGTCAAGGCAATATAGGTTAATTGGAGTTGGTCAATTTTAGGAGTTACTTGGCTCATTTTTGGCTATTAAATTTGCAAGTCGAAGAAATTGATTGAGTCGGTTTAATTTCGTTGTTCTGCTCATGGACTTAATTTCATTGGTTTAGTTTTCTTGGTTGAACATGCATGACAAGTGAATCGTAGACAAGTTAAGTGAATCACATTCAACCTCAAGACAAGTTCTTTTCACTATATTGTTGTTTCTTTGTTACAATTCATTTCTTTAGATTCGATTTCGTTGGGAGTGTCATAGGCACAAGTAATACGCTAGGGGACAAACAAATTGGGATGGCGAGAGTATTTGGCGGCGGCCAAATTTGGAACAAGTTAATGACAAGCAAGATTACAGCCTGTTTGTTAGCAATTAAAATTATGGAAGGTATAAAATAGATATAGTAAAAAGAAGGGTATAGTAGAAGATGTGATTTATTATAGAGAGCGAATAACTATAAAGAGTTTGTTTGAGCACTTTTTGGGGGAAGGAGAATATGGTACATATAAGTATGTGAATGACATTCTCGTAATTAATAATAACATTCTTATAATTAATAGTGTCATTTTCATAAATAGAAGGGGATATAGAAAAGGATAAGATATGAATAGGGAGAGGAAGTGTCTAAATTTTAACTCCATCCAGACGGATAATATTTAGACCCCAAATATCATATTTAGAGTTCAAAATCGCTAACCGAAAATATAACAACCTAGATTGTCATAATTGGAGTTTAAATTATATTTGGCTCGTTAATTGTGCATGTCATTTTTGGGATTCTGAGACGGACATCATTCGCGGGATCAATCCGAGTGATTAGGGGCACCCCTTGCGGAATCTTCTTAGTAGAATTTTATGGTGACTCCTTTTGAATACACTGAGTGAGTTGTTTCTTAGCAGAATGGGCTCCAACAAATCGGGATGAACATCTACTAATCAGCTCAGTACATGTCTAATCAGTGTGTCAATTGTTATAAAGTGCTCGAATATAAAATAGTCCGGAACAATAGCCGACTGCTGAACAATCTGTTACTAAGCAGAACTAAACTAGGCTCATCAAGTATGATATGAAAAACCATTCTCCACTCAATCTAATTTTTGTTTGAGGTTCAAGTCGAGTTTAAGGCCTCAGATTTTGAATCCATCCCAACTAAATTAATGACCCAACAATTTTTTCTACATCCCATGTTTAGAGTAAGATGTTAACCTTTCACAAGTGACCCCAAGAGGAGTAATATAACAGTGTTCACTAATCACTACTACGTAAACGCTGCCATATTTAGCATTAAGGTTAGCTATAGCACGCTAAAGAAATGGAAAAGGGGAGGGAGAGGGAGAGAGATATTGACCATCTACTTGCAACGACCTGGATCAAAATTATATGTAAAGATATTAACCATCTACTTGCAACGACCTGGATCAAAAATATCCACTAAACATTAAAAAGACATCAATGTCCATAACTTGAGGATGGCCACACCATTCCTCTCTCTCTCTTTCTCTAGGGTGTCTGCAATTTCTCTACGACGTTTCCATCTTTTCCCATAATTTTTGTCCAAAACCCAGCTCACTTCCTGAACCTTTTATCTAATCAAGAAATGGCGTCAGAGGTCGTTGCAACAGGAAAAAAGGCTTTTGTGTGCTATGACCCTCATGAGAATATGGTTTCCAGGGGCATATTTTTGCGGAATAACCCTACGGATTACGCCACCCCTCTTCTGTTGCTGCAACTCTCTTCAATTACCTTCATCTCATTGCTCATAGATCTCTGCCTCCGTCCTCTTGGACAATCGACTATCGTCTCCAAAATCTGTGTAGGTTGATTTTTCTCTTGTTATTTTCCAATAATTTTTACTATTTAGTTACTAAAAAATATCTCCACACTTTGAAAAAAATGACCCCTTCATTCCACAGTGTAAAGAAAGCTGATCCTTGAATTAGCTCCAATGAAGCCTTGCTCAAAATATTTAGGGGCTACTAGTATTCTTGGCTGTTAGCATTACGGCAAAAAGACCATATCAGTAGTCCCATAAGTAAAAACTAGAAACAAAAAGAGATTCACACTGGAAAGAATATTCACTCGAAAAGATGTCGGAGGACCGAAGCTTACTTGTGCCTGAAATCCCCAATAGCATGAAAGAATTAGAACAAGCTTAGGTAACTTTTTAGTGACTAATGGGGGCCTAGGACATTTTCCACACACCTCAACTAATTATTGGATGACCAATTACCTTCACTAACGGGGCCTCGATTAAAGCCAAAGACAAAGTCCACAGGAGATGGTATCAAGCTAAGAGGTTTTGAATTCGAAATTTTAAGAGAGTGCAAACCCCAAGTCTCAAAGTCTCAGTTAACCGGGCAAAGTTTAAGTCATACATTATCTAGAGTTAAAAAGGAGTCTTGATGGGATAATTGTTTGAGGGATAGGGTATAATTTCGTATACAAGGTAATGTGCACAATTTCTGTCCGTATAGCTTCTCTATAAGTTTCTACTTTCTACACAGATTCTCCCAATACTATCAGTAACTAAACTGACAACTTTTACTACAGGGTGGCATAGTATTCGGACCTTCTCTTATTGGACACAACAAAGCATTCGCGTCCTATTTGTTCCCTCCCAAAGGCAGTACGGTGATCGAAACGGCTGCCTCATTCGGCATAATGTTCTTCTTCTTCCAAGTGGGAGTCAAGACGGACCCCACCACAATGATACGGCCCGGGCGGATGGCCGTGGTAATAGGCACCACGGTTACCTTATTAACCATAGGGCTGACCACTCCGCTCTCTCTCCTCCTCAAGTCTTACATCCCCATGGATCAGTCCCTCGCAAGCTCCCTCCCTCTCATTGCTGCTTCCCAATGTCTGACAGCTTTTCCCAACATTGTTTTCCTTCTGACCGAACTCAAGATCCTCAACACCGATCTTGGGCGCCTGGCCATATCCATATCTTTGTTTTGTGATGTGATTGGGATTTCGTTGACCGCGATTGGTTTCTCAATAATAGCCAACTCGAATTTAGGGAGCTCGGCATTGGCAATGGCATGCACTATCAGTCTGCTGGCTATCATTGTTTACGTTTTCCGTCCAATTTTGGTGTGGATTCTGACGAAGAATACAAAAGAAGGCAAGGGTGTGGGAGAACTACTAGTAACTGCTGTTTTTTGCACTGTTCTTATGGCTGGTCTAGCAAGTGAAATTCTTGGGCAGCATTTTGCCTTTGGACCGCTTGTTTTGGGGTTGGCTGTGCCTGAAGGACCGCCATTGGGATCTGCCTTGGTGGCAAAGCTAGACCTTTTAATTGTGGGGTTGCTCTATCCTACCTTCCTCACTGTCAGCGGGCTGAAAACGAATCTATTTGACGTTCATTTGCAGTCCACATGGATCGTGATGATTGTAGTTATCTTTTCTACCCTAGTGAAGATTGGAGCGGTTCTGTTGATAGGGCATTACAATGAAATGCCCTCTCGTGAAGCTTTTGTGCTTGGCCTCTTGTTGAATACGAGAGGCATTTGTGAGCTCCTCGTTTACAACTTGTGGAAAGACGGTGAGGTGCGAAACAAATCATTCTTCTTCCCCTTTGTGGTTTTCATTGATTTCCTGTCTTTGCTTCTCTCTAAAATGGCCGAAATTGCTTGGTACCGACAGATTCTGAGCGATCAAGAGTTCGCTTTGGCTGTCATGGGGGTGGTGGCAGTGACAGCGATCATAACACCAATAGTGAGAGCCCTCTATGATCCCTCAAAGCTTCAGTTTCCAATCAAGAGAAGGACCATCCAACAAGCAAAGCAGGGTGCAGAGTTTGGAGTGCTAGTCTGCATCCACAATCAAGACAATGTCCGGACAGTTGTGAACCTTCTACAAGCCTCGTCCGCTACCGAACAAAGCCACATTGCAGTCATAGCACTCTTGCTTGTCGAGCTCGTGGGCCGGGTTGCCCCGATGCTCATAGCCCACCAACCCTTAGAAACACTAGAGACAAACACAAGTACCTCGAGGTCTGGCCACATCATCAATGCGCTGCATCAGTTCGAAGTCTACAACAAAGGGCGCGCCACCGTCCAATCGTTCAGCGCTATCTGCCATTTGGAAACCATGCACGAGGACATCTGTCGGGTGGCATACGAAAATAACACAACCCTTGTGGTCATCCCGTTCCACAAATACTGGGCGATTGATGGCGGTATAGGATCAGTGAACAGAGCCATCCAACACATGAACACCAAGGTCCTCGAGAGGGCACCCTGTTCGGTTGGCATCCTCATTGACCGGGGTATCCTGAACGGCTCATTGTCCATTCTCAACATTGAATCCATGTATCACGTTGCCGTACTCTACATCGGTGGTGCAGATGACGTAGAATCACTGTCCTACGGTGCTCGTATGGTGAACCACAACAACGTCACGCTAACAGTAATTCGTTTACTTCTCTTTGGAAGTGACAATGCCAGAGACCGGAAGCTCGATAACGACTTCATCAACGAGATCCGCCATGCTAACACGGGAAATGAGGCTTTCTCATATGAAGAAGAGGTGGTGAGAGACGGCGTAGGGCTGACTTCATATATTAGAGGACTGGAAAACTGTTTTGACCTAATCTTAGTGGGGAGGCAACATCAGGCGTCCGCCCTGCTGCAAGGGCTCGGGGCATGGATGGAGTGCCCTGAACTCGGCATTGTTGGAGATTTTCTTGCGTCGCCAGATTTTAATAGCACAACATCCGTGTTGGTGGTTCAGCAACAAAAAGTATTGGGAGGGAGGTTGGTGAGTAGAGCCACGAAGCCAGCTGCTAATGATAGAGATATACCCCTCCAAAGTATGCAAAGCCATGGTGTGGCAGAAACAACAGCAGGTGACAGTGGCACGGCATGAGCTATTCCAGCGGATAGTGTTTAGGATGAGTTAGACTTAGTTTATAATCATCAAGAATTCGAGTTTCCTTTAGTAGTTTCTCCAGGCCTTGCGAAATAGGTTATAGAATCCAGACTAATAGTTGGCTGGCCCAAAGGGTAATAGAGTGGATTCAAGAATTCGAGTTTCCTTTAATGTTTGCCAAGTCAAAAAATAGGTTATAGAATCCAGACTGCAAAATAAAGGATACAAGCAATGATTCTTTTACTTCGCATTTTGCAAGTTCTATTTCTTTGGGTATTTCTTAGCAACTAATAGTTGGCTGGCCCAAAGGGTAATAGAGTGGATTCAATCTGCTAGGCTTGCTCTGGAAAGATGTAAAGGATTAACATAAGTTCTTCAGATCTGTGATAAGGGTATATTTAAGACAAAATGTGCTTTGTAATTAATGGTGTGCTACACCTGTCATAGCTAAAATCTAAGGAACGTTTCAGCCAAGTACTCCCGTAGTTTGGTTTTACTAGCTTCCACGCAGTATGCTTGCAAAAATGTATAAAACACAACCTGGAAGAATATACAATTTGGCAATGCAGAAAAATCACAAAAAAGATAATCTATGCCAGAATGGACTAGTGACATTTATGCCAGAAACTTTACATACAACCATTGCAAAATGTATTCAAAAATTGTCACCTCACTGATTCTTGATTTCATCAATGCCTGCTTCATCTGGAGTGGTGCATCCCAGCGCAGCATGATCTGGAGAATCTGGAGATTGGTAAGAGGATGTTTTGCTCCTCGTAGCTTGCAGCCCTGTAAACCGCGCTAAATCAACCCATTGCTGCACATTGAGGAGACTAAAATCAAAGAAATATCAAGGGACAGCAATAAATTAATTGTGTATTTTGTAATGTTGACAGCGAAAAGATTGGGATAAACACAATAATAGCAGTGACCACAATATCAGGTTAATGAAGCATGAACTGTCCCCTGAATGCAAAATGAAAATTAGCTCATTCACAACCTTTGCAGCCCTAACAATAATTTCCAAGATAAAGAAGAGGACGCCAATACATGTTAGGATCCTTCCTCTCTTTGCTACCCAAATTACGAATTTACCATCGACTCGAGTATATGATTTTAAGAAATGCATTGTTATGGCAACATTGAAGTGATTCAATACCAATCCCCTCCACCTCTCTTCTCCACCACACCCCTCCCAAAACCCCCCAAACCAAAAAAACCCTCCTTCCAGCTCCATGTGTTGGCATGACCTACACTAGATAATAGTCTTATGTACCAATGAGACCACCAACCCAGGCAAAATTCTCAAAATAACCAGGATATGGTGCACTTCATCTGATAATTCTTAGTGTACTTAAAGCGAAAAGCAAAAAATGTGTTTGCAGCAGGACACAGACTAGAACTTCAGGAAGTAAATAAGATTTGTCTTACCTGGGTTCCCCAGTAGGAGTTGACAGTCCGAACAACAAAAGACAACATAGTCACAAGTAATGTTTGAGAGGCAAATAGGTCAGCAACTCTGTGCTCCACTACTCCGGCAATAACCTGCCACAGAATATATTCTGATGTTAATACCAAAGAGTTACCAAGGACGAAGTAAGAAAGTAGAGCAGAGAGTTCTTAAGCTGTATGGTAGAAGTCATATAGCTTAGTAACTCATGCTTCAGTTCTTATCCCTCAAATGAGTGGAAGTCCATTCAAATTCTACCACTGGCAGAATAGGATATATGATGCACATTGCTTGGGTAAAGTTCCTAAGCTATATGACTTCGGATCACCTCCCAGTAATACGCATTATAAACTCATAGGGGCCAGCCTAAAGCAGAACATGCTGGACTGCGTGGACCCAAAGTGCACACGCGTGGGGTGATTGACTTTCTTGAATCCTGGTGGGACCCATTGATCCCACAAAAAAGATGATATTAGCAACAAGAAGCTTATCTCTTCTGTGATTGGGATTACGAGTTCTATATGTACAATACAGGGAGATGCACTAGACGAAGGTACTGAGCAACCACAAGCCAATCAGCATTTTCCTTGAGTATATTCTATAATGATGATAAGTACATTAAAGAAGGATATACAAAATGACAAAAAAGAATCTAGGGATAAAATGTCAATCGTCATGAAACCTACTTCACATTCTTTACACTTAGCTCAATTGTAGGAACAAATTGCCTAAGTTGGACAATTTAACGAATTCATTCGTGTCCAAGAAAATGGAAGCCACAAAATATGGGGATGTCATAAGCAATCTGGCAAAGTGGATAGTGTTTAACTCTACTTTTGGTACCTAGAAACAAGAAACTAACATCGAAAACCATGAATAGCTTCAGAAATGGTATAGTGCTACGTGCTCTACCTGGTAACGAAGATTCGCCGACGTTCCCAAAAAGCAACTGTATACAACTGCTGTTTTAAGCATTGGTGATCTTTTAGTCTGACGAGTAGTAGCTAGTGCTGGATTCAGAAATTTGCGAACTGTATACAACATATTTGACGCAGCCACAGCCCCAATACTGGAAATAAATCCAACACTGGCAAGTTTTAAACCTCCAAAAAGCACCGATGCAACTCTATGACTCACATTCCAGTCCTTCCCAGCAACATTCTTTTGAAACGCATTATCTGGTATCGAACAAAGTAGACCCTTTAATGCTTCCACACTGTCATGTGTCTCCATCGTATCAGCAATTGAAAGGAAAGACAAAGTTGGAGCAGGAAGCCATACAGTGAAAAAATCAACAACTGAGCCCCTGACTGTATCTGTAATAACATAGTCAATCTCTTCAAAGAAATTTTCTTTACGCCTTTCATACTGAGCTAAGAGGGTAGTCGTAATCGATATAGCTTCTTCTATAGCTAGTCTGTGTAAGAATTTGGGATCAGCCAATAATCTCTCCCTGAATCCCTGCAACATCAGGATGAGTTCTGTTCAGCTTGTTTGCATACCACAAATGCATAAACAATCGACAGTGAAGGTTCCACTTGCAAACCCACTGTAATACAAAGATAATGTATTGGGTTTAAGCTTACCTGGAATCTATGAGTGAGTTCTGAAATAAGAGGATATTGCTCCAGATCAAAAAAATTCTGTAGAACTTCAGGAGATACCACACCAAGATCAAGTCCTTTCTGAAGGTCCTGTTAAGAACACATACAAACACAGTTCATCACATAAAACTTCCCCAACCAACATCAACATCGGTAACTGCATACACCATCACTCAAGAAGATTGAGCCAATATGATACGGCAGCCATAAATTTTATCTTTTAGGCATTGATATATAGTTAATAACAGTTTAATTTAGCCTTAGTTCCAATAGTTTTTTGCCTTGTTGAATTCATAACTCCATTATTTTCCATCAAGCAATTGACACTCATTTTAAAATCAATTCGGCCATATCTTTAGATTGTCTTTATTTTCCCTGCTACATTAAAGCATAATGATAACTTTCTTGCAGTTCGAATTATCACCCTGATGCTGAAGTCCTCAGGATTGTTTTCTCGAGAAATAATCATCCTTAACAATGCAAGTAAGAGTCAAGACTGTGAAATGCACTAAACGATTTACAGTATCAAATAGACATGTAAAGTACACAAAATGTAAGAAAGTGTAGAGAACACATTTCGTACACAGAATAGCCATGCATATTTTCACCAAATTATTAATGCTAAAAAAATGTAAAATTTCACCATATAAGAAGCTCGAACTAAAACCAAAATCCTATTTATAAAGGTTCACTACGAAGCACAGTACCACACAACCAAAAAATTTGTTGATGTGGAAACTCGGATGAGTAATGCTAACCATTGTCTCAGAGCAGATTAGTTTCCGTTGCAAAAGAAGAACATACTAAGTCAGGCAGCAAAAAAGCTAATTAAATTATATACAACTTCTAAATACAAATTCTAAAGATTGCCATGATGCGTCTATAAAGTAGAATCCTGGAAGAAATATGCCAAAGGAACACATAAAAGCTACTGTATCTCACGGACTACCAAGAACAACTTACCCGGGGTAGAGCTTCTCGCCTCCTTCCAGCTGCATTCATCACCCGTGCAATTTCAGCACGATCAAAGCAATTCCTACTGCAGGGTCTGGCTGCAGAGTACCACAAGAAATCAGCAACAGGAACTTCTCCTTCACTTCTTATGTATTGCCTCTCAGGGTCAAGTAAGATAACAACTTGATTTTTCTTAGGTATCTTCCTTGAAATTCTTGCTGGCAGACCAGTCCCTCTTGACCCATACGTAACATGGCTTGCACCAGTAACCACTACAAGCATAGCGCTGGCTCCCCCATCTGCCATGGCTCGTGAGATGATCTGGGAAATTGTATATTCCTCCACCACTCTTGCTTGAGCAGATAGATATGAGCTTGGACCAAAAGCCCTAGATTGCTTAGGAAAGTTGATATCAACCGAGGGTCTGCGCGAGATAGAAGTAAAGCCTGAGATGAAACCTGAACCAGCTGGAGGAGCATAAATCTTGCGGTCAGCTTTAGAAAGACCACGAATACCTTCAGCTTGAACAGTCCTCAAGACCTAGCCAAATAGTTATGCATCAGAGATTCAGAACCAGGGTGAAGTTCTCTACAAAAATCTTCTGCAAACTGACTGACTAAAGAAAAAATTCGTAACGTTAGAAGAAATGATAATGCTCCCACTGGTCAGTGACAACATTGCTTACCCAAAAAAAAGGGATAAAAATAAAAATTGACTCGACTCTTTTACCTGTCCATGAGATTTGTCTTTAAACTAAACCTCCTAAACAAAATCAACCGCATCAAAAAAATGGCAGAACGCAGAAGTTAAGAGAAGCCACAAAATCTAACATTGCTACACAAAAAAGATGAATTTTCTTGCAAAGTATTTTACTCTGTAACAGTATTTTGTCACTACAAGGTTAACCCATCGAGGTTGGAAGAACATTTTGCCGAGGTAAGTACCGTATGATAGAAAAGGTAGTTAACGTTATAAGTTATAACTAACCTTAGCATTGTTCTAGAGACTAGAAGTAACAATAAGTGTTCAATCTCGTCTTTGGGCTAGCGTACTGCTGCTAGGAAGGAGGCATGCTTGTAAGTCATTATTGAGGTCAGACTTTTGTGTTTGGTATAATAATTTAAGTTCTTTCACTCCTTTAATCAGGCCACATGATTTCCTACTTCGTTATTTACTAATCCTATGCTAGTTGTAACCTTACAGATATCGCGGAAGACACCCTAAACACAGCTTCGAAGGAAAAGCATAATCACCTCAAGTGGAATGCCACAAGCAACAAGCCTGACTCCATTGTCACAACAGTAACTTAAAAGTGGTTCATATTCCTGCCAGCGTTGAGGCGGCCAATGTGATGCAAAAGACTTCAAGGTTTCTCCGTTGATTCTGCAATCAATATCAATTGAAATACATGTCTCCCCCATATTAAAACCATCCCAAAGTGCATGTATGCTAATCCTAATCGGCAGTAAGTATAAAATGGAGTTCCAGCTTTAAATAAGAGGCAGGCACTGAACTGATTACTCAGCAAATCGAACAACCAGAGGTCCTCAACCGTCTTTGGGCAAATGAGCCAGACTAGACAACCTTATTTAAGGACGTGTATGAACGAAGAAGAGAATGAACCTAAGGCAAACAAAGTAAAGTAATCCCCTCAATTGGATGGACTAAACTATGTCCATTTGACCTATGGTAATTATTGAATTATTGGATTATTAGATTATGTTGTACGAAATAGAGCTTAATCTAGCTAAACTCATTTGGACTAAATTATTTGTCGTATGTTTTGACCAAATTTAATGAATGATTTTGTTGACTCCCTAAGATAAATGATGGAATTGCCCTCCAACATAACTCTAGTTCAAACAATTTAACCCGCAGTAAGCCAATAATGGAGAGCTATTACATTTTTATTTTTACTGCACTCTCCTGCCACCACATGTTACAAACCAAAAAACAAAATCCTATTTTACCTGGAACAAATAAGCGTGGATTTTTTAGAATAAAGAAGCCAACAAGTTACTAATTTGGTTTGGCCAGCCTAATATCATCTGAATCAGCAAGCTATGCACGATCTTGTAGTTCAACAAAGCATAGAACTACGACTACTGATCAATACCAAACAACATTACATGATAATCGAGATTAATTAAATCAAGCGATTTTTTTTTTTGTTTTTTGGGGGGGGGGGGGGGGGGGGGGGGGGGGGGGAGTGATTGCCAGGAAATTAGAACCTTTTGTCCATGTATTGGTTCAGCTGTTCCTGTAAGTTACAAGGAAATGCTTCCAAAGCCAAAGATAACGGCCGTTCCGCCTCCAAACACCTCTTTCTCAAATTCTTCACAATCTCAAGCTCCAACTCTTTATCGTCTCGAGTCGGGACTTGTTCCGCTTCCCCTAAATACACAATCCGAGCGTTCATCAACTTCTCCCAAACCTTCCTTTTATCTTTCCCCACAGCCATCGGCTCTCCCATCGCCGTCGCGTCGTATATTCTCGAGTTTACGACATCCTCCTTCGTCTCCGCGACTTTCGACGACGGAGGCGTTGCCGTGGTCGGTGCCGGCACTGTCACAGTTGCTGGCAGCGCTCCGGTGCCCTCCGACGGCTTCTCGTCTGCTCTCACCACGGACGACCTCAGAAACCCCGCACCGACGGCAAGGCACGGCGTAATCAGCACACCACGCCGATTGAATTCGCCCGGATATTCCGCGTCTTCGTCAAGATCATGACGCTGACGGACGGACACTCGTACGCTTCGTCGTTTGCGCTGTAAAACATAGCTTCCAACTGAAACTTGTCGCCGGGAATGGCTTTCCGGTAAAAGACACAGACGGCGGCGCGTGGAAGGCAAATCTGTCACTGGTGGGGTAGCAGTGAAGCCTCGGTGAATGTGGGGCTTCATTTCCCGACGGCGCGAAATCAGTGTGTTACCGCATTGCCGCCCCACCGCAGAGTCCACGCTCATAGCCACTCGTTTTGAACCCTTGAAAATTTATAAAAATAATATTTTCTATGAATGACGCTACGGTGCTAGTGATCATTAGGCTCCACTGAAAAGCTTGCGGTTTCGAGGTGAACACCACCACACAATTGTTAATTCGCTTGATTTATTTTCCTACCCAATTTTTTTTTATAACCAAATACTTGGTTTAAGGATGGCAATGGAGCAGATTGTGATTGAATTTAACCATCTTTATCCCTAATTTTTTAATTTAAAATTTGTCTCCATTCCTACTTTGTTTTTCGAACAGATAATGAATCCTCTCTCCATCCCCTCGCTAAACAAAGATCGGGAATTCCGCTCTGCCCCGTCCCATTTTTTTAATAGAAAAAATTAATTCATCTCAAGTAAATGTAATCACAAATTTAAAAGACTAGTATATAACATAATATAGAATTTAAATTTTATTCAACACTACAAAATATAAAATCTAATTTCATTTAATGAGAACATAACATAATCAAATTGTTTCACAATAAACATACTACTTTTAAATTAAAACACAAAGTCTAAATATAAAGTTTAAATTCTATGCAACACCACATAAAATTACAAGAATGTTCTCTTATTCTTTTCCTTAACTCTTTGACTTGTTCATCCATTCCAAGCATCTGCAAAATATAAGAATTAAATATTTGTATATTTTTAAGATATATCTTTACATAAAATAGAAAAACTCTAAACTCTATTTTTTTTTAAAAGAATGATAAAGGGTTAAAAAGTAAAATTATGAATAATTATATGTAAATGGGTTAAAAAGTAAAATAATATCTATTTAATAATCATTTTAAAATGGGTAAGGGATTAGGGAGGGGAACGGGTGGATGTAGGAGTGGCAATGAAGCGGATCAGAGCGGATATTAGGATATCCGTATCCGATATCCGAACGTTAGTCGATAACCATATCCGCTCCGATATCCATTGGAGATTAAAATTGGTGCACCGTAACCATATCCAATGGATATCGGTTAATCTCCGAACCTAATGGATATCCGTAATTTTTTTCGAATCCGTTCAGATTTCATTCCAACCAAATCCGAATGCGATTTAAAAATAAATAAATTCCTATTCATATTTTACCAACAAATAAAACTCATAAAATAAGGGTTACCACTTACCTGTTAAAGCTTAAGAGTTAAAAACTTAGGGTATAAAATAATGAAAATGGTACTCGGATAGTGGCCAGTTTGCTACTGGGCCTAGCTGCTTATGCCTTATGCTACTGGGCTAACAAAAAATGGTTTGTTAAGATTTTATATTATGTATATATTATATTATATATTAAGAGTTTTAGTTTTTTTATATTATATATATATATATATATATAATGTTCGGTTTGGTTTGGTTTCGGTTCGGTTCGGATATCCGTTCAGTTATTTTCGGATATTTAACAATAACCGTATCCAAACCGTATCCGATCGGATATTGACTTGCTTCCTCCATAACCGCATCCATGGAGAAAATTTGGTTATGGTTCGGGGAAAAAAATCGGTTACGTTTCGGATATCCGTCGGATCGGAACAAAATGCCATCCCTAGGTGGATGTACTAAGACTCCCCTCCGACCCGTTCTCCTTTTTTTTTAAACTTTTACATTCAAATCCAACCGATCTCTAAATAAATTTTCGAAACTCCAATCCGAACAGGATAGAGAATGGGACGGATTGCATTGGATCGGACAAAATTGTCATCCCTAAACCGATCGGTTTTGGATCAAGTTAGGAAAAAGCTTGAGGAAGTCTCCAATCTCCACCTAATTATCAATTAGTCCTTTGAATCTTGAGTGAAAACGATAATTATAATGCAAAAAGGAAAGTTTAAATTATTTTTTACAAAAATTAAAAGGAAAAGTTAGCATTGTTTTTTATTTTAAAGTTAACATTCCTTTTTATGAATCTTAACTTTCTATTTTTTAGTGATAAATCTGAAACTGTAATCCCATACCGTACTAGTAATAAAATCGGTACTCTCACCTGTACTTGATAACTTTGGTTCTGCCCCTAATATTAGGGGGGAGAGAATCTTTATTCTGGGAAGTGGGTGAATAAATTCAAGGGAAAAGCTAACAACTGCCCTAAGGGCGTTCGTTAGTGTCCAATCAACATGTTAGATAGTACACCTCTCCTGTGTCAAAAGTCAAGTGGTAAGAATAGCTGAGCTAAATTATAACAATTTTCTCATTGTTTTTGAATAATACTAAAACCACCCTGTTGCTCAGTGTGAACACCAATAGCATTATACTTAAATCTTGATGATTTTTTTTCTTATTTACATATTTTTAATTTATTATTTTGTGTTAATTTATTATGAATTATTGACTTGTCTCGATAAGAATTTTTAAAAAAGTATAAAGTTATGTTCAAAAACTAAAAATAATTTTAAAAAATAAAAAATAAGTCAAAATCACATATGTTTAGACTTATTTTTTATCTTTATTGAATTTTTGAAACGTTTGAACATAATTTAATACTTTTAAATTTTTTTCATCGGGACGAATCAATAAGACACAAAAAAATAATGCAAAAATAAAAATGTAATTTTTTAAATAAAGACAAAATAATGATCTTATGTAAATTCTATTCTATTATCATTTCTAGAAAAAAAAACAATTTCCAAACAAGTATTAAATTTAGGTCCCATAACTTTGAGTCAAATGTTATTACTTCTTTATTCACATTAATGAGAGAAATTTAAAAAACTAAAAACTAAAATGAAAGGTTTACAAAATCTATTATAGATTAAGATAAGTAAAAACTGATATTTTTTAATTCTACCGTTAAAGAAAAATTTAAAAAGTAAAAATTTTTAACGAAAAAATATAAAAAATTATATTTTAGTTAAAAAATACAAAAGAAGTTATGGGACAAAATTAGTTTTCATGAATGACCCATTGGCCAATATATTTTTTTAATTATTTTTTATTTTATTTTATAAAATTTATTTTTATTAGTTTTGCATCATTTTTTATAGATTATTAACTCACCTCGACTAGAAAAATCTAAAAAATACAAAGACATTTTATCTAAAAAATTTAGAAAAAGAAAATAATTCAAAACATATATGTTTTTTAAATTATTTGTATTTGTTCTAATTTCTTTTAAGTTTGGATCAATTTTTATTTCTAATTTTTCTTATCGAAAAGCGCCACTAATTAATAGAAATTTCACGGAAAATTAAAAATGAACGAAATGAATTACATATGGATAAAAAAATCCAAAAAAGAGGTAGGCCAAATTTTACTATTATTTGATGTTTAAATTATTATTTTTTTGGTATAGTTCTTTACCAAAAAATTCAGATTAATTATTTGTCTTGACAAAATAAATTAAAAATATAAATACACGGATCAGAGTTTAAGAAATTAGATAAAATAATTTTAAAGACATTAAAAATAGTTAAAAATTATATTTTTCAAGCAAATGTTTTTTTATAAAAATTGTTCATAATTTAAAAAATTTTATTAAGACAAATGATTAATCTAAAAAATTTTAAAAATAATTCAGATTATCTTTTTCACTTTTTAAATTTATTTTGTTAAGACAAATGATTAATCTAAAAAATTTTATGTGAATATGATAAAAATTTTAAAAATCACCAAAATGACAGTGATAACAATAGTGGTATCAAATAATTAAAGCTCTAAGTTGTATATTTTTCACTTTAGAAAAATATTTATTAAGTTATAATCCTACAGTAAAATTTATCTTGATTTTAGCCTAAATAATTTTTTTATTGTTTATAAATTCTTTTATATTTTTCCGTTAAAAATTTTTACTTTTTAAATTTTTCTTAACGGTAGAATTAAAAAATATCAGTTTTTACTTATCTTAATCTATAATAGATTTTGTAAACCTTTCATTTTAGTTTTTAGTTTTTTAAATTTCTCTCATTAATGTGAATAAAGAAGTAATAACATTTGACTCAAAAGTTATGGGACCTAAATTTAATACTTGTTTGGAAATTGTTTTTTCTAGAAATGATAATAGAATAGAATTTACATAAGATCATTATTTTGTCTTTATTTAAAAAATTATTTTTTATTTTTGCATTATTTTTTTGTGTCTTATTGATTCGTCTCGATGAAAAAATTTAAAAGTATAAAATTATGTTCAAACGTTTCAAAAATTCAATAAAGACAAAAAATAAGTCTAAACATATGTGATTTTGACTTATTTTTTATTTTTTAAAATTATTTTTAGTTTTTGAACATAACTTTACACTTTTTTAAAAATTTTTATCGAGACAAGTCAATAATTCATAATAAATTAACACAAAATAATAAATTTAAAAAATTCAAATAAGAAAAAAAAATATTATCAAGATTTAAGTATAATGCTATTGGTGTTCACACTGAGCAACGGTGTGGTTTTAGTATTATTCAAAAACAATGGGAAAATTGTTATAATTTAGCCCAGCTATTCTTACCACTTGACTTTTGACACAGGAGAGGTGTACTATCTATCATGTTGATTGGACACTAACGAACGCCCTTAGGGCTGTTATTAGCTTTTCCCTAAATTCAATATTATTTAAGTATGCCGACATTAGATTTCAAAATTTATGAAAAGAGAGAAAGAAAAATTATAATTCATAAAGAAGAATAGAGTTTCAAGGCTATTTTCGATAACAATTATAAAGGGTCCATTTGGCCTGTGGTTATTATTGGATTATTCACTGTTTAGTTTTTTGTTCTTATTTGAAATTTTTTTTAAATTTTTTGTTTTTCATCAATTTTTTTATGATTGTTGGTTCGTCTCGACAAAAAGTTCAGAAAAGACAAAAAATAAGTCAAAAACAGCGTCCGTGTTGGCTTATTTTCGTCTTTAGTGACTTTTTTTTAACTTTTGGACATAATTTTATACTTTTTAGATTCTTTTCGTCGATACGAACCAATAATCCACGAAAAAATAACATAAAAATAATAAATACAAAAAAAATTGAATAAAGACAAAAAATAAGCCAAAATTTTTTTTTGGCCAAATAGGGCCAAAATGAATGAAAAATAACTTCTTTTTTTGGTTTGACGTGAGACAATGCATGCACGTGATCGATTATGTAATTAATTTTGTGTTGAGCAATTTTATCCATTGCTTAGCGATATCATAAAAAAGTTCAAGTCATTGCTTGGATTCAAACTATGAACCACAAAATAAAAGAAAGAATTTTATTCAAGATCTTGTTGTAATAATTTTTCACACTAAAACAGTACAATATATATCTATTGCACACTTTCAAATTTTATTCTCTCACTGGGAATGCCTTCTTATTGAGAGGATATTCTCCATATATTTTCACATGGTTTAGTATGATTGGCGAACGAATTTTCACGAAATCAAACATTGAGAACGGTAAATCTTTTGGAGATGCCTTCTTACTGAGAAGATTCCCTCGCACTAATATCTCAACACAATTTTACATGATTGATGAACGATTTCTCAATAAAAAGAGGAATAGAAATGTGGTTCCTAAAAAGAACAAATAGCAATTCAGCCGATGCAAGTGGATTATTAAGGAAAAAAAAATCAAAACTCACTCTGTTTTTTTTTTCTTTTAATGAAACTACGTCGTTTTGATGTGTTGTGTAAATTTGTTGAGTTTGTAACATTGTTCTTATTTCAATAAATGGTCTGCCTATATGCATAGGCTTTGGAAAGTGTGAAACCACTGCATTCTGCAAACCTATATGCTTCAGCTACAAACTTGTCCTCCACGAAATCAGTGTTTTTTTTTTTGTTTGTCTTTATTTTGTTTCAGTGTGGTTGTGGCTCTTTTTTCATGGTGTCTTACTGTGTATCTATTATTTAGTCATTTTTTTGTTTTTGTAAATTTGCATTAAATTTTTTAAATTAATCAGTAAAAAATTATTACAAAAATCTCAAAAAGTCTACTAAGACCAAAAAAAAAACTTGGAGAATATAATTTCCTGCTATATTTATTGTATTTAGCATCGTTTTATTTGGAGTTTTTTTTTTCATTGCAGTCCATATGGTGATACTTTTTTAATTCTTCTCGTCAAAAAAATTGAAAAATGCAAGAAAAAATTGACAAAAACTTATACAAAACTTACTGTTACAGAAATAATTAGTTAAAAGGAAGCCTTAAGCCCCATTTTTTTCAAAATTAAACACTAGGAGTCACATATTTGATTTGGATTTCAGTATTGAATTAAATTATATACATAAGAGATGAGATGCAGAGAGACAAAAAAAAATTGCCATATCTTGACCGGACAAGGGGTCTGGATTTTAACATACTCTTCTAGCAAACAAAAATGAAAAAGAAAACTTTTATCTAGCCGTTGGGAAAACTTACTGAGAATTGTAAATAATTAAAGTGCTCCACTGGGTTTTGATTCTCCCTCTCCTTCTTATACACTAAATACAACCTCCAACTGGGTCCACATCCCACATTGGACCCAAGCATGGCTCCTTTAATTTCGAAAAAGTTTACAATTTCCGAAGGAAATTAGACCAAGGAATTAGTTCTTTTTTTTTAATTCGAAATCAATTATTATGATTAACTTATATTTGTGATCCCACTAATATATGTGTATCATAATTATTAATTTTAAATTCAAAAAACATTTTTTGTCCAATTTGAGAACCATTGTTATATCACACTAGACACAACCTAACGATTGGGTGGCCAGCCTACTGTTGAGGTGGCTTGATGACGAAAACTATTCAGTGCTCTTGGAGCATTGTCTCGTGGTGCTTAAATTTTTTCATCACCACATATACTCATTAAAGCGTGTGGATTTAATGAGGAACTCTGTTTAAAGCCCCACAAGCTCAGCAAATTAACAAAAAAGAAGCTAACAAAATAAGATAAATAGAAACAAAGCAAAAATAAATAAAAAATTCCAAGTAGCATGGCAGCGAGCCACGTAAAGCTTGTAATCTAGACCCCCGTTGCCCAACCTGTTCGATGAGCCTTGGGCTTGAGATAAAGTAGATGCGGGCTGTCGTGGACATTCCTTATAATTTCGTTCAAAATACAATAGAGTAAAAGAAAAGTGATGATCAATGTTTATCACCCAAATCACTTGGTGATAAACGGAAAGTCATTTTAGTAGTGTATCACTAGACGTTTTAAATACCACACCAGTTCCTGAACATGCTAGTTTGATGAAGCTTATTTGGTATATTCATATTACTCAAACAAGTGAAGGGTTCATTTTTTCCCTCAAATTCATTTTCTAACCAAATAAACGGGCTCTTAATATCTAGTAAAAAGGCTTGAACATTCTATCTCATAGAATGTGCTCCCGGTACCCCGTTCTGAACAACCGAAAAGAGTCGACGTCGCCTGATTTCATTTCAGTCATTGTCAACTGACTCGTATCGTTGCACTAATCAACGATATGAGTTTGGAATGATGTGAAAATGTTATCTCGTGAAAAACCATGCCCTTATTTGGACAACTCTTTATCTTTCAAAGGCAAGGCTTAATTTTTTTTCCAAGCATGCATTAATCATCAACAACAATTCATCTTTCTTCTTCTGTTCCTTTTTCTTAGTATTCATAATCATTGCATATTATCTTCGTATAGGACATAAGAGGATTCACCCAAATGAAGTACCCATAACCATTTTCTCTTTGACAAGAAAAAAATTAGACAAACAAGTTAAAGGCATAAATATATGAACACCATGTAGTATTTTACAGGTAATATATCACAAAAAATTTCTTCCTGGGTTGTGCACAGTTATGAAAGTCCGAGCTCTAAATCCACAACAACACATTGCTTCTCTTTCTTGAGTTGTTATGTAGCTTGAGCTTGAATTTTATGCTACCGTTTGCATAGTTGTGGTGGAAGGGATGAATTACTGAAAAAGAGAGGGAATAGGATGTATGGAAATAAAAGGCCTATAATATTTGTAAGGTTAAACAAAGTTCTCTAAAAAAATAAGAGGTATACGGGCATTAACAAGAACTATGTAGCTTGAGCTTGAATTTTATGCTACCGTTTGCATAGTTGTGGTGGAAGGGATGAATTACTGAAAAAGAGAGAGAATAGGATGTATGGAAATAAAAGGCCTATAATATTTGTAAGGTTAAACAAAGTTCTCTTAAAAAATAAGAGGTATACGGGCATGATATGTCATGACGCGCAGACTGAGCCGGTTAGTATTCTGCTCGGTTCGGTCGTCTCCTCGGCATCTTAGGCTCAGCCAATGTCTTAACATCCTCAGCTCAGCCAGTGTCTCGGTCTCCTCAGCTCAGCCACTGTCTGGTCTGCTCAGCCCAGCCATTGTCGGACCTATTCCGCCGAATAACTCTCCACAATTCCTGGGATCTATCTGCCTAAAACGTATCGTTCCACTAGAAAAGGAAGATCCCAAAGATCTCTCCACGTCTTACGCACCATCTTCACCCGCTTCCGTTATTTAAGGCAAGGGGGATTGTTGGGGATTCAGTTACCAAATCAAAGGCCACTAGCCTTGATTTACTCCGCCAAATCAGGAGTGGACCACGTCCCTTCCTAATTTGTCTCCAACAAGATCTCTATATAATGGAGGCAGCTCTATGGTACAAGGTACGTACATTCTGCCCAATTTTATCCATACAGATTTTCTACATTATTCCTCCATCCTCAAGCTGACTTAGGCATCGGAGGGGTGTTGGCAAGATACCAAACCGGTGTCAAGTTGTTTTTGCAGGTCTGCCGGGGACGATCATAAATCCGTTTCATCAGTTGGCGCCGTCTGTGGGAACCATTAGAAATTTATTGATTGATCGGATTTATGGTCTTGACCCGCTCAATGGCTTCCAACGACAACAATGCTCATTCTGCTCCACCTGTTGCAACCGCTGCTGATTATCAAGCCCTCCGTCAGGACGTGGTGACGTTGACGCAAGGGATGCAGCGCATTCTGGAGCAGAATCAGGCCTTACTGCAGCGCCTACAACCTGAACCCCCTACTAGAGATCCACCACCGCCATTGGCCCCGATGGCTGATCCCCCTGCCCCAGGAATGGCTGGCGTAGACTTTGACGTTACTGGGGGGCATGGGGAGACCAGCAGCCATGCCGCAGCACCGCATTACGGAACTTTTTCCGGTTCCACATTTCCTGAAGGTCTTATGACCGATCAGATGCGCCAGATGAAAGCACAGTTGGATAACCTGACGAAGCAGATGAAGGCCAAGGCTCCAGCCTCTGTGGATGAGTTGGTGCAGACCACTGAGCTTCCAATCAGGTGCTGCAGGAGATAAGTGAGTATCCTGAGCTCAAGTGGCCAGGAAAGATGAAAACACCGGCTGAGCGACGTTCTCGCCAGAAATACTGTCGTTTCCATCGTGATCATGGGCACGATACGGATGACTGCATTAAGCTGAAGCAACAGATTGAGGGGTTGATCAGACGAGGGCGTCTCCAACGATTTGTTCTTAAGGAAGGGGAGTTTAATCAAAGAACAGGACATGCTGCTGAGCCAGCTGATCACAGGCGTGAGAGGACTCTTCCTCCTCCTCCTCCTCATCGCCCCGTAGGGGAAATAAACACGATTTCTGGGGGGCCAGGAGTTAGTGGAGATACCAGGGCTGCTCGGAGAACCTATGTCAGGGAAGTGTTCAATGCAGAGAGACCAGCCAAGCGCACGCGGGCGACGGATTCAGCCATCCAGTTCACGGCAGAGGACGAGGAAGGAGTACTTTATCCTCATGATGACCCATTGGTGATCACAGCTCTCCTCGCCAACTGGACAATGAGGAGGATCCTCGTGGATACAGGGAGCTCAGCAGATATCCTCTTCTTACCTGCTTTTGAGAAGCTGCAGCTGGGGAGAGATAGTATTAGGCCTGTGCAATCTCCTCTGGTCGGTTTTTCGGGAGAGACAGCCCATCCCTTGGGCGTGGTATCCTTGCCCATCGTGATTGGAGATGAGCAAAGGAATGCCACTGCCTTGGTGGATTTTCTGGTGATGGATTGCCCTTCAGCTTATAACGTGATACTGGGTAGGCAGACCCTCAATAAGTTCAAAGCAGTGGTTTCCACATTTCACTTGAAACTCAAATTCCCTTCAGCTGGTGGTGTTGGAGAGGTCAGAGGAGATCAGAAGAGGGCGAGGGAGTGTTATATCACTTCGATAAAGACAAGAGAAGCCCTTTCAGTCAGTGGGCTTGACACAAGGGATGAGGAAAAGCTCCAGCAAGGAGAGCCAGTCGAGGAACTGGTCGAGGTGCCTGTGGTAGAAGGACAGACTGAGAAGACGTTCCGTTTGGGTTCAGGTCTGGGTCCGGAGGAGAAGGCTGCTATGGTGAAATTCCTAAGGGATTATGCAGATGTCTTTGCCTGGTCCCACAGAGATCTGCCAGGCATAGATCCCAATATCATCACTCATCGATTAAGTGTGGACAATGCTCATCGTCCAGTGAAGCAGAAGACGCGCACGTTTGCTCCAGAGCGCAATGCAGCCATTGCCGCAGAGGTGGATAAATTGGAGGAGGCCCAGTTTATCAGAGAAGCGAAATACCCAGTGTGGGTATCCAATGTGGTGCTGGTCCCTAAGCCAAAAGGAAAATGGAGGATGTGTGTGGATTTCAAGGACCTTAACAAAGCCTGCCCTAAAGACAGCTTCCCCTTACCCAGGATTGATCTCCTAGTGGATTCTACAGCTGGTCACGAGTTGCTCAGTTTCATGGACGCTTTTTCTGGCTACAATCAAATCCAGATGCATCCTGAAGATGAGGAGAAAACCTCCTTCATCACGGCTAGAGGGCTCTACTGCTACAAGGTGATGCCCTTTGGGCTCAAGAATGCTGGAGCAACCTATCAGAGGCTAGTCAACCGAATGTTCAAGGAGCAGATAGGTCATAATATGGAGGTTTATGTTGATGACATGCTGGTTAAGAGCCTGAGAAGGTCAAGTCATGTGGAAGACCTCAGAGAAGCCTTTGAGGCGTTACGAAAGTACCAGATGAAACTCAATCCGAGCAAGTGTGCCTTTGGGGTCAGTTCGGGAAAGTTCTTAGGATTCATGGTGTCCCAGAGGGGTATAGAGGCCAATCCTGAGAAGATCAGCGCCATCCTTAATATGGAGTCTCCCAGGGGGATTAAGGGGGTGCAGAAGCTCACGGGGTGCATTGCAGCCCTCAATCGTTTTGTTTCCCGAGCTACCGATAAATGCCGTCCGTTTTTCCAAGTCCTAAAGAAAGCTTTCCATTGGACGCCGGAGTGTGAGATGGCCTTTCAAGAACTGAAAGGATATCTGATGACTCCTCCCCTCCTCAGCCGTACCATAAGGGGGGAGAATCTATACATTTACTTAGCTGTCTCACCTCACGCAGTGAGTTCAGTACTGATAAGAGTGGAAGCCAACATACAACATCCAGTCTACTATACTAGCAGAGCATTAAGGGGCGCTGAAACCAGGTACCCTCAGGTCGAGAAGATGGCCTTTGCCTTGGTAACAGCAGCAAGGAGATTGAGGCCTTATTTCCAAGCACATCCCATCAAAGTTATGACTGACCAGCCGCTTAAAAAGACGTTGCATAGTCCTGAGACATCTGGGAGGTTGATCCAGTGGTCTGTGGAGCTGGGAGAATTTGACTTGGAATTTTGTCCTAGAACAGCCATCAAGGCACAAGCCCTTGCTGATTTTATGGCAGAATTCTCACCACCAGATGCTTCAAATGCCCTGCCAGCTGAACCAGTGGGCCCAGGGGCTGAGGAGCCAATGGGCTGGTTCCTCTATGTTGATGGCTCTGTGAATACAGAGGCCAGTGGAGCAGGGATCATCCTAATTTCTCCGGACAAGCTCAAGCTTCTCTATGCCATCAGATTTAGTTTTAAAGCTACCAACAACGAAGCTGAGTATGAGGCACTTCTGATTGGGCTCAAACTAGCAAAATCCTTGGGAATCAAAGACCTTACTGTGGGCAGTGACTCCCAGTTGGTGGTAGGACAGGTTCTGGGAGATTATGAAGCCAAGGAAGACAGAATGAAGTTGTACCTGGATAGGGTCCAACATCTCCAGAAAGCCTTTGACACTTTGAGGCTGTTGAGGATTCCCCGTGAGGAAAATGCAGAAGCAGATCAGCTCGCACGACTAGCCACAGCTCGAGAAGAAGCCCTCAGTCACCTTATCCCAATCCAGAGGATGGAAAGACCAAGTGTGGAATTACCTGTTCAGGAGGTGGCTGCTGTTGACTACAAAGATTCTTGGGCAAGTCCCATTATTGATTACCTGGAAAGGGGTGTACTGCCCACTGACAAAGATTCAGCCAGACGACTGAGGTTAAGAACAGCTAAATACCTGTGCCTAGATGGAGTTTTGTATCGCAGAAGTTATTCATTCCCATTGCTAAGGTGCCTGACTGCGGAAGAAGCTGAATATGCTATGAGAGAGATCCATGAAGGATCCTGTGGAAATCATTCTGGGGGCAGAGCATTGGCACAGAAATTGGTCCGAACAGGGTATTACTGGCCTACCATGCAGAACGACGCAATGCAGATGGTCCAGAAGTGTGAGAAATGCCAGAAGTTTGGCAACATTCTTCACCGTCCTCCCACTTTGTTAACTCCAATCCCCTCTCCTTGGCCGTTCGCCCAGTGGGGATTGGATCTAATTGGGCCTCTTCCTATAGGCAAGGGGCAGAACAAATTTGTTATTGTGGCTGTAGATTACTTCACCAAGTGGGTGGAAGCCGAGCCCCTTGCCACCATCACTACGAAAAAGGCCATCAACTTCATCTGGAAGAATATTATCAACAGGTTTGGATTACCTAGGGTGATCATCACTGATCGTGGCAAGCAGTTCCATAATGACCAGTTTCAGGAATTTTGTGAGCAGAGGGGAATACAGGTCCACTATGCTTCCAAAGCATATCCTAAGGCCAATGGGCAGGTCGAAGTCACAAACCGCACAATCAAGAAAAATCTGAAGAAGAAGTTGGAAGCTGCAAAGGGAGACTGGCCAGAGGAGTTGCCCAGTGTCCTATGGGCTTATCGAACGACCGCACGCACAGCGACTGGAGAAACCCCTTATTCTTTGGCTTATGGGGTGGAGGCAGTAATTCCTGTAGAAATTGGGCTGCTCAGCCACAGAACTCGGGATTTCCAAGAGGAAGGGAACCGACAGGGACTATTGGAGGGATTAGACTTCCTAGAAGAAAAGAGAGAAAAAGCAGCCATCAAAATGGCCACTTATCAACAGCAAATGGCCAGATTCTACAACAGCCAGGTCAGGGAAAGAAGTTTCAGAGCTGGGGAGTTGGTGCTGAAAAAAGTAGATCCCACAGGGAAGAGAATTGGGCATCTGGGGCCAAATTGGGAAGGTCCTTATCAAGTAACTGAGCACGTGAAGGTTGGGGCCTATCGTTTAGCTACATTGTCAGGGAAAAAGCTCCCTCAACCCTGGAATGCTGAGCACCTAAAGAAGTATTTTCAATAATATTTACCAAGTGTTTATCCCTATTGTTTTATTTCATTGTTATTTCGTTGTCCTGTCTTGATATGTAAACAGGAATTATCAAATTTATTACAAGTCCAGTTAAGATGGACAGATTGTTATTGCTATGAAGTTGTCTGAATTATGTCTGAAGATAACTAAACGAATTGATTGAGCAGCCTCGCCTGTTCTGACATGTCCTCCGGGACCATGTATCCAAGCAGCCTCGACTGCTCAGCACATGTCCTCCGGGACCATGTATCCAAGCAGCCTCGACTGCTCAGCACATGTCCTCCGGGACCATGTATCCAAGCAGCCTCGACTGCTCAGCACACGTCCTCTGGGACCATGTATCCTAGCAGCCTCGACTGCCCAGACATGTCCTCCGGGACCATGTATCCAAACAGCCTCGACTGCTCAAACATGTCCTCCAGGATCATGTATCCGAGCAGCTTCGCCTGCCCAGCAATCAAGCCTCAGGGACAAGCAAAGTATCATGACGAAGAAATTATTCAACTTTGAGTTGTGTTTCTTAAGTTATATTGCTTAGGATATATGTCGAGACATTGCACACAGAAACAGAGATAGAAAAGAAAAAGAAAGAAAGTTATTCATTCAGCTGAAACTTGACATGTGAAATTTCTCATTCCATTCACTGAAGTGTTTTTCTTACAAGCACTGTGAAAATAAATGGAAGGTACAAGAAAAAAGAAGTCAGAGGAAAAAACTAATTATTTTCTTCCGAAGGTCCCAGGACCGAAGACTGGTCAGCCAGTGGAGGTGGTTCCTGAGCTGAAGGGTCAGCCACCTGGTCTGCAGCCGGAGAGGGTTCCTTACAAACTTCATCCGCAATTTCTTTGATAAGGACACCCCCCACATGCTCAAAGATCTGCTCGGCCATGACCACGGCGGGATCAACCACGGCTATAGGAAGCTGAGGCTCGTCATCCTCGGGGATTTCTATGACGGCCGAGCCTTCTTCACCTTGCGTGATCCTGAGCAGACCACGGTCGGTTGTCCCCTCCTTGAGTAAGGCCCCAGCATGGCCACCCTCCTCCTCTTCTTCGTCCTCGGAGGCCTCCTCCTCATCAAACTCCTCCAGGCCGACGTCTCCTGCCTCCGGCTTGAAGGAGCTTAAGTCCAGCTCAGGATGAGCAGAACTGATCTTCCTCTTCAGGGACATGAAGCCTCCGAAGAAGTACTCGGTCATCAGATCTATAAACTCCGGAGAGTCCTTCAGTTGATCCATCTGAGCTGACCGAGCCTGTTCTGTCAGTGAGTTGATCTTCACGTCCTGTTCTGAGAGCAGCTGGCCCTGCTCATCGCATCTCTGGAGCAACTCTCGGACGTGTTTTTGTTGGGCCGTCAGACCCAGCATTGCATCGGCCAGGTTTTTCTTCAGGTCAGCCATCTGGCGTTCCTCCAGGCTCAGCTTGCTCTCCAGCTGGGATGCCCGCTTTTCGTGGGCTGAGGAGACCTCCGTTAAGCTCGCAAGCTGGGCCACCTTGATTGAGTTCTCGTCCCTCAGCTGGAAAATCTCGTCCTTTAGCTTGGAGTTGGACTCTCTGAGCTCAAACTCTAGCTTCTCACTTTGTCTGAGCTTCTCCTCCAGTTCAGCAACAGCGTCCTCATCGTTTAACGCCTCTTGCACCAAGTCGGAGCTGAGGACTGACGCCTACCACACAGTAAAAGCAAAGATTAGAGTTGGTCGATAATTGAGAAAGTATGTGAGAGAGGAGAGAAGGATGGATACCCTAGCCAAGAGGACGAGGAGCCGCGCACGCTTCTCTTCAGAAGGTTTGCTCCTCAGAATTTCCCGATCCTTCGCGGTCGGAAGCTCATGCATTACGTCCATGCAGTACCTGCTGTTGAGCATAATGGACAGTTCTGGAGCAGGCTCTGGAAGTTCAGCGTCAGGCGCAGAGGCTTCACTGCTCTTCCTCTTCTTACCCTGCTGAGTTTGGGTTTGCTCAGCAAGGTCTTGGGCTGTAGAAGCCTCCACTTCGGAAGCTGCAGCGACAGCCTCCTCTTCAAGTGTGACCTGCTCGTCAGGAGCGGTCTGCCGTTCTTGGATGACGACCTCCTCGGCCTCATCCCTCCTCAATCTTTTGGCAGGAGGAGCCTGAGTTTGCTGCCTCGGAGCAGTCACACCCGAATCCACAAATGTGGAAGGGTCGGTCAGAGCCTTCTTCTTCTTTGTTTTCTTGGGCTTGGTATTAGCCCGCTCCGAGCGCTCGATCATTTCGGCCAGCTTATCGGCATTCAGCTTCATCCCTTCGTCCTCTGATAAAAACAAGCAAAAGGCCAAAGTGAGATGGCTTCATCTAACAGAAGAACAGAGAAGAGGAGATACCTCTCTCTAAGGCAAGGGCCTCACGTGTGGGTTCTGGGCCGAGAAGGTAGGTCGCTAGAGTTTCCGGGGTGATGAGAACTCTGTGGTCACGCTCAGGATACTCAGCCACGGCCTTCAGTTGCTCTCTAACTTCAGCCGAGATCGCGGGTCTTTGTTTTCCTGCTCAGGACACAATAAAGAAAAGTCAGCCATGTAAAGCATGATAGATAAAAAGTGAAAGAAAAACCAAACAGGTGCGGAAGGTCAGTGCTCACGGGATGGGTGAACTTCTCCCCAGAATACGCGAATCTTGGAAGCACTCGTTCGCTCCTCCCAGGCAGGGAACTCCCATCCTTCCCCTGAGAGGAAGAAAAACTTGTCCTTCCACCTCTTGTTGGCTGAGGGGAGGCCTTCGATTGCAGGAGCTGTGTTGTCCCTCCTGGAGAAGTACCACCATCCTTGAGCAGCCATGCTCACTTGGTGGCAGTAAAGGAAGGCTTCTGGGGTCAGCCTGGCCTTGTCTTCTGTGGCAGCTGCCCAGAGCACGCTGCAGCTGACCAGGATTCGCCAGGCATTGGGCAAGAGTTGTCCTGGGGATAGCCCCAAGAACCAGAGGACCTCCCTTATGCAGGGATGGAAGGGAAGCCTCAGCCCGGCCTCGAAATCTGCTACATAGAGGCTCAGCTCATCGAACCTGGGGGCGTTCGCCCTCTCGTTCGGACCAGGGACTCTCAGATGAACTGAAGCGGGGATTTGGTATTTCACCCTCAGGACGGCGAGATCAGCCTCGGTCATCGTCGAGGCTATTCGGTCGGCCTCTATAGGTCTGAGGTGTAAGGCCACACCTCGAGGCTCTGGGCATTCTACGGGATTTGTTGGTGCTGAACGGTCAACCTGGGTGGCGTCCCTTCGTGAAGGGGTTGGTACAGACATCCTAACCTGTACTCGCCTAGAGCCCATTCTATGGAAATCAGGGACGGCCGGTTTAATGATGTCAAAAATGTCCCTGTAATATCGTGAAACGGCTGGGGAGTGAGCAAATTCTCCTAATGAAGGGCAGTCGGAATGGTGGTGCAGGTAACGACAGAGCCTGAGGAAGAAGAAGGCCCAGGAATGTCCTAAACCCCTAGGGTCTGGAACAAAATTGTTACCAGCCAGAATCGAGAAAGAAAACGGCCCAAGCGTACCTAGATTACCGGAACAGCGATGGTCTGAAGCGAAGGGCAGAAGGCAGTTTCTGGCAGGAGTTCGTAAAAACCTGGTATGCTGTTGAAACGACGAGAGAGAAACCCTGATAAGTCTTAACAGGTCCCTTTTATAGAACCTCCATAATGAACGTTCAAATGTGGGCCGTTGATTAAACACACGTGGCAATCCCAGATTAAGCGCCGCCTCCAAGCACTCAAGCGTTTCTGACACAGCATTAAATGCGGCGTATGAACCCAGGCAAGGTATGAGCCGTCATGATTCAATGCATCAGACCGTTGATATTTCCTCTCTTAAAGCGGGCCAACCGTTCGGAAATAGGGGAGTAGCTGATAGGTCATGACGCGCAGACTGAGCCGGTTAGTATTCTGCTCGGTTCGGTCGTCTCCTCGGCATCTTAGGCTCAGCCAATGTCTTAACATCCTCAGCTCAGCCAGTGTCTCGGTCTCCTCAGCTCAGCCACTGTCTGGTCTGCTCAGCCCAGCCATTGTCGGACCTATTCTGCCGAATAACTCTCCACAATTCCTGGGATCTATCTGCCTAAAACGTATCGTTCCACTAGAAAAGGAAGATCCCAAAGATCTCTCCACGTCTTACGCACCATCTTCACCCGCTTCCGTTATTTAAGGCAAGGGGGATTGTTGGGGATTCAGTTACCAAATCAAAGGCCACTAGCCTTGATTTACTCCGCCAAATCAGGAGTGGACCACGTCCCTTCCTAATTTGTCTCCAACAAGATCTCTATATAATGGAGGCAGCTCTATGGTACAAGGTACGTACATTCTGCCCAATTTTATCCATACAGATTTTCTACATTATTCCTCCATCCTCAAGCTGACTTAGGCATCGGAGGGGTGTTGGCAAGATACCACACCGATGTCAAGTTGTTTTTGCAGGTCTGCCGGGGACGATCATAAATCCGTTTCATCAGGGCATTAACAAGAACTATTAGGATGTCTTATGTTTCTGTCAATATTCTCACTGTTAGACAAGAGAAGAGGCGAAATTAACATAGTTGAGGGGTTAAAGTGATACGTATTGAACATGAGGGGGTAAAGTCATATACACTTAGAGTTGAGGGGGTGTTTCAAAAATTAAGCCTGTTTAATGCAGAACTTAGGAGAAATCAAAACGCTCACACGAATGTTTTTGAGGTGGTGGCATTGGCAAGGCATGTATGCGTCCTCTGCCATGCTTCTAGTGCTTTCTCACTCCTAAATCTAATTCGTCTCACTTCAAATATTACTCTCTGAGTCACAGAGCCCCCAATTTCTGTCTCTCTCTCTCCCCTTCACACTCTTCGCACAGTGAAGTCGCTTGTGTCTTTACTCTCGACTACGATCATTGCCAGAAAAGGTAAGAATGTTCAAGTTTTTTCTTCATATTCTGTATCTATTTCACCATGGGTGCTCTTTGTTATTGTTCTCATTCTGATATTCTTGCGATTATATACAAGACTTTTTTACTGAAGCTCGGTGTTCTCCTTTTCTGTTTGATGCTGTTCTCCTAAATCGGTTGATCTCTCTGTGTGTGTGTGTGTCTCTCTCTCTCTCTCTCTAAACGATCAACGCTAGAAAAGGTGGAATAATCACATTTTTGTTCTCATTTTCTGTATGTAGATCAGAATGAGTGTGGTTGTAAGTGTTCTCATTTGGATTTGATGTTGTTACTGCTGCCTTACTGCAAGTACTTTAATGTTTACTGGTGATGCTCTTGGTGTTCTCCTTTTTCGACTTGATGTTTCTCCTAAAGCACTTAATGCGTCTTCGTATTTTTTATACTTAAAATGTTTATCAAAAGGATCTGATGAGTTTCGTAGCTCATTTAATTTTATACCATTATTTGAAAGCGCGGTGAGATCATCTCCGATTCTCCATCCTTTGCTCAAAGCCTCAAACTGAGTAAAAACTTCATTTGATAAGCTACACTTGGGATATTCAATTCCAAATGAAGGCATAAATTTCCGTAAAAGCTTTGTTAAAGGCGGAGTTGTAATTTTGGAAGACACGAAATGCCCATATAGCATTTGAGTCTATATTGATGTTCGTACACCACTTCTGCTCAACTTTTGTTTGAGTGGAGATTTGGAGAAAGGTCCGGGGATGGTCTAATACCATTGAAATTTATGTGTTGGAATTTCATTTCGAGAACACCATATACCTTTGCTCCAACATGGTGTTATATAGTTACTAATGTTTTTCGTTTCCTCTTTTTATCTAACGAGCTAAACACTAGAGGAGGTCCAGTCCCAGAAAGCCAAAATCTCTAAACAGAATTCGGGTCAAATGCCACAATTATTGTGCTTTAATATATTAATGTGAATCATGACAGATTGTTATGATGGAGGGAGTAGCCAGCAAGGTGCAGGGTATCTTGGTGGGCTTTCACCTCCGTTTTAGGTTTTCTAGAGGCTCTGTGATTTATGGCTTCTTTCGTTTCTCATTTTGTTGTTGTTTAACCTCTGATCTTCTCTGAAGAACCTGTTTATTTAAATTATATCCATACTGGAATTGTGTTCTTCGTTCTTCAGAGAACATTAGAAAAGCAAATCCCTATTGTACCACATTCAGGGATGGCACACTTCTGCTCCTATTCTTTTTCTCTTTCCTTGTTCATAAGTATCCGCATTCCAAATGACAAGGTTCTCTTCTTCTTGTTAATAAACTCAGGTTTGGGTCTTGTATTACTGGTCATCATTGCTAACTAAAATTTGCAAGAATATCTCTAAATACTAAGTTCTTGGGAATATTTCTTTCTTTTAAATTGTGTATCTGGAAGAGGAGGGCTGGGTAGGACCTCTTATCGTTAGCTACTTGATTTTTCTCTTTTTCCTGTTCAATTTGAAGGTTATATATATAGAGAGAGAGAGTTCCCTTCTAATGAGGGATCCCTCATTTTAGACTTTTCATTTTCCGATAATATTTTGATGATCCGAACCATTCAATGTATTTAAAACATGTTTTTAAGAGTACCCGCGAGAAATCGGCTTAAAAAAATATTTTGATCCAAGTAGTTTTTCATAAATGCTGACAGGAACAGTTTTATAAAAAACTGCTTGCATCAAGACCTTCCGGTAATATTTTAAGCCGATTTCTTGCGAGTATCCTTAAAAACATGTTTTAAATACATTGAACGGTTCGGATCATCAAGATTTAATCAAGAAATGGGAGGTCAAATGAGGGATCCTCATTATGTGTGTGTGTGTGTATATATATATATATATATTTTTTTTTTTTTTAATCAGCAAAGGAAAAGATTTATTTTTTTAATCTTTGAAAGGATAATTCCAAAATTAAAAAACAATATAAGGAATTGAAGGTTATATATTGCACCCAACTTTTGCTGTTCAATTTGCGTGCTGTAGTTGACCAGTTCTCTCTCCTTCTCCTCCTTTCTGAATTGGCTTGATTCAGTAATTTAAACATGGTACTCAATTGACAACATAAGTTTTTTTTGCTTTCAGATATGATTCGCAATATCAAAATAAAATGGATAATTCAGTTTGTTGGTCCAATAATGATTGAGAAGTGTTCTTTGTTAAGATAAATTTGGTATGGGTGTGAGGAGATTTTAGCCCAAAAATAAACAAATAACCTGAGTATAAAAAGTTGCATTTTGTGTTTCTAATCAAATAAAGAAGGGATATTCAGAACACATAACTTGCGCCTTCTAACTTTGCTTTCTTTGTGGTTTATTTTCATTTTATGTGATACTCTATTGCTTATAATGTAAGTTAATTGCTTTGAGCTATCTTAGTGCACTTGCTATTCGTTCTGTCAAAATATATAGATGTGGTCATGAAAATCATCTAACAAATTGTTTGGAGGTGCAATGGCTTGTGCCTTGTGGGAAAATATGATTTTCTTTTTCACCTTATCTTGCTATTGCAAGCCGTAATCTTTTATACATATTCATTGTCACTGTGCTTCTTGTTTTGGATTAAATCACATCTTCATCAGAAATTTTACCCTTGCTCCATATTTGTTTTTTCTTTCCAGATTACTTCACTAATTTTTATCTTTTTTATTTCGGACTTTGACGAATATGTTCCACAGAATGGGAGCAGGAAGAAGGAGAAAGAAAAATACCCTCATGTTGAAAGAAAAAGCCCAACCTTCTTGCACAGTGAATTGTAGTGTATCTGCTAGGAATCTAAGGAAGAGTCATCTAGGTGCAGTTATTTTTGGATGCAAGCATAACACAATTGCAGAATGTTACTCTGAACTACTGTTTGGTTAGTTTCCTGCAGTCATCCTTATGCTTTCATTTTCTCCAAATGTTTAACAGTGTTTTGGATTTTTAAGCTCTGGGCTTTTCCGTTTCTTCATCAGGTTTACCAGGTTCGCATTTTGCTTATGTCAAGAACATTAGACCTGGCTTGCCACTTTTCTTATTCAACTACAGTGATCGGAAACTTCATGGTATCTTTGAGGCTGTAAGCCCCGGACAAATGAATATTGATCCATATGCATGGACTAGAGATGGTGCAGGGTACACGCCTTATCCTGCACAGGTATGGAGATTTGGTTACTATATTATTTGTGCAAAAACTATTCCAATTGATTTACTTACCCTCTGTGCTCCAAGGTTCGTGTCCGAATCCAGAGGCAGTGCCAACCCTTGTTTGAAGATCAGTATAGTCCAGTTATTGCTGACAACTACTATGAGCCGAGGATGTTATGGCAAGAGCTAGACCGAACTCAAACCAAAAATTTGATCTCCTTGTTTTCCCTATCACCAATTGATGCGAGTACTTCTCAGCCACGGGACATAGCTACGCGTAATACTAATCAATTAATAAAGCAAAGAAAAGGCAGGCGTAATCCCCTCGTCAATGCTTTGCCCACTTCTGATACAAAACAAGTCCTTGGTAATGTTGAGGAACTTGTGCAGCAAAAGCAAAACTGTGCACATACAAACTCTTCAGTTGTAGGTAGTACAAGTCCTACTACTTCCCATCAACAGAAAACATGGAGTTCATTATTCAAAAATTCAACGTCTTCTGAATTATTGAAAGAAGATGAAGATTTAAAGAGAGAGCCTTCAGAGTTAAACTTGGCACATTCCAATCAATACAACATGGAGTGGGATTCTTCATCCGCCACACCTTGTCTGGAAGGCGAAAGCCAAAACCTTGAAGCTCTTAGAGAGAATTCAGCTATGTGGAATGAGGAGGAAGTACATACAGGTTCAGAATCAGGATGGGAAGTGTCGGGGTCTTCTTCAGATAATAATGAGGAAGGATCTGATCATCCTTTTGTTATGGACGGGGTAAATTCAAAAGATGGATGTTCTTTAGAAGATATGGCAGTTGTAGCCACGAAGCCTCTTGTTGATAAGGTACTACATTTTGTATTAACCAGTCCTTTTTTCACCTTTTACATTTAGATTGGGTTTGCTTTTTTTTTTTTTTTTGAACTTACAGTTGAGCATCTTTGACGCTTGGTTACAGTTGGTGCAAGAAATTGAGAGGTTGAAAGATTTTCAATCAAAACAAATTCAGAAAATCGGTTCTTTGGAGGAGGATCTGGTAAGATGTTTTGTTTATGCTCTCTTCTCTCCTTCTCTTGTAGTTTATGATTGCATTCAATGTTCTTGTCTAACAAAGTTTTTAAGGGTCTGTTTTGTACTTTTTTCAATCATCCTCAGATATTCGTACTATATTTCAATTTCTAGCTAGGTGTAAGACCACTCCATCTAAAAAAGGTCCTCTCGTTCATGCTTAAACCACTTCTGATACAAAACAAGTCCTTGGTAATGTTGAGGGACTTGTACAGCTAAAGCAAAACTTCTAACAAAGTTTTTAAGGGTCCGTTTTGTACTGTTGTCAATCATCCTCAGATATTCGTACTATATTTCAATTTCTAGCTAGGTGTAAAACCCCTCCATCGGGAAAAAAAGGTCCTCTCATCGATGCTTAAACCACTTCTGATACAAAACAAGTCCTTGGTAATGTTGAGGGACTTGTACAGCTAAAGCAAAACTGCACATACAAACTCTTCAGTTGTAGGTCGTACAAGTATTTCCCACAACAGAAAACGTGGAGTTCATAATTAAAAAATTCAACTTCTGATGAAACATTGAAGGAAGATGAAGATTCAAAGACACAAAATTCTGAGTTAGACTTAGCACATTTCAATCAACATAACATGGAGTGGGACTCTTCATCTGTCACACCTCGTCTGGAAGGAGAAAGCCAAGACCTTGAAGCTGTTCGAGAGGATTCAGCTATGTGGAAAAAAAAGGAAGTACAGGCAGGCTCAGAACCAGGATGGGAATTGTCGGGGTCTTCAGATAGTAATGCAGAAGGATTTGATCACCCTTTTGTGGATGGGGTAAATTCAAAAGAAGGATGTTCTTTTGAAGATCTGGCAGTTGCAGATCTTGTAGCTAAGGTACTAGATATTATAATAACCTGTACTTCTTTCAGCTTTACATTTACCTTGGGTTTGCTTCTTTTTGGACTTATTGTTGGGCCTCTTTGATACTTGGTTATAGTTGGTGCGAGAAATTGAGGGGTTGAAAGATTCTCAATTAGAACAAGTTCAGAAAATCAGTTCTTTGGAGGAGGAGCTGGTAAGATGTTTTTTTTGTGCTGTCTTCTCTCCTTTCCCTGCAGTTTATGTTTCGAATCCGATGATCTTGTTTAGCAAAATTTTTAAGGTTCTGTTTTGTCAATCATCCTCAGAGACTCGTAAAAATTTCATTCTCTTCTTCTTCCATCACCGCACAGAAAGATCGGTATGTCTGAGGTGGATATGTAGAGACATATGCCATATCCACGGCCTTATCTTGTCACTTACGGCCAGGTTGTTAATGGTCAAAATTTTAGAAGGATATTGTAAATATAGTAAGAAGGGAGATATAGTAGAATTTATTATAAAGGGGTGAATAAGAAGGATATGGTAGACATGAGTAAGTGGATGACAATTTTATAATTGATAATGACATTATTGTAATTATTAATGACATTAACGTAAATACAAAGGGTAAAGACGTGGGCCAAGGGGACAGGGCCGGGGGGGGGAATAGTCATCCGGATCCAAGAAAGTAAATAGACTCCGGATGTGGCAAACCCGGATAGCTATATCCCGGGTGATAGTAATGGACCCTTTTATGATCCCTAACAAACACACTACTATTTTCACCACATTGTTAATTCGCTCTTTTACTTGTTCATTTTTTGAAAATAGACTTGACGGAAACTGTTAGAATTACTCTTTTGAATACCCGAATTTGGATTTTGGAGCACAGAACATACTCCCAACGCCAGCATAGCAAACCACGTCTTGTAACTTTTATGCTGTCCAGTGGAAGTCTTTTCAAATCTTTTGAGCAGCTGATATTAGAATAAAATATGGATATAAATGGACAACATACTCGTTACAAACACTTTCCTCCTTTCTTCACAAGTGGCCAGCTTATGTCGCATCTCTTTACAAAATACTCTCAAGGGCGAGACTAGCATGTCTGTTGACCTTCATCGTAATCTTTCTGGAGTGACTTCCAAATCCTGTCTTAAATTTGCTTACTCGTCTCCTATTTGCTATTTTTATTTATTGAAAGTCACCAGTATATCATAGCATATGTACAGGTCATGTATTATGATAATCGAGATGTACATCTTCGTGTCCTATTTCAAGGTTCTGTCATCTGAGTGGCCAAGCCCAAGATTGTCTTTTAACAACTGCATTGCTAAACAGGCCTTCTTGTAAGGCAAATTTGGTTTGGTTGCTTGAAAGAAAAGCTGAATGCTCTTGTTATCCTGACTATACTAAACCACTTGCATACATATTCTTTACATTTGTGTTAGTGGAGATCTACATCTTTGTTTCCTTTTTCAGGGGTATGCCGTATGAGTGGCTAAGGCCATGATTGTATTTTACAAAACTCCATTTCTAAACAGGCCTTTATGCGCTGCAATTATGGTTTTTGCTTGAAAGAAAACCTGAATGTTTTTGTTGTTATCCGGTCCCTACTATGCTAAAACCAGTTGCATACACATGCTACATATTATGTTAGTGGAGATGTACATCTTCGTTTTCCATTTGGGGGTTATGTTATGTACACTGGGCAAGAAATTCTTAGTGGCTGAGCCCATAACTGTACTTTATCAACTGCATTGCTAAATAGGCCTTTATGTGGCAAATTTTGTTATTTTCTTGAAGAAAACCTGAATGTTCTTGTCTATATTACTCCTACTAATGCAACTGCAAGTGAACTTCAAGTAATATTCATATGCTTAACGTTGGGATGCAATATAGATGAACAGTTGTTGCCCATATATTTTTGTTGAGATTGAATTTGTAATCATCTTGAACTACTCAGCCGCGGAACTATCCTAAAGGCATAACTCCCACTCTGAAATGGGATTAGGCAGAAGCACTTGCCACCCTTACTAATTCCATTTTGTATTTTGTGCTTCCGTTGGTTCATCCTCTTTATCTATGTTTTTATTCTAAATGGGAGCCTAGCCTTTTTCTTTTCACTGGTTTTATTTGTTAGGTCTTTAACTCATTTTTTTCCCAGTATATGACATTGCTCAGTGACTTTACTTGATTTTGTTATCTTGAAAGAATGCCGTCTAGCTTAATGCCATACGTAATAAAGGTGATAGAAAACATGAAAGTGTTGTCAACTTACTATGTCAGGTTGGTGGCCTTTCATCTAACTTGTTCTTCTTATGACTTACTGATGAGAACTATTTCATTGGCAATTCAGGTTGAATCAAAGGCAGAAATCCAGCAATTGAAAAACAGATGTGATATATTGGAATCTGGATCTCTTTTCCCTATTGGTCATGTTCAGGAAGCCAGTATCAAAACAATTGATGATTCAATACTTGTAGTTGGAGGATTTGATGGTAGTTCTTGGTTGTCGGCTTTGGATTCCTATTCTCCTTCTCAGGACACAATGAAATCTCTTATGCCAATGACCTTTCCACGATCATATGCCTCAGCAGCAACTTTGGATGGTGAACTTTACATATTTGGTGGTGTAGATGGTGGTGCATGGCATGACACAGGTATCAATTGCAATACTTTGTTAAATCAGTTGTCTTCAGTAATCTCTCTATGCCCAAGTAATTACTGTGCAGTTTTATTTGTTTTAGTTGAATCATACAACGCAAGAAGTGATCAGTGGGTTAGCCGTCCTTCATTAAATCAGAAGAAGGGAAGTCTAGCAGGAGCTTCTTTACATGGCAAAATCTATGCAGTTGGTGGTGGAAATGGACTTGAATGTTATGCAGATGTGGAAATGTTAGACATGAACATTGGGAGGTGGATCACCACCCGATCAATGCTACAGAAGGTACTGTGTAGTTAGTATTTGCATGACCGATGAGGCAAGTGGGTTGCATACGACTATGCGCTAATGGAATCTAAATGCTTATGAAAATTTCCTTGTTATGGGAGATCACACGCGTTCGTCTAGCGTTATGCTTTACGTTTCCATTTTGCAATTATATGAGGTCAAATCATAGAGTTACCTTAAATATGGAAAAGCTCATTTATTAGACAGGGATAATGATCTTTAGAGCTATCTGGTTATGTTTTGTCTATATCATCATTCCTTGTATGGACAACCTTGCTGTATAAGTAGCTTGATTCATCATGATTTAGTTTTCTGTTTCTATCATATCTTTCCCAAAATTTACAGAATTTACTCCTCTTAATTCGTTTCTCAGCATTCTTTTCTGAAGAGCTGAAACTAGGATCTATGTTCTTTGGGTCACTAAGATCAATGTTTTAAGGTGCTCATTCGACCACATAACTTGGATCATCAACAGAGATTTTGAGATGGTACTGTGCATCAGTGCATATAATTTTTCAGCAGAATTCACTTGTTCAGTTGATCAACTAATAGGATTTGTTTATGAAACATGTATAGTTTTTTATTTTGTTGCTGTTTTTTGTTAGTAGGAGGTTCTTTGACATATATTGGTGGTCCACATTGCCTTGAAAAGTGCTTTCTTTGAACTATTGCTTCTTCCATCCTTCCAGCGGTTTGCTCTGGCGGCAGCTGAAATTGATGGCATACTCTATGTCGTGGGTGGATACGATGGAAGAAATTACTTGAAGTAAGATATCATCTAATCTTGGTTCTCTTTTTCAGTGGGTTGATGAGTATCATTTTACTATTTATGGCAAATAATTTTGCAATCAATCTCCTGTGGCAGACTGCCAGTTATACTTTTGGCCTGTTTAATACTACGGCTCTCTCTCTCTCTCTCTCTCTCTCTCTCTCTCTCTCTCTCTCTCTCTCTCTCTGTGTCTGTGTTTTAATCATGCATGTCCTTGGTCCCCTCACTGGTACAGATAAATGGCTTGTGCTGTTATCCAATATTGTTAAGTAATGGACTTTGTGAGGTCCTTTACCAAAAACAATAAGTCCTAAGATGTACACTTCTTCTTTTCCTATTGTCTCAGTTCCGTTGAAAGATTTGATCCACGAGAGCAGACATGGACAAGGATAGGAAGTATGAGCACAAGAAGGGGATGTCATACTTTGGCCGTATTGAGTGCAAAACTGTAAGTTGATTCTTGTCGTTTTTGTCCTCTGGTAGAATTTGGTTGAGATTTTCATATAATTTCTTAGTTCTGTTTGGCTTGGTTAGAAAACTACTAGTTTTATTGACATGATAAAAGGATGCTGGCAACTTTTTTAAAGACTGTTAATGGCCTATAATTGTTTAAAGAGGAGATCATATCATGCATTTTATTGCAGATATGCCTTGGGCGGATACAATGGGGCTGAAATGGTGCCAACGGTTGAGATTTTTGACCCTCGTCTTGGTTCATGGATGATGGGGGAACCCATGATCAATGCTAAGGGGTATTCTGGAGCTGCCGTTAGTGAGGGGAAGATATATGCCATTGGCGGTATGAACAGAAGGGACGAGATATTTGGCACGGTACACATTTTCCATGTTAGACTTCATGATATTTTACACGTCTCTACTGTGGAATCATGGCTACATGTTCTCATTATAATTTCTTATCTCATAGTTTTTCACTCTAATATTACAGATTGAACGTTATGAAGAGGGTTGTGGTTGGGAGGTAACTAACCTGAAAGCTGTTGGAAAAAGATGCTTCTTCTCTGCCATTGTCTTGTGAGTTCAGCAACAGGCAGAATCTTTTTGATTAGGCCTCCGTAAATTCTCTTCCTAAACTGAAAGCAATGTACATACTGACTTCTGGCCTTGAACTAGTTACTTCTACCCCCCTTACACCCAAGGGGTATGGGAACTCTGCTTTGTATACTGGGGTTGGGATTGGCCCTGTTAATGTGGTTTTGTGGTTTGATGGGGGTCACCAAAATGAATAGTATCCTTTTGTATCTTTTCAAATTTGCAATGCAGTTAAGCAGAAATTGTCCTCAAAGACAGGGTGGTAATCCAAAGGGCATGCAAACCCACCCGCATGAACCGTGCTTTGTGTTATAAGGGAAGGGGTTTTAGTTGAACACTTGACCTCTGGTGGTGCGGGTTTTGTTTCGTCCTTTTGTTTTTGGTTCTTATTATTCTTAGAAGGAAAAGTGGTGCAAGATGTGGAAAAAACCACGTGATTGTTCCCCATGTTCCCAATAGTGGTGCAAGCTGTTGGAAAAACCATGGGTTCATATTCTTGGTGCAGCTAGAGCCATATTCCCAAAGTTTAAATATGCAGCCAAATACCAATAATTTTTTAAAAAGACTAGTTTTTATCAGTTACTGTTCAATGGAATTTCTGTCAGGTCTGCTATGATTATGGTGAATCACCACGACAATTAAGAAATAAAAAAAGATATACTAAATTATGACCATCCTTACCGTATTGGCCAACTATACAACTGTAAAGGGTCGGACTTACTTGTAAATTAACTCAAAATAACTATTTATGTTTGCATACTGGATTCATTAGGAAACAACAAAAGAAATAACTACGAAAATTATGTGAATAATAAAAGAAAAATGATTGTTATGTGCTCAGTGGCCAAAATATAGGATGGTTATGGGTAAAACTGCACATAGGCCAAAATATAGGTACCCAAAATGAAAAGAAATCTGCCCAGGACTTATTTTGGTGCATCTCTTGCCATTTTAATGTCTCTTTAACCCAACGATAAAAAAGAACATAATTAACTTCTTGTTCAACCATTTTTCTTCTCCCCTTCGGGCCTTCCCCTTTCTATTCCTACAAAAATAGTATAATATGCATAACTGAAGAAACCTGAGTGATTTTAGAAAAGTGTATTTTCGCAATGGTCCAGGGTCACGGCGCTTAGACTTTTCTACATTTGGAGCATCTAGATTTTATTGGCGTTCAACAAAGTTACAAACCACATCCAATACAACCAAAAACTTAATTTGTAGTTCTTATTATTGCCACACGAAGAAAACAAAAAACTCTAAAAGAAACGTTTCCAGATCGCTAAATGCATTAACTCATAAATAGTGGCAAGCTAAAATCAGCAGCTACAACAGTGTCCCAAAAGAAAACTGCAAACCCCAGTGCTCTCCAACAAAGGCAACTTACAAAGTAAATGCAAACAGGAGACTGAATTGATACCACAATTATGGTAATAAAGCAATAAGGGGATCCCCATAACCAACAGCTTCTGTAAAGCAAAAAGTTAAAAAGTAAAAAAAAACAATGAGCAGAAGTCTCCAGCTGAACACATTGAACTGCTTTACTTTCATTGGTAATATTTACAAGGATCTTTTTTCTTTTCTCCCCTTTCTTTTTAGTTGTATCTATTTCAAGATGGTTGCGGCTCCCTGGATTATATCCTTACTTAAAGTGCCATAATATAGAATGATCATGTATACCTTATTTAACCCCTACTTTTGACAGTAATCAGTCATTATCTTATCCCTGGTATACCTTGCTTACACAGTAGAAGTCGAGTTATTCTAGCCAGTCAGTGTACTTGAGCCCTATAACTCTCAAATTTTTCCTATACTGACTTGACACGAGAAATATACCAAAAAGATAAATAAATAATATATAACAATTACAAATAATATTATACAGATACCATACCTCCATCATCAAACAGAAGCTTTAATACCTGCCCAGCCTTATCTGACTGCTCAAAGTAAAAAATGAAGAGTCATGAGAAACACCTCTCGTGAAGGCAGAGAGTCAACTAATGGATCTGAAACCAAAAGCTTACCTTCACTGTAAGTTCAGTGCCGAACTGATCCAGATAGCCAATCACTTGTCCTTCTTTGATTACATCACCCTGAATCGATCATCAACTAATAAAGTGAATTTCTTTGACCATCTCGGACACCATAAGATTTCAAAACTTTATATAAAAAGTTCCAAGAATAAAAGCTAATTGCAGACAATAATTGCTCAAATTTTATCATTCAAGAGAATGGATCTGACAATATATAAACTTCTATGATTACATGCATTGATCTGAGACATTTTGCAAGAAGCGCACTCAAACCAAAATTTCAAGAAGTCATGGCTAGCAATTACGATACACTTTTTGTTGTAGGTATAGTGCATATCGACATAGACATCTTTACGGGTACCTTTCAAATTTATCACTTCAAACATTTTATTTACCAGAAACACTTAACAATAAAAACTTAATTTAGATTATGGATCCTTTTGTTTGACAAGAGGAACAGTGAAGGGATTTTAATTTGAAAAGATACGTAATCTGTCAGACTAATAGTGATGGGATTAATAATACAACAAACCAATGCTTTAGTATATTTGACATGCTAGGAGATTATATATTCAATGCATATATAATTTGGACCGTAAAAAATTTAACTAAACAAGGATATATGGGCCTCCTTGGATCTATTGTCTAATATCCAGTCCAATGAATAAACCCTAAAAAAATTTACAGCCTACATAACATATAAGCCAAAATTATTGTATTCTGCGCATTTTCTGACTTTATCATTGAATAATTTGAAGGGAAAAAGAGAAACAAAAGTAGGTACATAATCCATTAGGTTTAACAGCCTACAGGCTAGAGGCCCTATACGCCACATCTCTAAGAAAAAGTCTAAATGTATTCAATCAGAATTGGCTTCAGGGTTGTTTTCTTTCATGAGGTCAACTTGTGGCCTAGGATAATTTCACACTATAGAAGTTTTTCATTTTCCCATGGGGTCAACTGAACCCATTAGTCTAGCTGTGGCAGCGCCTCTGGATGAAACAACAAATATGGCGACTATAGAAAACAAGAATTTCATAATGCCAAACATAAATAGCTATAGCCCAGGCCTGATAAGTGATAGGTTGAGTTTAGGGTTTCAAGATATACTGATAATGAAGATAAAGAACCAAAAAATGGCAATTCCTACCTCTTTGCAAATAGGAGGATGCTTCTCTCCATTCAATGTTCTGCCCCTTCGAAATGAGCCAACCTACAAAAAAAGGAAAATGGGTGAGATTAAGAACTTTTCATGCAAATACCAGTGAACAAGGCTCCAGAAAAAAGTACCATCGTAGAAAACACAAGATCATATCCACTGGATCCAGAAGCCTCCAGTGCTGCTAACTTAGCTGATTTTTCAACTGGGACATTTGTAAATGGACTGATTTTTTCTGTTGAGGAATCCGGAGGCGGTGGTGGTGGTGGGGAAGCAGGAGATGATTCAACCGTTGTTTCGCTGCGAACAGGAAGGGATGATGTTGGAGAAGCACCACAAAGAGGAGCTTTCGTCGCACCAATATTCCGCTTCAGATGCATTTTAAAGTCTCCAACCTATCACATAGCAACTAATGGGTGTCAAATATTGGAATGCAAAGAATACAGATTATACAACCACTACCTATTAAACGCAAGGGATAAATAACTGTATTATGTTCTATAGTTCAAAAAATCACACGCTTTGTCCACTTAAATGGAGCATTAACATTGTTTCAATCACGCAGGCAGTAAGGATACCAACTACTACTGCCATTCCTCAATTATTTGATCATTAAGATGCTCATCCCGAATTGATGCTTGGTTCCCACTCTTCCATCGTGAATCTCAGTTATGAATTAAATTGCGACATGCCATTTCAAAACTTAATTTTCTTTCACAAAATGGTATCTTTACCCCACCTGGGGAACAATCAATGGCTACTCAGCCACATGCATAACTTTGTACTTAATAGCAATACTGTAATTCATTATTACGTACAGTTGTTGCTGTGTATATAGACATACATATATACATATACAGGTACTTGATAGCAATACTGTAATTCATTATTACGTACTGTTGTTGCTGTGTATATAGACATACATATATACATATACAGATACACACATTTATTCTCTCTCGATCCTTTTGGGGTGTGTTACATGAACCTTTGATATATGTCTGCTAAATAATCTCAAATTAGCTCTCTCTGGTGCTTGAATGCTGAACCTTCCACCTCCCACTACATTCAATTCTTCAAATACAATCTCTCAAGAATCCTTGTGAGTTGTAAGATATTAAGTTGCCAACCTATATTATAAACAATCACCCATATCAAGGGCGGATCTAGAAATCTTGATCAGTGGGGGTCAAAATTTTCACTAAAATCACATAACAAATTTTCTTCTATTAAAAGATAAATATAAAGTCTTGCCAAAATATTAACTTAAAATAATACACGATGATATTTCCTATTTAAGAAAAGATATAGAAAAAGGTTATTCATTGAGAAGAAAATTAAAATGTTTTTTTTTAATTATAGACACGTACGGTATTATTTATCAGTTAATTTTTATTCGTATGCAATACAATTTTTACACAATCTGCATGGTAAAAAGCTTTTTTTCTTTATTTGAATAAAATGCTTGGTACAATCTTATACATTAGGTGAAATATTTGGCACAATTTTTATACCTTGGGTGAAATTCTGGAGCAATTTTTATACCTTAGATAAATTGCTTGGGGCAATATCATAATTTTAATGGAGTCAAATTGACTAATTAAATTTCAAACCTCTAATAATAATATAAATTTTAGAAAATTGAGTCTTGACGGAATGTGCATATGCCTTTGGTACATTTGAACCATTGTTAACCCTTTTTTCTTTTATTTTTTTGTTGTTTTGCCGTGTACAGTAAAAAGAGAGAACAACTCTTATGTTTTTATGTGCGGCAAATTATCAAAAAAACCAAAAAATCAAAATAAAATTATGAAATATTTTCAGTCCAGTGGGGTCAAGTGACCCCACTTGCCCATATATGCCTCCTCCCTTGACCCATATTAAATTTCTACAGCCCAAAGCATATCCAAACCATAAACTCTAACATAAAGAAGTGCCCACGTTATAATTCAAGTGTATATGCTACCATAAACGCTCAAGTTTTACCTTCAATTTCAGCTCAGCAACCTCTGTCTCGTCGCAAACCCCCAGAAGCAACGCCTAATACAAAAAAACATAAGGATGCTTGTTCTGATTCAAGTGAATCTTAGGGAAGCAGTTATGTTTCAAGGTAGAGAGAGCAAGATGTGTAAGCACGAAAACTTACGTAGAGTAAATAAGCTAGTAGGACTCAAAGAAATGTAAAACCTGAATATGACATGAATAAACTAGTGAACTACCCTCCTTAACTGGCACCAATCATGTGCATTTTTTCTGTTCTCTTCCTTGACCTGACATTATGATTTCCAACTTTACTGCGATCTTCATAATGAATTTGAAAATATGTTTAAATAAAAAAAGGATGGTTATCAGCCCAAAAGCAGCAGTAAAATTCTGATCAAGGCAAGTTCATACACCCTTCTTATCTTTGAAAAATTAGCCTTGCCTTTGGGGTGGCCTTCCCTACGTGCTTTAAATAGAACATCCAAAATAGGTGCTTTAGATACATTATCATACAGAGTTAATAGTTGGACCCAAGATAACAGTTTAAACTCTAAAACCTTGCTTCATGCAAACACAATAGAGGAAGTGTTCCAAATCTAAGCCATGATTCTTATCTCCAAAACTTCACTAACTTATGGCTTAAAACGAAAAAGTACAAAGCAAGCTTTAGAAAGTAAATGCACGAAAGAATTATAAATATCTGAAAGTTCGGGAGATGAAAAAAGCATTTTGTTGAAGATTTGAAGCTTTCTCTATGGAATTTACCCACCATCGCAAGTCAGAATAATGCAATCATAAAGCTGCAAGTGATGTCCGAGTTAGAGAAAAGGAGACTCACCTCAAATCCATCAGGAAATGTTGCACTTCGCAGATTCTTCTTTAATGATCCTTGAGGTTGTACATCTGATGAAATGGCACCATTAAGTTTAAAATGTGTACCGTTCTAGATGCAATATGTAATGCCCAGAAGTACTATAAATTACATCATTCCATGTGCGTATTTTTATATGACGCACAAAATGTACACCTAATTGTCAGAATAAGCCTTATTCAATCACCCATCAAATTAGTAAGAACAAGGCAGTGGCAAATATGGACTCGGAACAAATAGTAAGCCAATTGGGTTCCACAGATGTACCAAATGTTTCAACTCTTTATTTATCTGAGAAATTAGAATACTCGGTAATCACCATAAGGACATGGAAACATATGAATCAAATTTCTGTAAAAACCAGCTGGACAGAATATCAATATGACAACAATTTTGACCGGAAGAAACGACAGCTGCCAATGACTATTGAGTAACCAACTCACCATCAGAATTAGCAGCCAAAGAAGTTTCCGATGTCTTTATACATGAAACTACAATTCCTTTCCGCTTTATTAGATTAGAGCCACCAAATGTCAGGCCTTGGATGTGTGATTTACTGACAGTGGGGCAGCCAGCATTATGCGCAGAAACCATGCAAGGCTTCTCAGATACAGACCACACATGTGATACAGCACTTGCAGAATCTGAAATACAGACTAACAGATCAGCATCAAGTTGCAACTCGGGTACAATTGACAAGTTTGTTCCACTTTATTAACTGAAAAATAAGTTACGTGTACCTGTGCTCCTGTGGATATATTTACACTTGTTGATGGGTAACAAGTCTCCTATACTATGGCATAATAAGGGGAATTGCATAGAATAGTGAAAGAAAGAGGAGGGGAAAGAAATGGGGTAAAGGAATCGGTAACTCATGGTATGAGAATATTCTTCAAGCTTGAGCTAAGAATGTTAGTTTAGTTAGGTGTATCGGAAAGAATTAAAAAGAACATATAGCACATAATGATTGTGGTCCTTAAAATAACATAATCAGACAGAGAAAGATAAAGAATTAAAAAGAACATAATCGGACAGAGAAAGATAAAGAATTAAAAAGAACATATGGCATGAAACGAGTGTGGTCATTAAAAGAACATTATCAGACAGGAAAAAATCACCAATCCAGAGTTAAAATTCCACGATCTTGATTCCCCACAAAAGTACTCCACATAAGAAATGGTCAACCGCATCCCAAACGGCACAAAGAACCTCCAATGTTTACCCCCAGTCAACAATAAGTTGAAAATAAGTCATGTTTCCTTCCCTTTTTACTAAGCATCAAAGTTGATAGTTTCTATAACCATCAAAGTTGCACTGTTTCCTTTCTAATTTTGCAAAAAACTGAAAATGAAAATGCAAACAAAATATCTAAATTCTGTTTCTGAAAGCTGCCAAAAAAAAAAAAAGGAAGATCAAATAGCATCTAAATCGTAAATGAAGAATACTTGTCCGTGTTTCATCAAATATATACAATTAGCTAAACAAAACACACAAATACGCAAGAATTCATGATTCTAATATTACTGTAGGCTACGCATAGGTCACTAGAATTATCTAGTGAGCAGATCAGACCTAATTTCACACACCGACGTCAATGTAACAGAGCACAATACAGACAGAGACCCGTAAGCAAGTATATTTCACCGCAAGGTGGATCACAAATGAAAGATCAAAGATCATACTGCAGTTAAAGCAACTTTCGAGATACAATTCATAATCACAGCAAAATCAATACTGAGCTCCTAACCAGCAATCGTAGCCATGGAAAAATACGTTATGGATAGAGTTCTACAATTAATAACATGTAACTACAAATGCTAGAACATAGACATTATTAAGGTTAATACACAAATAGAGATGGAGAGAGGGACTTACAGTTGAAGGGACGGAGAACGGCGGCGGAATCCATGGACGAAGGAGCGAAACAAAATGCAGGAGGTGAGATTGATCTCTATGATAAATGAGAAATGAAACAAGAAACAAAGAGAGAGAGAGAGAGAGAGAGAGAGAGAGAGAGAGAGGTTGGGAAATCTAAGGTTGGATATAGCGCAGTTGGAAGTAGGTGCTAATAATAACAAATGACTGTCTAATTGGAATCTCCGCCCCTCCCATCGGTTTGTCCACCCACCGGCACCGTTCTGAATTCAGTTTGCTAACATGCGCTTGTTTAGAGGCTGTTATTCGGGTCTTCCATAGGCTCCTTCATTGGCGCAGAAAATATTATTTCCAAAATTTTAATAACGTAAAGAGAAAATATTTTTCCTTTCATTTGTTTATTTAATAAAACAAATTTATGAAAATATTGAAAAACAGTAGATTAAATTGTGTTGGAAGAACATTTCCTTTTTCTATTTTTAGAAATTCAGTTTATAAAGTTTAAAGAAATTTCAATTATAAAGTAAATTTTAATTTGGTCCTCCTTTTATTTACCATTTTAATTTACCACTTAAATGTTACACAATCTCTGAATCTTTTAAAAACAACACTGCATCTCTCTACAATAGCTTGTGACTTGGTTGGACAGAGTATTTACTAATATATTTACATTTAATCTCAATCAAATTTACAACTTAAATAATTATATAAAAATAACATTTCTGTCCTTAAAGAAAAATAAATTTAAGTCGTTTTAATTAGATGATTAGCTATTTGTTAATTTTATCTTTGTTTAACTTAATAAGTTTGTATCCTTTGATTAAATGTTAGTTTGATAAAATTGTATTTTTTATAGAGATAAACTCATAAATTTAAAGTCAAATGATGTGAAATTAAATTTATGCTAAATCTATTGTAAGTGAATTTTTTGTTGCATTTTTTGTATGTACAATAAAAAGTACAAGTTATAATTATTAAGTAGGTCTTGTTAATAATCGTCCACTAGGCGGTAAATAATATGAACATATTGTCAATTAAATACGAATATCAATATAAATTTTACAATATATATTATTTTTATCCATCGCCTAGTGAGTAATGACCAACGTTTCTCTTACTTTGCTGTCTGAATAATATTTTATGTTTGTGTACATAAAATTTCAATATTGTAAATATATCATATTTTATTGTTAATGATCACCTCAATTTTCTAAAATTTTAAATATATTTAGAAGTTTAAAAATTAATTAGTAAATTTGACGCATATTGTCCCAAGTATTTTATATTAAGTATAAAAAGTGTTCCAAATATTTTACCTAGTGTATAAATTGTACCAAATATTTCATCCAAATAAAAAATAAGTATTTTTATCATACAGATAGTAAAAACTATTACACATATAAATAAAATTTAACTGATAAAACATACTTTATGCGTATGTAAGTAAAAAGAAATTTTAATTTTTTACTTAATGATAATCCTTTTCTAAATATTTCTTTAAATACAAAAAATCGTCCGCGCGCATAAAAAATTTGTTATGTAATAATAGTTAAATTTTGACCCTGAGATTTCTGTCTCCGTTGGTGAATAGAGCGGGATTTCCTAGTATCATGGGAGGGGTTTGTATCTCATAAGAAAATGGAGAAAGATTACCATATATAATCTGTGGAACCCATCAAGCTTTCTGGAAATGCATTTTGTCTGTTCTCTGCCGTCGTTGCCATTTTGGGCTTAGAACTATCTCCATATCTACAAACCCAGATGGAAGAACATCACATTGCTTTCAAAATATCAAATGCTATTCTCTTAAGAAGAGGTAGGAAACTTTCCCCGCTTCAATTTAGTTGGAATTATCTTTGACTAACACTATGAGCGAGGGGTCTCTCGTAGTATCATTCTCCTCTGAGGATTAAATGCAGTGCCGGCCCCGACATTTGGGTTGCCCAAGCCCGGGCTTAAATTGGTTGCCCACTTAGTATTAAGTCATAATAAAATTAAAAAACATATAATCAAACAACAAAACAAGAACAAAAATAAGATTATATTACACTTTTAGCTTGAATTACATTAAAAATTCAAATCAAAATACAACCCCGGTCATAGTGCTTTATGACTAGCACGATCCGATTCAAAGAAAACAACTTCTTCTTGCATTTTTTGAAGCAAATTCTTCAATTAAATCATCGTACTTTAACTTATCCAAGTATTCATTTTCAATTGAAATCATAGCCAATCCATTTAATCTTTCCTGTGACATGGTAGTTCGTAGGTAAATTTTTATTAATTTCAACTTCGAAAAGCTCCTCTTCGCCGAATCAACTATGACTGGAATAGTCAACAAAATTCGATAAGCAACCCAAACCATTTGAAAACCGCCATCTTTCCAATAAGACCTTATAAAATCAAGGATGTCGATTGATTTTGTTACTTCTCTCGGCAATATTGTTTTCAAGTGTCTAAGTTCTTGGAATAATTCATTCCCATAAATATCACCACGTTGTTTGTATTCCAAGAAACTTTGGAGTTTAGTACAATGCTCCATCAATTGCTTTTCACTAACACTCTTGAATTTTGCGTTGAACAAAAATTTAAAGATTGCTTCATAAAGTTCAAATTGCTCAAATTGATCCCTAAGCGATGTAAGAGCTTGATCTATGATGTGGAGAAAATAGGTAACTCTAAAACGATCTTCCGGTGATTGACTTTCATTGACATCATCATCCACATCCTCATCAAATTGCTTCTTTCTTTGAACAACTCTTTTTTTGGCAAATACCGGTTCAATAACAACTTTACAAGCAAGTTCTTTGGCTTCCTCCATCAAGTCTTCAAAACCATTTTCCCTGAGCTCTTGAAGAAATAAAATCAACTCTTTTATTCTTGCAATTGCATCTTCAATACCTATCTCTTCTCGTTGAAGAATTTTGCTAACTTGATTAACTTTATTTAAGATTTTGTACCAAATACATAAGCTAATCAAGAACTCAAAATCCTCCAAAGCATTCTTGCATAAGCCTTTTGCTTCCGACATCACAACATCCTCTTTAGAAATATTTACAATTTCGATCAATGCATCTCTTAAGTCCGGTGCTTGATTTCGTATTGCTCTGACACTCTCAATATGACTTTCCCAACGAGTAACTGACAATGCCTTTCGTGTCAAGCTCTTTACATATTTTCTAAGAATATCCCACCGTTGTGTTGAACCCGAAAATAAAGTATAAATTTTTTGCACGTATGCAAAAAAAAATTTTGCTTTTGCACAAGATTTTGCCATATCACATAGAGCAAGGTTTAAGCTATGACAACCACATGAAATATAAAATGCTCTAGGATTTACATCAAGTAGCCTTTTTTGTACTCCTTGATGTTTACCCTTCATATTTGAGCCATTGTCATAGCCTCACTCTCTTATATCATCAATGTTAAGTTTGAGATCAACCAAAGCAACTTCAAGTCGCTTGAAAAGTCCAAACCCTTTTATTTATGTTTATATTTTTTATTAATATTATTTTTTTAATATATTTAAGAAATTTTTTTTTTTTGGTTGCCCCGTGCCGGGGGGTTGCCCGAGCCCGGGGGCTTGCGGGGCTTACCCCGGGGCCGGCTCTGATTAAATGCTGTGTATTTGGATACCTAATAATCAAATTCCGTTTGGTTTTTGTTTTGCTTTCCCCAGACAACAGCGTAGAATAATCTTCCTGGGTATGTGTTAAATTGGCCTGTATTTGTTAGGTGTGGTAGGCAAGATACGCAATACAGTACGCCATCAGCCTGTGAATACACTAGGCCCATTTGTGATATGCGGTCCGCTGGGAGTTCTCTCTATGACTAATCATGGGCACTCACTCTTAGGTACGTGCACTATTCACTCTCAAGCTTTCAAGTTGCTTTTGTTCTCTCTTTCATAAGCTAACTTAAGTATTGGAGTGCCTGCCTGAGACCCAAATCCAGTCGGCGCTAACGTAGCTGCAGCAATAGCGAAAGGTGTTCAAGAGATCAACGAGAAGTACTCAAGTGGGATTCCAAACTCCACATTAGGTTATGGTTTACTATGTTTTGAAGCTCCTCAAAATATTGATAACTACTAATCTGGGATATGCCAAAATGGAAACTTGGTAACAATTTGGAAGGTACACTATTTGAGTAGCGCTCATAATCAAGAGCCACGGCCAAAGTTCTCGTAGCTTTCAAATGGTAATTAGACCACAAGTAGTCCCCAGTTAGAGAGCAGTCAATTGCTTGGTATTTTGATTCTGGATTCCGGATCTCACATTTTGCAGGGTTCGTAGGATGGACATTGGGCCCAAGGATGGCGATTGGGATAGTAGCACCTTCTAGTTTTTCTACTTCATGTATGTTTTCTGAAATCTCTTGCATTTGATTCCTAGACGCTGTATATGAGTGCATTTTTTGGAAAATATGGGATATGTATCTCTCTCTATATTGATTGCTTCCCATGGAATGCAGTTTTACTTGTGCAAGTATCATAAACTTACCAGATTCATTTTCAAGACCATGGGTATATTCTTACATGCTAATGTTATGACCCTGCTGCAATGGTCACCTGTTATATGTTCATCTTCTACCTTGCATCTGAATTTTCACCAACCTTTTTGTTTTTCATTGCCAAATATTCAAAAAACCTGATGTAAGTTGTACATAATTTTTGCTCAGTGATTACGTAGCAGGAATTGAGGCTATGGTTATTCTGTTATGCACATATTTCCCATTTTCAAGAATTAAATTTGAGTATTGAATAGGAAAGTAAGGTGTAATTTGTGAAGTCAGAGCCTACGTGTAAACTCTGTAGTTGTTCAATATGACTCATTTGGGATTGGGATTTTCCTTGTGCAGGTCCATTGAGTGTTTTATGCCCTCTTGAAGTTTGGTTTGAAGAGGTTCCGTAGTTTTAGTTGGGCAGGAGTTTGGCCTTCTGTGTCAAGGTAATTATAATTGTCAGATGGTCACTACCTTTCACGATGGAACTTGTTCGTTAAACCTTGTATATTTTACCATGCATCCTGATTCCTGAAGGATTAGAGCTCATTAATCAGCACAATATTATTCTATGACCATTTTTGAAGCATTCCTTGGTACAAAAACTTTTTTTGGATGTACACAATTTGGTAGATAAGATGAACACCTTTATTATGCCAAATCGTAAATGGAAACTACAAGTTAAAATTGCTGTAAATAATGTATTTTCCTAGCTAAGCAAGGGCAAGCGAAAGGTTTTCTCTAAATTCCAACCTCCTAGTTTCACTGTAGGATGTTCTGTGTTTATTTGGCCAATATGTTAACCAAATCCAACCTTTTATCTCCCACTCCATAATCCTTCCCACAGCGCTTTTGTCCACCTTCCAGCATACATTTTCCCCATACTCATCGTTGGCAAAAATTACCCCTCCTTGCCTTGTGAAAGGTCGATAAACACTTGAGTATCGATGTTTGAACCAAGCCTTGGGTTGGAACAACGCAATCTTCGATGGCTGTGATGAGAAGACCTCCCTTCCGTCCGCAGCATCATGAAGAAACCAATTTAAATTTGCGCTGTCACCGTAAACAGATTGCTCAAACTTCCAAGGCTTTAAGCTCATGGTCATGGTCTCTCCAGCGGAAACCTTTAGTCCCAAGGAGTTAGTTGGGTCGAACGAACCTTCAATCGACTTTTCTAAGCCGATCTCTCTAACAGGGTTCTCTGAAGATTTACTTACAGATACACTCAAGACATTAGCTTGAAGATTAGGAGTAAGCTGCAAAGATATTCGTGAAGGGAAGTGTTTTTCAGCTATTCCAGCTCCTCGCTCAGTCATGAGTGTCTCTGATGCAAGTCGGATAATGTCACACCTGCTAGAAAAAAAAAGACAAAATAAAAGTCCACCCAATACAGGAAAACACTATTATTTGTGGGGAGTGTCTTTGAGTGCGAACATATCTCTGGTCTAGTATTCTGGGAGAATTATTGGTTTATCATTGTTCATTTTCAATGTTTAAATGAAATTCATTTTCAAATTTTGCTCACTCCATCCTTTTCTTTTGCTATGCAAAGAAATAATCAAACCTTATGTTGTCTACGTTCACCATCACCTCGACCCACTTCTCTCGAACCACCACTTTGTAATTTAATTGGATCACGCCCTCAAGCTGGTGATAGTTTAAAGAGAACCACAACCGCTCGTCAGGTGAAGGATTGGTTGGTTTCTCAACATCCATAGCTATTACAGGACAATATAGTTGAACTTTCCATAACCCAACTCTTGAAATTGCATAAGAAAATAGAGGTGAGGGCGTTTTGAGGATGTGGATGGTAGCCCGGGTCTCCACAATCCAATTAGTGATTGCAAGGTTTATTGATCGCATCCATTGCTCTTCTAAACTGGACCCTATGAGTCTCATGAGTAGCTTTGTTGGTTCTCTCGACCGTACGCATGCCAGGTGATTTTTAAGCGTATTAAGACATTCCGCCCGGAGATCTGCTGGAGCTTCATAGATGCAAATAAGGAAAATGAGAGTCAGAAATGAGACATTGAAGATGTCTCTGAAGTTGTTCAATGAATCTATTTTTGGGATTCTGAGCGATGAGGTATTTTTGTTCGGGCTGTAATTGAGGACATCTTGGATGAAATTGATAAAGAGATTGGAAATGGTTTCTTCATCGATGAGCTTTGTACGTGTGGAGTTCAGTTTTAATGGTTTTGAGGTCCAAAGAGATATCTTGAAGCTAAAATCTGCAATAATAGAAAATGAGAGGATTGAGGATTGAGGATTTTTGGTGATGGAGAGTTTGAGGGACGGTTGGGACGAACTTATGTAATATATACATGTGGACATGGAATCTGTGCTCCATTGGGTAACTGGTGGAAGGTTCTGAATCCAGGCCCATACATCAGGGAAGGAAGAAGAAGCCATGAGAACCGTCTGACTAGAGCTTCTCTGATTCTTCCCCTAAATGGTCTTCAAGGTGGTAGTCATATTTAAAGACTCTTGGATAGATATGAAGAAAAGTATTGATTAGGTGTAAGCAGAACCAAAAGAAAAGGTACGTTAAAGATTAGATGCTGAAGGAGACGAATAATAAGATAATGAAGGACATGCAGGCGGCCTACATCTTATCAGGGCTGAGCTGGATGATTGGACTTTCTTAAGAAATTTCATACGTAAGTGAACTGGTTACGATTCTGTTTTGAGTGCTAAATTTTCCTGTCAAGAAAGGGAATCTTTTTACTAGTGCTACTTTACCAATTACTAAAGCCTCGAACCAATTTAGCAAAATATAGACATGTCACATGTGTATAGTCTCATCTGGAATAAATAGGCATATTTTTTTAATTGTGAAAAAGAAGCAACGTATCACTGTCCCTGAAAGAAAATGCTATGTGAAGTATGATAACGCATGGAAATAGCATAAAATGGGCTGTAGGTACTGCATGCATCTTGAGATAGAAGATATCAAAAGACCATTTCTTCATAACATAAGAAGAGGGAAAAGAAACACAAATCGATTGTCATAAATGGATTTTTCCTCACAGTTGTGGATTACTAACAATTCTTGTTACTTAGTCGTGTGTGTGAACTATGGGGCAAGAAGGTTGCAGATTTTAATCATGATGTGGAAAACCAGTAACTTGAGCAAGATTCAGTTGTCCCTAAAGTAGTGGATATGAGTTTCTTATAGTGAAAATATTTGCTATAAGATGCTAACTCCTAATGCAGACCAGTTATCAACATAGAATTCCAGACAATGGATATATTTGCTCATTCCCTTTAACTTTCTCATGTTTCATGGTGTATGATCTTTGACTTCTCTTGCTTGCAGTTTCTAATGATGTAAAACTTTGTGGACAGATTAACTGTATGCGGTATAAAATGACTGAATATGGCGTTGAAGGAATTGCCGTTACGTGCTCAACTGAAACACATGTTCCTACCTAGTTCAGGAAACGTATCGTAACATACTAATTTGTATAAAATTTTCTGGGATTTTCATTGCTTGTTGCTGCACAAGTGCAAGAAGTCCGCTTTATTTCCGTATAAGAGATGTTGCCGTTGAATCTCATTAGTTCTAGTTATATCATGCAGCTGCGGTTACTTTGTTGGTTTTTTTCTTCCTTCTAATGGTTTTGTAGAAAAAAATCCATTGATTATTTAGTGCCATGTGATCATTTTTGTCTAATAATAGTAAAGTTCTTCACTTCGGAACTATCCCCTTATTTTCCTTCTAGTCTACATAGAATCTGATGCATCATTTCGTGCCACGTGATCATGTTTGCTCTAATATTTGGTAAAAATTCAGTCAAAACTATTCCTTTATTGTCCCACTATTCTTCTAAGTATTCATACCACATGCCAATAAAGTTGATGAAAATAGGTACAAGTATATTTTGGTACATACATTTCTGGTGCAGAGATTTAGATATAACCCACTGTTCGTTATTTGTTACCGTTGCCTCTAGTTTTTGATCCGTAAACCTTATGTTGGCTATCTGCATTCAGTTACCTTGTCATTCTGCTAAATTTAGGTAATGTTTGACATCTTGTATTTTTGTTGGAGTCCAATTCTTAAACCTATAAAAAGGAAGGGTTGCCTGAAATAGATCCCCCAAGGCTTTGTATTGTTGTTTCCGTTCGTTTTTAGCTATAAAGCCTGCTGGAGAATGGTATTTCTGCATGTGACAAAGATTTCTAGGGGTTGAGGGAGAAGCTGGACCTATTTTTACTGTCATTTTCGGCTCCTAACGCGCACACACAAAAGTCGGGAAGTAGTTGACTTTAAGCATATGAAAAAAAAAAAAACAATTTATTTGTTGTGTGTGGTGTCTGTCAAAATGCAGATACCTTTGATAATATGTTTTGATGTTGGATTGTCTAATTTATTTGGTTGAATTACGTTTTATAGAAAGTTTAGTCTCGGTAACAGAAAACCGATAGAGTTTTGGAACTGAACTTGACAAATACTAAACTTTTTTTTTGTTGTCATTCCTTGGTGCAACCATAAAAGTAGAAATGGCCCGGTACGAGGTGGTACATGTGATATTACGGCTTAGAATATATTTTATTTGGCGATTTTCTGGATGTTAAATACCATTGGATATGTTATTTTTTATTGGCATTAGAAGCACATCAGTTTAATGAATCGTCCACTTATTTGATGGGATGGTTAAGAAATTATTTATAGTACTTAAACTCTTACATGACATATTCTTTCACCATCTTTTTTCTTTTTCGTTCACAATTCCGCATTATTACTCGCAACCCGAAATATTTGATTCTCCACTCATTCTTAAAGAAGACGTGCAAGGCATCAACCAATGCATATGGCAATCCATTTTCTTCTGCATCTCTCTCTCTCTCTCTAAACCAGTTTACTTTAATTAGGCCAAGGTGGGTGACATTTTTTAACTAACCTGACTAATCTCTCGGAAAGAATCGAAACTATGCAAGAACAAAATGCTTTTTTGGTACCTAATGCTATAAAAGTTAGTCTAATCTCTAGCCATGCATCTGATTCTAAAACGTGCACATGTGCTTATCTTTAGACTAATTTTTGTGAAAGAAAAAAAGGTAGATGCATGGTTTCGAATCAACCAATTTTTCTAAAGTTTTTGGAAAATATGTTGAAGGCACATATCATCTGCTGAAGTCGTATCGCAGTTTGTATAAGGGTCCTTTTGGTTCGCTTGTTCCTAATAAACAAGCAACGAGCAAGATAAAAAAATACAAAATCTCGTGTTGTGTAAGGGTTCGTTTGGTTCACTTGTTTGCATATTATGCATAATGATTTCTTTTACAAGCAATTGAGAAATCTAAACTTCCAAACAATTATTGTTTATGATGACGTTGGAAACGTGACGGTTGCCTCCGTGCTCTTGCAATGAGTTATTTTTAGCCAAAAACACTCTGATAATCAAGTCATCAATCGAGACATGGAAGTGTATGTAAGAGAGTATGAAGGGTATGAGTGGAAATGTATTTCGTCATTGGCCTTGTAACTCCTTTTTATAGGGTGGGGGATGAATGGATTATATGTTGGCTTATGGCTATCGATCACGCTCCTCTTTTCATACTAGGAGGAGCGGGTCACTAAATGAGGGTTTCGTCTTCGGGATCTCGAGCACTCTGAGGCTGAGCGGGATGACTTCCAAAAGACTGAATGCCTACAAGTAATAATGGGCTGAGCGCTTGAGTAGTATTTTGCTAAGCAGACGAATGACAAGTAGATGAGTGTTGGATGACCAGGTATAGCGTAATCGAGCACCTAAAAATTGAGTGCCGAGCCAAATCAATCCATCAATTTATGTTAAGCAATTGGTTTGACCGTTTAATTCAGTAACATACTATTCCTCATGATGTCGAAGAATTGAGAACGAAAACAAAAATATTGCATATTTGGAACCTAACTAAACTAAATTGGAAGACCGATCTGGTTCTGATTTGGTTATTGGTTCTACCTTATTAGCATATTTCAATACTATCATGTAACAACATTCAAACATGAAAATGCATAAAATCTAAAAAAGCAACCAGCAAAACAGTTCTAGCAACTTCATTAATACTTGAAAAAATAAATTAGTCTACAAAATAGTTTATGACTACCACCTCTTCACTAATATATGCTATTACAAATATACATATATACATATATATATATATACACACACACACACATACATACATACATACATACATATATATATATATATATATATATATATATATATGTGTGTGTGTGTGTATATATATAGTATATATATATTCACGTATAAACTTTTCACGATATTCCAACCTGAAATACATGGGTCGTGACCGGAAAATGAAATTAACTTACTATGACCTTCTAATAAAAATGTTTAAGAATTTTCTTATTCAATCATTCAATAGCATTTGAATCATAATAGACATGGAAGCATAAATAAATGCCCAAAGTTATCAGGAGTATGCTGTTACTGTTAGGAGGAGAAGAGCCCCACTGGAATGCCCATCTGAGTTGATTTAGTGCCTTGAAGACAAAAATATATTTTTGGGACGGTGCCTCGTATTACCGGTAGTAAATACTACTGACTTTTTTGAGCAGTGTCTGCGATTGCCGGTAATAAGTGTCAGCAGTGCCTGGAATTATCGGTAGTAAATGTTACTGATTTTTTGGGCAGCGCCTGGGATTACCGGTTGTGGCTGGTACTACCAGTAATATGGGGATGCGCGGATACTATGCAAGACTTTCAAGATTTATTTTTTCCTAATCTAATTAGGATAAAATCTTTTCCTATTATTTAGAGATTTAATATATATCTCTTTTAGGAGGTTTTCTAATAGATATGATTTGTTATATATATTTTTAGGGAGGTTCCCTAAGATATTGAATGATCAAGCTTTCTAGAGAGAGAGAGAGTCAAGAGAAAACACAAATCTCAGAGAGATTGTGAGAAGACTTGTACTCATTGATTCGATTCATAGTGGACTGGTGTAGCTCTTGTGGTTTTTTCCTCGCGTTGAGGTTTTCCACGTATATCTTGTGTCTCGTTCTTTTCTTTCTATTTTTCTATTCTGCACGTGTGATTTTTTTTTTGTTCGGTGATCCATTGTTCTCAAGATCCGCAAAAAGCGTTGTGGGCTTGAACATTCGAGATTTTTTCCCAATAGTTACACTCATTCATAAAAGTAGAAAAGATTACAACCTCATGATTCTAGCCAGAGTCCTCCACACATGAGTTCAAGATTCAAAAGACGATAATTCGATTACTTAAAAAAAAAAAAGACAAGAAAATAATAAGTCTCGCCGTCTATCTACCGTGCATATTCATTTTCACATGGTCATCTAAAAAGTTGCATTAACATCATCTTTAGCATAAAATTAGTGTGATTCACGATATGTCAAGTTTCCTCTTTCATCAAACATTAATCATATCTCCATTTATTTTTTCATAAACTTGTTTTCGTAGCATAGTAAATATGAAAGCTCCTACGAGCATTTTCAATTTCAGCACTCTCTAAAATTCAATTTAACAAGATCAAGGTAATCATATTCAAAAAAGTAATAAAGAGGATCGTGTTCACTCTTAATGAGTTCAATTTAGCCTCTGGATCTTTTTCAGGCAATATAGTGTATGAGCAAGGGAGTCATTATGTGCTCGCCCCTGATTACTCGGACAATTCTGAGAATGTTGCTCTTGATTGCCTAACATCCTAGAGATGACGTACGAGATCAGGGTGCAAAACTCTCGTGATAGAATGTGGGCATTAATGGTGACAATTTGCCCGCCTTGAATTGCTCATTCTCTAAAAGTACAAAAATTCACCTCCAGCCACGAGACCAGGTACGTTATCATATTTACTCGTAGTCTACATACGATTATCCACTCCCAACACAATTTTAACTTGATAGTCGGAGGATTTTTGGCCGGACAACCACTAGGTCCCTGCCACCGAACTTGTGTGCAAGAATGCGAAGCAATTTATATTTTCTAACACTGTAAACTCTAATCATATATCTCTATATCTCCATTTTTCTTTAGAATTTTAAATATTTTCTCCATTCATTGTGTACTTTTATTTTAAATTAGATTATTCTTCTCTTTCTTATATTCAAAAAATGGATTTCGAGAATCCTTTATATTTTTTCATAGTTTATACTTAAAGAATCAAACAACATCCTCTCAAATAAATGAAAAAAATAGAGAAAAAATGAAACTTCATTTTCTACCCAAAAAAAGGAATAACAAAAAATAAAAACGCAGAGGAGAATCAGAAGATAGCCTACGCGAACCATCGAACCAAACGGGCCGTAAATGGTACGCTGCAAACAAAGGTAACGGCCCATCGCATCTCTTCTCTCCACCAAAAATCCGACAACCGTCTCCCACAATTGATCCTTCCAACTTTACCCGCCACCATCTCAAACAATGGCTTCCCCACCGACACTCCCCATCTCAAACCACCAATCCACCACCAACTCCTCCGGCGGTGGTCAATCCCAACCTTCGTCCTTCGCTACCCCTGCCCTCCGCTCCTTCATCACGCGCCTCTCCTCCTCCATCCGCCAAAGCCTCGCCCACCGCCGCCCCTGGTCCGAGCTTGTCGACCGAACCTCTCTATCCCGCCCCGAATCTCTCTCCGAGGCTGCCACCCGCATTCGAAAGAACTTCTCCTACTTCCGCGTCAACTACTTCTCCCTCATCGCCGTCGTGTTGGCTCTCTCTCTCCTCTCTCACCCCTTCTCTCTCCTCGTCCTCCTCTGCCTCCTCGCCGCCTGGCTCTTCCTCTACCTCTTCCGTCAGTCAGATCAGCCCTTAGTCCTCTTCGGCCGTACGTTCTCGGATCGGGAAACTCTCGGCGTGCTTGTCGTGTCCACCGTAGTTGTCGTGTTCCTCACCAGCGTCGGATCGGTTCTGATCTCCGCTCTCTTGGTCGGGCTGGCCATCGTTTGCGCTCATGGGGCATTTAGAGTTCCGGAGGACCTCTTCCTTGATGACCAAGAGCCGTCTAACGCCGGATTCCTCTCGTTTCTCGGCGGCGCCGCCTCCTCCGCTGCTGCAGCGGCTGCCCCAACAGTCGCCGCTCGGGTCTGATGAAAACTGGATCCGAGGGTAAAATCAGTTTGCTTTCTTTTGCTCCAGTTGAATTGTACAATTTCTTGAGAAAATGATTGATTGCCTTGGCATATTGCAGAAACCCTACTATTATTATGATCTTTTTGTATCCAGATTGGGATCTGTAACCTGCCGCTTAGAACTGTTGTTATTGTCTCAGATTTAGGCCTAGATGGTTCACTGCCGTTGCTTGCTTGTAATGTTGTTTCTGATTGGAGTTTGATAATCAATATTCCAATTTTCAATAGACAAATTCATTCGTTTCTTGTCTAGCCATTAATTCTATGAAGAAAAGTTGAGCACTTTGATCTTCACAAATCCAATTTCATTACATAAGTTGTTCGTATCTTGTTTAGTCTTTTACGTGTGACAATTTGTTCACACACACACACAAACCCCCTTCGTGTTTCAGCTGTGTGGTTTTGTGCTAGGTTTTTGCCATTGATCAGAATGACAAGACAATTTCTCCCCGAAGAAGTGTTTGGAGAAAAGGGAACATAGCTGGCTTGTGTTGTATAAATGGACCACATTATATGGAAGAATTGCAATTAAGAGTTCGACTCCAGAGCCAAATTTGAGGAGCAGTTTCTTATAGAGGTAGCCTTATGAGGACTTTCAGACAATGATTCAGTTTAGTTGACATATTTGTTGAGATAGGACACTCAATTGTTCTAACTTCCTGCCATTCTAAATTCTAAAATAGCACAAATGCTAAGGGTAAACAACACACTTTCCATATAGTATTGTTGCTTTTTCCGTGATTAAGTGGAAGAAACTACTGAAGAATTTTCAATCTGAGAATTTTGAATTTTAAATTTGGGGGGTTGGGGGAGAGAATCTTATGAAAGAGTTGATAAATCAGTTAGATCCCAGACAACACTCCAATAGAAACTGAAAACATCACCAATTGTGGGAAACAAGTTGTATTTACAGACACTAAAAAGAGAACAAGCCACAATAATACTCAGCATCAAAATTTCAAGAATGAAAGAATTAAGGGACTAATCCGTCCCCTCCTCCTAAATACTACCACCCAACACCTAATACTCCATCTTCATTCACTTGTTGAAGGGGCTGCACCGCCTTCATCGCCAGAACTTGTGGCAATCTCAGGCCTAATCTCCTCCAGCTGCTGGAGCACCTGATGAACCTCCGGCCGCGCAGACGGTGAGGGATCAACACAGTGCAAAGCCAGTTTCAAAGTATTCAACAACTCATCACCAATTGTAGAAGCATCTCTCATCAACTCCAGATCAAACACCTCATTAGTCCACTCCTCTTTCACAATAGAGGCAACCCACTGGGGCAAATCCACACCGTTCATTGCTTCACCAGGGGATTTTCCTGTCAATAGTTCCAAAATGATGACACCAAGGCTGTACACATCAGTCTTCGTGTTAGCTTTCTTGAGCTTGGAGAGCTCGGGTGCACGGTACCCCAATGCACCTGCTGTGGCTATCACATTGGAATTGGCCGCGGCTGTCATCAGCCGTGAAAGCCCATAATCTGCGATCCTTGCGTTTGTGTGGTCATCAAGAAGAACGTTGCTTGAGGTGAGGTTTCCATGGATTATGTTCACTTGTGTGTGAAGATAAAGAAGCCCTCGCGCAGTGCCTTGTGCTATCTTCATCCTCGTGGGCCAACTGATAGGCGTGTCAGGGCTGCGAGCTGCAAAGTGTTGATAAAAATTTTAATTCAATCATGAAGAATTTCTTCATCTCATTTCATTGGTAACACAATAGGATTGTCTGTATTGTTCTTTATAAAGCAAAAACTTGGATTTGTCACCTTAAAGTGGAAATTTTACTCACCATGGAGGAAAGATGCAAGACTCCCCTTGGCCATGTAGTCTAAAACAAGAAGCTTCTCTCCTTTTGGACCCAAATAATAAGCCCTCAAGGCCAAAAGATTCGGGTGCCGGATTGTCCCAAGCAGATTAACCTCAGTTTCGAACTCCCTCTGACCTTTAGTAATCTTCTCTCTCAATCTCTTCACTGCAACTTGGCTTCCATCTTCTAATGTGGCCCTATAAACAGTCCCATAAGTGCTCTTCCCCATAATCTCTGCAGTTGCACATAGAAGATCGTCGGCTGTAAAAGCCGTGGGCCCATCGAAATGGACAAGCTTTCCACCGGCCTCCCCACCGGCCTCCGCTTCACCGCCTGCCGCCGTAGCACCACCCTTCTCCGCCCTTGCTACACTGGCGGCTGGGCCATCCTTTTCTTTTGATGCAGCTCTTTTCCTGAGCAAGCAACAGAGCAAAATGCAACAGACTAAAAACAGAACAACGAGCAGAGCTGCAGCTGCTATGAGGATAATGTCTTTGGTACTTAGTTTCCGACGGTTTTTGGGTTTTTCTAAAGGAGGAGGAGATAGAGAAGGACATGGGGTTGAGCCACTATACCCACATAGCTGAAGATTACCCACAAAGGAGCTTGAATTGAACTTCCGAGACAGAGTAACTGGAACAGGACCAGATAAGTTGTTGTACGAAACATTGAATGAAACAAGATTTGGGAGATCACCAAGGGTAGAGGGGATTTCTCCACTTAGATTATTGTGAGCTAAATCAAGTTGAGTGAGGGTTGAAATGTTCCCAATGGCGGCCGGAATTTGACCGGTGAGTCGGTTATCCCTCAAGTTGAGGACAGCGAGTGAGGATAAGTTGGAAAGACTCAAAGGTATGCTTCCATTAATAGCATTATCAGAAAGGTCAAGTCGTTTAAGCATAGAGAGTTTGCTAATTTCATTTGGGATTGCTCCATTGATTCGGTTATAACTAAGGGAAATCTCTTGGAGCTCAATTAACTTCCCTAAAGAAGAAGGAATGGTTCCAGCAAAGAAGTTATGATCAAGGGTCAAGGACTGAAGTGGAGAAAAACCATTCTTTTTCGTTCCATTTCCACCCCAAGAGTCTGGAACAGAGCCAGAGAGGTTGTTAAATTGAAGTGAGAGGGAAATGAGGGAAGGTGAGTGAGTGAGACTAATCGGGATTGACCCAGATAACGAATTGAAGCTAAGATTAAGCATATAAAGCTTTGTAGAATTTGCAATGCTATATGGGATTGAACCAGTGAGTGAGTTATTACTAAAATCTAGGGTTTGTAGCCGAGGACTTGCCCCAATTGAAGGAGGGATAGTACCCGAAATCCGATTATTGAATAGCTGAACTCCCCTGAGGTTGGGAAGAAACCCCAAAGCAGTGGGGATGGGACCCCCAATCATATTGTCATGGAGGCTGAGCTTTCGGAGAGCCTGGAGTTGTCCGATTTTTTCGGTGATTCGTCCGCCTAATTCTTTCCATGGAAGCTGGATCACAATAACCTGACCCTGAGCACACTTGATTCCTGCCCAGCCGCCTGAGCATGCTCCATATCCACTGTCGTTCCAGCTTCTTAAGAACCCTTTTGTGTCGATCAATTCGTGTTTGAAAGCTTGAAGGGATTGGTAATCGGATTCGGTGACGATTACTCCATCCCACGCAGAATCAGTTGAGACGGATTGGACTATTGAAATCAGTAGGTGAAGAAACAAGAAAATGGATTGAGCTTTTGTCCATTTCTTCTTCCTGTTGTTTGAAATGTGACACCAATTGGGCTCTGTTTTTTTCTCCTGGTTTTCAAATGGGTAATTTTGGTTAGGACACTCCATGACTAGAGACTTGTGAAATGTTGAAATTGACACAAGACTTGAAAAAGAAGAAGAAATTTGTTGGGTTTTTGAAACGCCTCTCTTGTTATGGAATATGAACAGAGCTAAACAGGAAAAATGAAATGTTTTGACAAGGGTTTTGTAGTGGCAGGAGCCATAGAGGTGGGGTTCCTTGTCATGGTGCACGTGATGTTAGAGAGAGAGAGGGAGAGGGAGATGAACATTGTGGATTAAGGAATCTTTTGGTATTGGGAGACATGAAAACTGTCAGCTGGGCATTAAGATTCAGGCGCTCTTTCTTCGAACACCAGAAAGCTATAACGGCTAGTTGTTTCTTCGGATTAAATACAGAGAGAGGCCTAGGGCTCAACACCGCTGTGTCTTTTTATTGCATCTACCGCTCCCTCCCTTCTAACGGCTATCTTTTTAGCGTGGTCCCAACTTTATTTTTACTGTGTTGGGTTGGGGATAGCCCAAAATTATTTGCCGGATCCTATATTTGACCACAAAATACCCAAAGACCTAAAAAGAACACCATAAATTACACTGTTATTGGCACTTCGGGACCTCGTCGACTTTTAGCTGTTGGTTTTGACCGGTACGAGGGTTTTACTCTAGCTGTCTATTTGATGACAACTCTACATGGCAGTTAGTTAGTGGGAGAATTTATTGGCAACAGCAATTTAGCGGAAAAGAAAGTAAATGCATACTTAACACATACTTCACTTAAAAGTGAAAAATAAATGGACAAAGAGTCCAATCGTGCTTCCTTAACTAGAATGAGTCGATCGATCGGTCGAGAGTCAGATACACCAGTTAGTTGAAAAGAAAGTTTCTAAAATAGATTTACCGAGACGAGAAATAATTGAGCGAAAAGCCAGCCCATATAGCAAGTAGGTAAAGCCGCTAATCTCCTATGATTGCAATTTTCTTATCTTTGAAAGTTTCCCCGGAACAAGGAAATTCTGCGATCATTTGATTAAACAACAAATTCTCTTTCATTTCAAGAGACGTTAGTTAGCGCTTTAGTTTTCAATAAGGGATGGACTTTCAAGCGAAGCGAGGCTATCAGAGAAAAAAAAATTAGTTGTAGCGTGCATTTTACTAATAACATAGAAAGTCAGGCTTTCTACCACTCATTGCCTGAGCAACCAAAGGAAATAGGCTGCACCTAAAATCATTTTCCCCAGTGTAAAAAATAATCCTAATTGGTCGAATCCACATTTTTGCAAAGGAATGAGATCTCGAGGGACTGGACTGTGTTGTTCGGCTTATTTGTGGGCACTTTGAAAGCTCATTTTGATAATCAAGGCTGTTCGCTTTTAAATATTGTCAATAACATAAGTTGTGCTAAAAATATTGAACGGATATGGTTTGACATGTTTTCGAAACACATTTACATTTTGATTTTTAACAACATATATACATTTCGAGAACATATCAAACTGGATCCGGCCAACAACTTTTGATGTGGCTTATATTTTTGACAAGTTCTAGAATATAAATAGTTTCAATCATCAAAGTAAACCTGAAAAATGCTCACAAATAGGTCGGACATGACGGTATAGTCCCGGAGAGGATCTCATTCCTTTTGCAAATGGCAAAAAATCAACTTATTTGGCCTAAATTACATAATCTGCTTTTTTTGTTTGTTGTTTTACATTTTTGTTAGGTTTGCGTTTCCGCAAATTAATCATTCGACTTGACAAACAGATATGAAAAATTAAAAGTATATATAAAAAACAAAAAAGTTAAAAGAGACAATAAAAATTACATTTTTAATATGCCTTTAATTTTTAGTATATATCATTTAAACAAATACTATTTGATATCAACTATTTTGACGAAAACTACAAAGAAGTTTATCAAACATCCAAAACACTCACTATCTTTAAGAATAATTAATTTAGTCTAAATATCTTTTTTTTTTATTAGAAGATGTCATGTGTCAATGATGAGGAGAATGTTGATCACCGCTCACTAGCCGAAGAATAATATATAAAAAGTATATCAATATTCATAAATTGTCTATTGATATCCGTGAGTGAATATACAGTGATATCTGTAAAATATGTATTAATATTTGTGTTTATTCGACATTATATATATATATGATCCACCTGGCCTACTAGGATATTCGACATTACCAAATTTTGTAGGGCTGCAATAATTTGAACTTGAATAAAAGTCCATGCTCCAAACATGAAGTGGGCTTGGTCTGTAATGAATCATCACTTTCACTAAAAAGAAAGAAAACAAAAAAGAACATCTTGAAGCAAAGTGTTGGGAGGGGAAACACTTCAACCACACAAATTCATATAGAATGTGAATTTAGTACAAACCGCACATATTACACATTTAGATAGGGACACAGATTTTTCCACACAGATCGGACACAGATGTGCATCTAACGGTACTAAATACATCTATGTCCGTAATGTCTGTGTTCGCAGCATTGTTCTTTAGATAGTATGTGTTTTACTCACACATTACACAAATTCACAAAGAATGTGGCCAGGGAGGGGTTAGAGTGGCACGGCACGCGCCACCCCCCAATTTTCAATTATACCCATTTTTTTAAATTTTTATTTTAATCATCAAATCACGAATAATTATTCAGTAATCATGTAATGCATCAACACTTACTATCATTATACATTCATGTGAGCTTCATATATTTAGTACATGGTCTCATATAAATAAGTGAAATGGTGAAGGGTACAGATCACCAAATGACAGTTTTATAAAAAACTAATTGGATCAAGTTCTACTCGATAATATTTTGAATTGATTTTTTATGAGTACTGTGATGTCCCGTCCCACATCGAAAGTCTACATGGGTGATTCTGGGTGTCACGACCCTAACCCATCCTTCCCAAGTCCATCGCAACAGATGCCGGATAATAGCACAATCACCCAAGGCCAAAACTAAGAATATACAAATCAGGAGGATCAAACGCAGCTGAACGTTAAATAGTGAACTAATACCCTTGTGATTAACATCAACAAAACAAAGTTACATTCATATATTACAAAGCTACTCAGAGTTGCTATTACTGTCATTACATGTCCACACAACTTTAATTATAAAAGCTTACAGTAAGAACAAAGCCTATACATTGCTCTAACTTACAAAAAAAAGATAAAAACTAAAAGTACTTCCAATCACACACTGTAGACACGACACAAAAATTATCCACAAGTTGGCTTCCGAAGGCTTCTTCATTCCTGTTTCAGTTTCATCACCTGGAACATATATAAATATGCTCCATAAGCTTTCGCTCGTGTGAATGAATAATACCAAAACTATATGTTTAGCAGAGATACAAAAATTGTTAAAAACATTAGATAACATATTCAAATACGCATAGCTTTTCATATTTTTCATATCATTTATGATACTCATCATTCATACTTGTCATGTTTCATACCCCAAGCGTCCTTGGATGGATAAGCTAGACGTCATAGCATATCCCGTATTCATAGCGTGCACGTAACTAGCGTTCCCAAAGGAACGAGGATGGAGTGATGACACTACTAATTTTTAAAATACTATACCTATTTATTCTGTACCCATGCTCATACTCAATAGTTTAAACACAAAACACATTGTTCGTATAGTTACAAGATAAGTGAAAAAATATATATAACCAAGGCATTAAACACCCACATTGACTTTAAGCTCTTACACAAGTCTCCTATACAAAATAAGTATCATAAACACATATTAGACATATTACAAGTCATTCCAAATTTCTATGCATCTAAAATTCATAAGTAAGAATCTAGAGTCCAAGTCTTAAGATTAAGTGTAAGTCTAACAACTCCAAAGTATTCAAATACGCGATTACAATTATCCGTATCAAAGTCAAATAAAGGTAGTTCTCAAAAGATTCACAATAACAAGAGATAGATTAAAAAAACGAAGTGCATACAACATATTTATGTCCATCCAAAGTTGGACACTCAATAAGATACATAACAATTACAGAAACTGCATCTTAACCAATTTCAAACTCAAATATGTTTATGCTCAAGTAAAAATATAAAATTCAAACTCTACATATTATTGAAGTTCAATGTATCTACTTTCAAACAAAACAAACAGTGTGTGATTCCGACACTCGTGGTAAGAGTTATGGCTGTTTTCTCAAGGTGTCTCGGTGCAGTCAGCCCTGTGACGAATCTGATAGCAGCTGAGTTCGTGAATTTTGTAGAATTGTGTATTTGAATTAGACTCCGAAATTTTTACCTAATATAGAAGTCATATAGAATAGTTCTCTATAAACATTTCATAAATTTTTGAGTCCATGAACATCCCTAACTAAGTTAACCAAAATCAGGTTATGGTTAGGTTTCTAAATTCTGTAGATTTCAAAACTTCTTAATTCATACCCAATATCAAAGAATCCATCAAGAACTTATTCTAAATTCTCAAACCATCATCGAAGAATAGGTTCTATGATCTCTAAACTCTAAACCCTACCAAGAAACATGAAATCAAACTTGTAAAATATGAAATCAAACATAAAAGAGTATATACTTACCACCTATGGCTTAAGTCTCAACTCAATCAAAATTTTCCCCAATCTTGATTTAGGTTTCTCCCTTTCTCTTCTTCTCTCTGTACGTTGCCTTTCTTTCTGTTGTTTCTATCGTTTACAATTTTACAGAGAAATGATGGAAGAGATAACGTAAAAAAAGAAAATTAAATGTATTATCCTATGTGGTAGAGTGTAAGTGCTAAGGTGTACCCTCACACATTAAACCATATATTCACTTATTAACTTAATTTTAAAAGAAATCCTAAACTCATCAACTAATACGTGTAATTAATAAAATTATGCTAGCCAATTTAATTATCTAAACTTAATCAAATTGAACAACATTACCTCACATACTTGCATCTTAATTAAATTTTAATTTCAACTAATATGCTCATGAAATACTAATTAAATTACTTTAATAAAATTAATTAGGGACCTAGGGTATTACAATGGGTATATAAGGAACCATGTAAACTACTACTAACTTGAGTTTAAGCATTTTGAGTTACGTGGTTGGACTCTAACAAGCTGTTGGGTTAGTGGTTTACATGGGGCCTTGCAAATGGTATTAGAGCGACTGTACACGATCGAGTGGTATCAGAGCGACCGTGTACATGATTGAGTGTGGGATCAGGACTTTGTTTGGTCACTAGGGAACAGACCCGGGGTTAGGCCGTGGTGACTCTAGTGTGAACCCCTTGCGAGGGCGCAAGGTCTTAAAGGTGGAAAGATTGTGATGTTCCGTCCCACATCGAAAGTCTACTAGGTGATTTTGGGTATATAAGGAACCATGTAAACTACTACTAACAACTTGGGCTTAAGCATTTTGGGCCAGGTGGTTGCCGTGTAAACCACTGACCCAGCAACTTGTTGGAGCCCAACCACGTGGCTCAAAATACTTAGTCCAAGTTGTTAATAATAGTTTACATGGTTCTTTATGTACTCAAGATCACTCATGTAGACTTTCGATGTGAGACAAAACATCACAAGAAAGACTATTACTTGTTAAGATCAATTTGTATGCTAGAGCTCACGAACGTTGTATGAGACTTAGATTTGATAGATGTTGATGATATCGCATGATTTTAGTGATTTTAATATATGCTCGATGCATGTTTAATTGAAATCACATGATGAAATTTTATTACATGTTGAGCATGACAGATGAGAATTGTGTATGCATGCATGAAAATTGAAAGATTAATTGAACGACAGGGTTAGATGATCTCATTGTTACGATAATGAGTAATAACCAAAATGACTTGGAATTGTGGTGGATTATGGGGGATTGCAAGACCTCCCATGTACACCATCGAGTGTGGGGTCGGGATTTTATTTAGTCACTAGAGAACAGACCCGGGAGTTAGGCCGTGGTGACTCTAGTGTTCGACCCCTTGCGAGGGCGCAAGGTCTTAAAGGTGGAGAGATTATGATGTCCCGTTCCACATTAAAAGTCTACATGAGTGATCTTGGGTATATAAGGAACCATGTAAACTACTATAAACAATTTGGGTTTCAGCATTTTGGGCCATGTGATTAGATTCCAACAAGTTATTGGGTCAGTGATTTACATGTGGCGTTACAAATGGTATCAGAGCGACCATGTACATGATCGAGTGTGGGGTTGGGACTTTGTTTGTTCACTAGGGAACAGATCCGGAGTTAGGTCGTGGTGACTCTAGTGTGAACCCCTTGCAAGGGTGCAAAGTCTTAAAGGTGAGGAGATTGTGATGTTCCGTCCCACATTGAAAGTTTACATGGGTGATCTTAGGTATATAAGAAATCATGTAAACTACTACTAACAACTTGGGTTTAAGCATTTTGGGACACGTGGTTGGCTCCAACAAGTTGTTAGATCAGTGATTTATATGGGGCATTATAGGTAACCTCATAAACATATTAAACGATTCGAATCATCAATATTCATCAGAAAATCAGAAGTTCTCATTTTAACAAAACGAGAAATCCCTTATTAGAATCTCTCTCTCTCTCTCTCGTGTATATTTTTAATCGATTGTTGTGTTTGCCGTAAGAAAAAGTTTGATACAAGAGTTCTCTTTTATTGTTGAGCATGTATGAATATTGATTAGTGTTTTTAAATTGTTCAGTGAAAATTGTTCAATATTAATTAGATCTATGCATTGAATTTTTTTATTATTATTGATAAAATGTGTATGTTTTGATTTGATTTGTACGAAGGATTAAGTCAACTTTTTTTTTTTTGGAATAACTTAGAAGAGATGTATTTTTTAGAATGTTTGATGTTAGAATATGAAAATAGCACAAATAAAGATCCCATAATTTGTGGATCACGAGTTATAAGACTTTATTTTTTGCCACCTTTTATTTGTTTCTTTATGATTTTTCATTTCCTTATTTTTCATGTTTCCTTATATTGTCACCCACTTTTAAGCCCATGGTACAGATAATATTGTTTTCTTCTATATGAAATATGATAATTTCATTACAGTGATTGATTTGTTCAAAATTTGTCACTCTTAAATTTTATTTTGTAGCTCTGCTTCTGAATATGAGTTCACACACACTACGGATTGTGTGTATAAGTGTATGAGTAAGGGGTTGTTTGATAGTTCATTTTTAGCACTTAAAATAGAATATACTAAATAAAAAGATATTAAGTCGGTTTGATAATAAAATTTTAAGTAACTTAATACTTTAAGTTTTCAACAAAAATAAAAAGTAAATTATTAAGTACCTAACCCTTATTTATTAAAAAATACTGAACACGCTCAGAAGGATTTTGAAAAAAAATAAATTTATTTACCATATTACCGACCACTACCACTAGCCATCATTGTCATCCGCCACTAACTACCACTACCACCCGCCACTAACTACCACTGCCACCCGCCACCACACTAACTACCACCGCCATATTACTGACCGTTGTTACTAACCACCCCCTCCACCACCACACTACGGATCACCGCCACTATCCACCCATCGTACAAACCACTACTCCACTGCCTTCAGCCACGACCACGCCTACAACATCAGGAGAGTTTGATGTGTCACAAGCCCTATGCTAAGTTGAAAAATTAATAAACTTCAAATTTTAACTCCTTATGCAGACCAAACAGTTTAATTAATTCAGTACTTAAATTTCAGTACATAACAAATAACTTTATACTTAAAAAATTCAATATTTAATTTTCAGTGCTTAATTTTAAGTTTTAAATTTTAAGTTTTATCAAACAATACCTATAAGTTTGGGTGTTGTTATAACATGAGCTATAAACTCAAATATCTTGTTGTCGAAACTCGGCAACTTAATACTTGGGGTCACTGTAGAATTTGTCTAGACTTTTCCACCCAAGGCCTCCAAGGACTAGTCGGTAATTTAAGTAGAGACTCCTCCAAGCTTTATCCCAACTTGGTGCCAAACTGACCGAATATCTCGATTATCTAAAAGAAAAAAGAAATTACTCTCAAAAGAATAAATAGTGTTAATGCACTTTTATAACTAACTTGGAAAGCGAAATCCATAGGAAGCAAAAATAGTGGAACACAAACTGAAATAGACATGGCATCCGAATAATTTTGACCTGTAATTATATATCTTCAGCTCCTCAATCAATTTCTGTTATTCAATGTTCCTAACGAATTCCTAAGAAGTACTTATTCTTTGTTCCTAATGTCCTCTAAAAGTCAGCAACAACTTCACCAAACTTTGACATATTTCTCTTTCTTGTTCAACAATCTATGCCTAAACCCTCTCTCTAAACCCCATCTCTCTCTCTCTCTCTCTCTCTCTCTCTCTCACACACACACACACACACATTCTTCAATTCAAAGATACTAACGGTTTAAGTTCTAACAGCAAACATTATCTTGGGTCGGCTGTTGACAAGGGGAAGGATGTATCATTTCTCTTGTGTTTTATGAAATTGAAACAGATTTGAAATAGTATGTACTGGATATATATTCTAACTTCGTTTAGTGACTTTTAGTGTTAAATCTTTAGACACTTTGCCAATTTTCTAAGAAAATCTCAATGCCAAAACTTCCCAATATCTAATTTTCTCGAAAGAGCAAATTTTTTATCCACATTTGGTGTTCCGGTTTGATTTGGTTTATTGGTTTAGATTTCCACCCCTAGTCGATCTGAACCCTCCAAGTTAAAAAATAAAAAACTCACAAAAACTTAAGGGTATTTAATCCAGATCGCACTTGAGCATCTCTAATGAATATTGTTCAACTCACTCAAATTTCTTCATAGTATAATTATATTAGCGACCTAATTAAAAAAATCTTTTACATCAAATATCACACTTGGACCATCTATAATGAATTTTTGTTTTCACTCATAATTATATGGAAACAGCATGATTGCAGTGTCACCTAATGACAAATGACTCTCTTCCTAAAAGACACTTTGTGGTTTGTACCAATCTCGGCCATAGGCCCATAAGTCCATATTTATTAACCTAAACCAAAACGCGTAACATGTCCTAATCAGTAGATTAGCCATGACCTAATCTATTAAACTATTCCGTCCCTTTTTGAAACACTTTCAACTACTTGCATGTAAACTATCTTGACTTGGCTTGTAAACTTTAGTTCCCATTATCTACATGAAGTGACATTAGTTTTTAATTACCGTAGAAAATTAGCCTTTGACCTAGTGATTTCAGAGTTTGTGCCTTCCTTCATCAAAGAAGGGAAGGTTCTAATGGTCACAACGTAATTCACTTTCCTCTAAATTGTGGACTTTGGGCTTTTGCTCCCCACCTCCCCCAAGGAAAATTAAGCTTAATTAGGTAAGTGAAAAGATTGATTAGACATTTATTCCTTTTTTTAGCCTTGTCAAAACTTCAACCTAATCTCCCTTGTAGTCTTGTTAAAGAGACTTTAACATAAGAGAAAATCTCTACGATTTGGTATAGTGATGCTACATGAAGGAAAGTCAATCTCCTACTTCTCTAAAAAATTACGAGGATACAAGTAATTGGAAAAATCTCTACGATTTGTTTTTGTTTTTTTTATAGCCGAGATCTCCGGCAAGATTTAGATATGTCCAATCTATTACCGACTAATTCTCGGGATCTTGAAAATTTACAGCTCATCCAAACCTTTACTTGAGCTACCCTTGGGGTTTTGGAGCTTTGTTTACCACAACTTATGATGCCTACAATTCTCAAGTAACAAAAGCAGAGGCCTTTCCAAAGATGAAGTTCCCTCCAACTTGAAGCAGTTGGGTACCCAAATGATCAAAATATAACGAAAGGGTTTTGACTATTTTGCTTGTGGTAGTATTTGATAGTGGGAACTTTCAATTTTAGTATGAAACTGCATGCAAAACGTTACAAATCCAGAAACTATACTAGAACTTGCTTAATCAAATCGAAAAATTAAAATAATTATGCTTTGTTGAAATTCAAGGCCATGGGGGAGACTTGTGAGGCAAGGATTCCTAAAATTGTTCAATTTCATAAGCTAGTAGTGGGTGCACCAACTCCTACAGGGTTGAACTAAGTTTTGCAATTTGATCTGACCATTAAGCTGAATCAAAACCTAATCCGCCAACCAAAACAACCCTTTGTCTCCTCTTCTATACCTATAAAAATGAACCTTTCTCGCTCATTTTTCAACAGCAAGCTACAGACCAACTAAAGATGGCACCTTTCTCTATCTCCACTTTCTTCCACCTAGGCCTTCTACTTCTCTTTGCCAATGCAATGCCATTGTTAGCTAATGCAAAAACTCACTATCATAATTTTGTTGTATGTGTACTCCCCTTTCTTTTTCCTTTCTTTCATTGTTTCGTCTTTCTCGTTGGCAACTAAAATGTGATTGGAACAGGTTCAAGCAACACCAGTGAAGAGGCTGTGCAATACCCACAACACCATCACGGTGAATGGGCAATATCCCGGACCCACGTTGGAAGTGAACAACGGAGACAGTCTTGTGGTCAACGTCGTCAACCGAGCTCAGTACAATGTCACCATTCACTGGTAATAACATGAATATTGCGTGTATGCATGTATTTAAAACTGGAACAAGAGATCAAAGTGATCCAATGTAGACATATAGTAACTTGCACTTTAGTTGCTCACCATGGGTGGAACCAGTATTTCTGGATACTTGAGGGCCAAATACACGAGTAAGTCTACATACACACCCTCTTGTTTACACCCTTTCACACCCTACTTATATTTTACATGGGCTCCACCCACTTAACCCTTAAAAGAAATTCAAAATTCAAAATTCAAAATTCAAAATCTCATACATATAGGTAGGGTGTAAGAGGGTGTAAGCAAAAAGGGTGTGTATGTAGATTTATTCCAAATACACAGGTCCACGTCTGTCAACAATAAAAGGGGAGAACTATTTTGTTCACCCTCCCTTTTGGGAGGTGAGCATTACCTCTTTTCTAATTGGCTCTTCTTAAACTATGGGCCCACCTAACTTGATTATGGGTAGTCTTAGAAACAAAATCAGAACTTAAAACGTTTTCTCTCTCTCTCTCTCTCTCCCCCTCCCTCCTCCCTCTCTCTCTCTCAAAAAAAAATTTCATTTTTAAACATTAGAAATTCTTCAAAATAATATTCAAAAAAAATTCTGTTTTAAATTGTTGCTTCAAATCGACAATTAGAATCTTTTTTATTAGATTATTTTTCGTCTTTATGTAAAAAAAATTATAATTCTTTTGTCTTGTGTCAATTTTTTTGTAGATTTTTAGTTCGTCTCGACAAGATGTTTAAAAAATTATAAATAAAAGACTAAATTTTAAAAAATACAAAAATAGTTTAAAAACAGGACTTGTTTATTCTTATTCGTCATCTATAGTTAATTATTTTAACTATTCAACATAATTGTATATATTTAAGATTTCTTTCATTGCCACGAACCCATTGTTGTTATGTTTTACTGAAAATTGAATGTTTTGCATTAATTTTTTTAGATTATTAATTTTTGCATCAATTGTTATTTTTTCTTTTTTATTTATAAAACAATGTTTAAAATCTATTAAACTATCCAAAAAATAGTCACATTCATTATATGTCCTAATGCGCCCAATTTTAGAAAAACAAAATGACCGAAACTACTCATTTGAACTCCTTTCGGTCATTTTTTCTGAATTTTATTTTTGAAAAAATATTAAAAATTTAGTGGTCACTTAAAAAATTATTTCGGAATTAACCTTTAGGTCGTAATATTTTGATAAATGGTTGATGAATTATAGTAAGGTATTTGTTGATTTATATTTTATTTTTTTGTTGATTTATAAAACAAAGTGAAAAAACTTTTAAATTATCTAAAAACATTCAAATTCATCACATATCCTAATATGCCCAACTTTGGCAAAAAGAATAAATAACCGACATCACCCATTCGAACCTCTTTTGGTCGTGCTTTTCGAATTTTATTCTCGAAAAAATACTAAAAATTTACCAGTTACTTAAAAAATTATTGCAGAATTAACTGTGAGTTCGAAATATTTTGATAAAGTGTTCTTGAATTATAGTAATGTATTTGTTAATTTGTATTTTGTTATTATTTTTTATTTTTTTGTGGATTTATAAAACAAAATTAAAAATCTCTTAAATTATCTAAAAATATTCAAATTCATCACATATCCTAATACGCCCAACTTAAAAGGGAAAAAAAAATAACCAACACCACTTATTTAAACCCCTTTTTGTCGTGCTTTCCAAATTTTATTTTTGAAAAAATACTAAAAATTTATCGATTACTTAAAAAATTATATTCGGAATAACCGTCAACCCGTAATTTTTTGATAAAGGGTTCTTGAATTATAATAAAGTATTTGTTGATTTATATTTTGTTGTTATTTTTTATTTTTTTGATTTATAAAATAAATTTAAAAAACTCTTAAATAATCTAAAAATATTCAAATTTATCACATATACTAATATGCTCAACTTTTGAAGGAAAAAAAAGTGACCAACACCGCTCATTCGACAATCCTTTATATTTTGTTGTTACTTTTAACAACAAAATATTTTAAAGTAGTTCAACAACCCTTTATCAAGATATTCCAAGCTCACGATTAATTTCGAAATAACCTTTTAAGTAAACGATAATTTTTTAGTAATTTTTCAACAATAAAATTAGAAAACATGACCGAAAGGGGTCCGAATAAACGTTGTCAATCACTTTTTTTAAAAAAAGTTGGACGTATTAGAACATGTGATGAATGTGAATGTTTTTGGGTAGTTTAAGATATTTTAAACTTAGTTTTATAAATCAACAAAAAAATAACAATTGATGAAAAAAATAATTTGTCTGAATCTCTCGTCAAGACGAGCTAATAATCTATAAAAAGAATTGGTTAAAGACAAAAAATTATAATTTGTTTTTTTACGTAAAAAAAACAATTTAATAAAAAAGACCCTAATTGTGATTTGAAGCAGCAATTCAAAAAATATTCTTTTCAAATATTCTTTTTTTTGCTATTTTAAAAAAGTTTAAAAAATGAAAAAAATATTTTTGAAGAGAAAGACACAGGTAGAGATAGAGAGGTTTAGATGAATTTAGGGAGGGAGGGAGAGAGAGAGAACACCCAAAGAATTCCTCACATGATTTAGGTACCATGGTTAAGTTAGATAGGCCCATAGGTTAAAAAGAACCAATTAGGAAAGAGGTAATGTTCACCTCCCAAAAGGGAGGGTGAACAAAATAGTTTCCATAAAAGGGCAAGTGGTATAATTTTAGTGAGTGCCTTTGGGATAATCTGAGAGTCAAACATGAAATAACAGAAAATTTTCGATCTAAATAGGGTCACTTTACCCCCCACACCCCTCGACCTTGCTGCTCACCAAGGTTTTATACGTCCGCCACTATTCCTGTCGATAGATACATGTTAGTTTTCTGGCCTTCTGAGACTAAGATGACCCTTGCTAGCTCTTCCTTCTTAGGTGGGTCTTCGTTGGTGGGGGAATTTCCCAATTCAAATGTGGGAACCGAGGCTAGCTCAATAGCATAGCCTCTTCACTGCTGCCTTTTCCCTAGACCCATACCTGAGAAGTACTTCATTGATTTCATGATCTCAGCCACACGTACATTACTGAAGGGATCCTAGTAAAGGGACATCCTGGTAATGCCTGCGGGAATGAAAATCACTCACAAGCTATTTCAGCTGATATAGCCAGACTGCAACCTACCCTTATCGTGCGAAACCACTATTTAAATCCAGTCTTATCTCACTACTATTCTTTTGCAGGCATGGCATTCGGCAATTTAGGACCGCATGGGCAGATGGACCAGAATTTGTGACTCAGTGCCCCATTAGACCAGGAGGGAGTTATACATACCGATTTACCATTCAAGGTCAGGAAGGGACACTCTGGTGGCATGCCCATAGCTCGTGGCTCAGAGCTACTGTCTATGGGGCTCTGATTATTCACCCAAAAGAAGGTTCTTCCTACCCATTCCAAAAGCCTACGCGAGAAACACCCCTTCTCTTAGGTACTGACCCCTTATCTCTCTACATGACGCCGGTAAATTAAAAAACACAGAAAATAACAACTTGCAAAATATGGTTTGACAATGATCAGGTGAATGGTGGGATGCTAATCCCATCGATGTGGTGAGGCAAGCCACAAGAACAGGGGCATCTCCAAATGTGTCCGACGCATATACCATCAATGGTCAACCTGGTGATTTTTACAACTGTTCCAGTATAGGTTTGCTTCTAACAACTCCAGTCAGTTACTTTCATTTCTAAACAGCCGCTAGACGAAAGTACTTTCTATAAATGACTTGAGATATATAATCTAATAAATACTGCACCCCCATAAACCAAGGAGCATCTTTCCGCTAGTTTAAAACCAAAATTTTATGATGCAGACAGAAAGGACATTTCTTAGTAGACAGCCATAGCAAATGTCCTCCTTAACGAAAGTTTGGAAAACCACCACGAAAAAGAATTATCACCTATATGATAAGAGAAAGAGAAAGAGAAAGAGAAAGAGAGCGAACCTTGTTTCCAATTAAACCAGTGAACTTTGCTAAGGGCGGATGTGTCCCACCATAGAATAGACAGATTGCATATTGTTCTTCCTGCTCTTAGTCAGGATATAAAGAAAATGACTTGTCCTTTATGATGCAGATACCGTGATAGTTCCTGTGGATTCTGGTGAAACCAACCTCCTTAGAGTCATCAATGCTGGGCTAAACCAACAGCTCTTCTTTACCGTAGCCAATCACAAGCTCACAGTCGTTGGAGCCGATGCTTCCTATCTGAAACCCTTCACCACCTCCGTCATCATGTTGGGACCCGGTCAAACCACCGATGTCCTAATCACTGCTGACCAGACGCCATCTCGATACTACATTGCGGCACGCGCCTATGCTAGCGCCCAAGGTGCACCGTTCGACAACACAACCACCACAGCAATACTTGAATACAAGACTGCACCTTGTGCCGCCAAGGGCTGCTTTTCATCAAAACCTGTTAACGCATCTCTACCCGCATTCAATGACACCACCACAGCCACCGCCTTCACCACCAGTCTCAGAAGTCCCAAGAAAGCTCCAGTCCCCACTGACATCGACGAAAGCCTTTTCTTTACAGTTGGTCTAGGAATTAACCAGTGCCCACCGGGTGCCAATAAGGCAAGCACCTGCCAAGGTCCAAATGGGACCCGCTTTGCTGCCAGCATGAACAACGTATCGTTCGTGCTCCCATCCAACTTCTCCTTGCTCCAATCACATCATCAAGGTATCCCTGGGGTTTTCACCACCGATTTTCCAGCAGCTCCGCCGGTTAAATTTGATTACACTGGTAACGTGAGCCAATCACTTTGGCAGCCTGTTCCGGCGACAAAGGTGTACAAGTTGAAATACGGTGCAAAAGTGCAATTAATCTTACAGGGAACAAGTATCTTCACGGCTGAGAATCATCCGATTCATCTTCACGGATATGACTTCTACATCGTCGCCGAGGGTTTTGGAAACTTCAATGCTCAGACTGATACAGCAAAATTTAACCTTGTTGACCCACCAATGAGGAATACAGCTAGTGTACCTGTTCGCGGATGGGCAGCCATTAGATTTGTTGCTGATAATCCAGGTAAAGAACACATCAAAAACGTTTTTTCAAAAAAAAAAAAAACTGGCTCTGCGTTTTTTGCAGTTTCAGCAATCAATTTTGCAGGCAGACTTTCTAGAAAATTACTTTTCAAATTACATAAATACTCATTCTTTTCCTATTGTTTTTACTTTAGCATAAACTGTTTCTGAGATTTTTTTTATTTTTTACTGTCATAAATGGGTTCATCTCAAAAATCTTCTAAAAAATATATTTTGCTCATTTGTTTGGCTAAAACAGGAGTTTGGCTGCTGCACTGCCACTTGGATGTTCACATCACATGGGGATTGGCTATGGCTTTCCTTGTTGAAGATGGAGTTGGGGAATTGGAATCGCTAGAGTCTCCTCCAGCAGATCTACCTGTGTGTTAGTATCATCAGCAGAACACACCAAAAAAAAAAAAAAGTATAATCAAAGGCAACACAGCCTGGAATTAGACTTAAAAGCTGCCCTCTGATATGGGTCACTAGTATTTTATTGTTAGGTACCAAATTTCACTGTTCTTTTTCCCCACATTGGGGATCGGTTCCTTGTTCTGTTATGTTGTTATTTTTTTATCAGTAGTTCAGTACACTGGGTCAAGAAGAGATGGTGCCATGTTATGAGACTGAGTACCATCTGTTTCAGAATGTGACTGGACGTGTTTCTTTGTAGCGGCTGTAATCTTCTACAGCCAGTTAAGACAGTTTTATATTTCAGATGAATGTAACAGTTTTCTGTGCCAGCAAACCTTACTAAGTTGAAAGAAAGACAGCAGCATTCGTCAAAACAACTTAAATCTTAAGCTCCGAGGGCTATTTAGTTTTCTTAGACCGTAGTTCTGTTTTTCTCCAATGATAGTTGAATCATCCACATTGATGAGATTTGGAACGTGAAGTTTGAAAAAGGAATTGATTCAAATGAACTGCAATTTTGGCTATCAACTGAACATACATCTTACGGTATCTGGACAACATGAAACACAGAAGAACCTTAAGTGCATATTTGATGTCCGGACCAGATATCCAATCAAGGAGATATGAAGAAAATAATAAGAAATAAAATGATAACTAACAGCCGTATCTTAAGGACCAGAGGAGAATCGGATATAGATGGCGGGAATTTTTTTTTTTTTTTTGCAATAAAACTCATCATATCCAGGATAAGCCTGGCAAAAGTACCGTAAATATTAGGGCATAGATACAAGGGGGCACCACATAAAGATATCTCTAGATGCTCTATCAACCAAAGAGAGCAGGGACTCTCTCAGCTCTAACAGGTGCCCTCAATTACAAAATTGGAATAGCTCTGGAGTAATTGATTGAGCATTGTTTATATAAGTCAATGGACTTGGTGAATGGGTAGCTCAGTCTCTTCACCTACTTGTAAGCAGTGCCTTCAGCCAATATAGGATACGCTTTTTTTGGTTCATCCATGTGTGCGGGTGATATATTTTGAAACACTTGTGGCATGTTCTGGCACTAGTTAATCGAAGCTAATATCAGACACAGAAAGACAAGTCTCACTTTCAGTTTCCATAATTTCCTAAAACAAAACAATTATATAGAATAAAAGGACAGCAGAAAAGACATTCAATTATCTTTATGTCTGAGGGAAACTTGGATCAGTGGAAAATTAGAGATATTCAAAGTGCTAAAACAAAATAGTACACCAAGCTGAGCTACCACATCAATAATAAACACTCTTATCACCATGCACGCACACAGTATGTCATATACTTCTCATGTGTCTATTTTTGTAAAATTTAATAGTGTAGGTTCTTTGCAGTGCAATCATTGTACTCAATCTCTCCATTTTGATCGAATTGAACTTTACAAGAATGTGGTGTGTACGAAATCATTAACCAATAAGGAAATTTGAGCTGATACCTTTGATGTATCATGTCTCCATTTGCCACTACCTTGAATTTCAACCCAAACAAGTAGCTTGGAAATTGAAATTGGACACCCAAGGGGCAAAAAAACACAATGGTCTTTAGGTTGCTGTCACCCATTATCTTAAAATAGTTGTCATTCTTAGAAATACTTTCAGGAGAGGCTTCGCAAATTTTAGGCTGACAGCTCATCTGTTTTACGAGACTGGATCTGGATGACAAATTGAGTCTTAAGTCATATCAGTTGCTAATCTGAAAACTCATAGAAGAACGAAAAAAATATGCCATCTTCTACAAGAATGCTCTTTCCATACACTGCCACACGTACATTTTCGGCACATAGAACCATTATACTGAGTGACAGATTTACATGAGGATGCCGCTGTTCTCCCTTACTGATTTTAGCTTTAGGTTGCGGATTATAAAAAATCACAAGTAAGAGAAAAACTAAAATTTGGGTTTTCTCGGAATTCAAAGCAAAGAACCGTCTTTCAGAATGTCATCATTTCAGCAGTGAAATAGAAGAATCAGTAATTGAAGTAATCCTTCATGCTACCACCAGGACCCGAACACTTTATATCAAAAACCCAAATGCAGTACTGTCACAAAAAGTATTACCATACAGATTGTGCATATCCATTCAACGAAAAAAAAAATTGCGATCTATGACACAAATTGACCTTGGTTAGACTTTGCAGCCCATATCTGATGATCCAATTTTTTCTGGGACTCGTGGTAGTGTAGACTATATGCTTTACATATCATGTCCTTAATCTAGTCCAAACCTCATCAACAAAGCCTTATGATCAGATACAGAAGACCATATCAGTGCCATGGTCAACAAAAAGAATACAAAAGAAGTTGAACGCAGAAGAATATCCTAAATTAGGTGATGCTAATTGTAGTCACAACATATATGTACACAGTAGCATAATGGTAGTCACACTTTTTAGATTTTGTTAAGTCAAAATGAGCATACGGTAGCTAAACAGTTGGAATTAGGTTGAATGCCTTCCAGTGAAATCAACCAAAGGAGATTGATAATCATAGCTAGAAGACACAAAGTTCAACTTACTGAATGTCTGGCCCCTATAGTCAGAAAGAGCTAAGATCAAACTTAATAACAATCCAATTCAGCCTCACAAGTTTGTTGTCCCTACTATGCCCCGCCCCATATCGCAGCTTCACACACACATACAGACACAAGTAAATAAAATCCACGAATCCAGGAAAATAACGGCGCAAGCACTAAATTAATAGCATTGAGACCTGAGCGTTCGACTAGGTAAAGAATAGTCAGCACGGACCTCGTTGAATGAACATCGCAGAGCAATGACAATAGCGCCTAGGATTCGAAATCCCAAAGAGAGAGAGTTCATCCCAAACTCAAAGGAACCATTCTGTTCACTTTCTGGTAGGCACTCTCGAGATGACAATTTCACCTGCTCCGTCCGCCTTTGCCCCGTTCCTCGCTCCATTCAGGGCGAGGATTCAAGGGTTTTTTTGGAGATCGGGTAGGATTTGGTGATTAGTTTGAAAAAAAAATTGGAGAATGAATAAGATTTGGATGTATGTGTCTCCGATTCCCGACTCGTTCCCCTTGTACTTGTAAGAGTGTAGAATTCGATTAGGGCTTTAGTTTTTATCTTTTGTCAACTTTTAATTCCAACCACATATCAACTTTTTGATAAACGAAACACACGATTTACTAAAGCTGAATATTTTTCCGTCTGATACTCTTCCTTTTGGATGAATTTTTCTTAATCAAACTATAAGTCTCGATTTGTATGAAACGAAACTCATTTATTTTGGTAGATAGATTTCACAATAAATAACGACGAAATTTGTTATACAGTAAAGAATGTCATTCAAAAAATCCAAATGCAGATAGATATTATTAGTTTTTTTTTTCCAAACAGTAATCAAAATATTAGTTTTTTTTAATTTTTCAATCTTCATTTTTTATTTGGAGATCTCTATTCTCAATTCGAAACGGGATAGAGGGTAAAAATAATTTCCGAAATTAAAGAGGGAATGAAAATTGAATATAAATTCAGAAATCCAATATGGAGATAATAATCCGTTCTGTTACCATCCCAGGAGGAGTGAGGATTTGGGTCTTATTTTCGGGTAGGATATCATTGGGCACACGTTTGAATCCATAACTATAAATAAACTTTGGGCTTGGTGTGTTAATGGGCCTGTTCAAAGGCATAGGAAAGAGAATGTGTGATTGGGCGGGCCGTTATATCGTTGGATCTCTTCCGACTTTTCACGGCTGACGTGTACTTCTACTTCTAGAAAAAGTATTCAAATGTTATCATTACCTTTCACAAATTAACGTGTGGACCCCACCTCAGGCTGTATGGGTCAACCAAATTGTGATAATTAAAGAGTACATAAAGTTCCATATTTAGAATATTATACTTGGAGCTGCTAGTATTTAGGGTTTAGTTGAAATTATATTATTTTTTTATTAAAGATAGTCAGTAGTATTTAATAAAAAATTATATTATAATTTTTTATTAATTTTTTCTGTTTTTTCTCATTCATCACATTAAGAATAATAGAAAGATATAAAAATATGGACCAAAACTAAAAAATCAAACAAGACAATGGTAGATATACTGAAATAATTTTTTCCTATTTATTGAACTTTTGTGCTTTTACTCGTATTTTTTTATTCTTTAAATTTTTTTCTACAAGACGAATCATTAATTAAATAACTTGACGCACTCTTGATAAAAATTACAAAAAATTACCTGAAGATAGTGTTAATAATACCCATTAATAAAGGCAAAATAGGAGTGGTAACGGAGCGGATATTAAGATATCCATATCCGATATACGAACGCTAACGGATAATCGTATTCGCTTCGATATCAGTTTGAGATTAAAATTGGTGCACCATAAATCCAATGGATATAAGTTGATTTCCGAACCGAATGGATATCCGTAATTTTCTTCGAATCCGCCCCAAACTGATCCAAATGCGATTAAAAATAAATAAATTCCTATTCATATTTTGGCAACAAACCAAACTTATAAATAACACATCGCATATTACATAACCATTAAAAGAAATTTGGAAATTATAAGTAAACCAATAACGATTCAAACATTACTAACTAAACCAACAATGTAATGAAATAAAAAGTAATTTAACAATAAAATACAACCCCAAAGTGAAATCATAGAAATAAGAAAAAGATGTAAGAGAAGTCTTAAGGCATAAGATTAAGGATGTGTAGTGGGTACTCTGGTATTTGGATACTATTGCCGCTTAACAAAAATTGACATTTTAGGATTTTATATTATTATTGAAGAGGGTAAAATATAACCAAGAAACACATCAACTCCCCATCAGATAAATATTTTAGTTCGGCGAAAAAATGTACATACATCAGAAAATGCGCGTCGATTACATGAGGATATTGCCGAGTTAAGAAGTAATACCTATATTATATTCGGGCCGACAAGGTCGAATATATAACCAGCCGAGCTTAAGATGATGGCTGGGCAAGCAACCGACCTTAGAAAGGTGGTCAAACGTCTTGCCGACATGAGAAGGGCGGTCCGAGATACCATCGACCTGAGAAAGTTGATGAATGATTGTTATTCCGAGATAAGATAGAATCCCGAATAAGTCGGGATATAGTTCCTAACAGATATGGATGAGAAGTCCACGACCAATTTAATTAATACGAGAAATATATTAATTAGATGAAACTCTAATAATAGAAGATAACTGCTTGATAAAGAGTTATCTGATTAGTGATCAATCAGAAGACAGTCGAATCCTAAGAGAATTAGGAAGGTTAAGTTACAAAGTCTATAAATAAGGATCCGGATTCATGAAGAAAGGTACGCTTTAACACATAAATTTATTGGCTAATAGAGAATATTAGTTCTATCTCATTTGTTCTTGTGAAACTTTGCCTGATTTAACCATCGGAGTGCCTTCCCGCCACAGCGATGGAGGGTCCTCTAATAGATTATTGTTTTGCAGATCACAGGCCCACTCATATTGAGAGTATTGTTTCTGCTGGATAGTGAGCTCTTGGCTTTCCATCTTAATTGAGAAAATCTATCCATCTACAATTGGTGCCATTTATGGGAAAGCTAATATCTCATGATAGGAACACTAAAAAATCAGATCACGCGGAAGGCAGGCGAACTAGAAGTTCGCATTCAAATCCCAAAAGAAAGAATAAACTTTCTAGAAAAAGAAGTTTGGTACACACGTAATTACCGTCTTTTATAAAATTTAGTGTTTTACCTATCATATGAAATCCACTTTATTTTAATCTAAATGCTAATCTTCTAACTATGAAGTCAAGACAGTGGCTTTGTTTGTTGGATTCCAAAACAGGAAAAGAAAAGTTGGTTTGCTTTGGAACCATTATGCATGACAGTAGACAAAGTATATCTCAGTGTTTCCAAAAAAGCTCCTATCACAATAAACACTCGACAATCTTCATTCTCTAAGTCTCTCTCAATCTACCATACAACTTTAAAGAGCGAGAAACCCATAGATGTAGATATAGAAGGACAAAAAATAGATAGATTGTTTATTGAGTGCCCTACGAGGCTGCCCTCGAATTATTGCAAACATGGGGTTTCGGTCTCCAGATAGAGAATATCTGGCTGATTTCTTGAGTAAAAGATAAATTATGTATCCAGTGCCCAGCAAGACTGCCCTTGAATTCTTTGCACATATTAGATTCTGATATCTAAATGGAAAATATCTAGTGGATTTCTTAAGGCAAGATAGATTGTTTATTGAGTGCCTTACGAGGCTGCCCTCGAATCATTGCAAACATGGGGTTCTGATCTCCAGATGGAGAACGTCTAGTGGATTTCTTAAGATGAGATAGATTATTTATTGAGGGCCCTACGAGGCTGCCCTAGAATAATTGCAAACATGGGGTTCCGGTCTCCAGATAGAGAATATCTGACGGATTTCTTGAGTAAAAGATAAATTATGTATCCAGGGCCCAGGGAGACTGCCCTTGAATTCTTTGCACATATTAGATTCTGGTCTCTAAATAGAGAACATCTGGCGAATTTCTTAAGACAAAATAAATTATTTATTGAGTGCCCTACAAGGCTGCCCTCGAATCATTGCAAATATGGGGTTCCGATCTCCAGATGGAGAACATCTAGTGGATTTCTTAAGATGAGATAGATTATTTATTGAGGGCCCTACGAGGCTGCCTTTAAATCTTTGCAAATATGGAGTTTCGGTCTCCAAATAGAGAATATCTGGCGGATTTCTTACAAGAAATTCTATTCGAGAAAAAGAATAATATTGGTTATCCAACAAATATGATTGTCAAGTGCGATTATTATATTTAAAGATTTTGAATCTTTCAGATATCCTTTCGTGATGAAGAGCTCCAAGATTATTATTTTTTGACGTTCCACTTTTGATTGAGGCTGAAGCAAAGAAGAGACAATGGTCTCGGCAATGATACAAAGAGTTTTAAGCAAGATAACAAAAAGTCAAGACTTCACTTTTTACTAGGAGGCAAGGGTTTCCTAGCCAAAATAGAACAACACGGGATGAGAAGTCCCGAGACGAAGTAGAGGGATGAGAAATCTCGAAATCAAATAGGAATTGAATTTTTTTTTCGAAAGAATCAAAAACTTGAGAAGAGTTTGCTAAGAACAAAATGTGATGAGAAATCTGAAGATCAAACAATACGGGATGAGAAATCCCAAGAAAGGGGGAGAACCCCGAACAAGGGCGAGAAGTCCCAAATCTACGGGATAAGAAATCCCAAGAAAGGAGGAGAACCTCGAACAAGGGCGAGAAGCCCCAAATTCACGGGATGAGAAATCCAAAGAAAGGGGAAGAAACCCCGAACAAGGGTGAGAAGCCCTAAATCCACGGGATGAGAAATCCCAAGAAACGGGGAGAATCTCAAACAAGTTCGAGAAGCCCCGACTACATGGGTTGAGAAATTCCAAGAAAGAGTTCTTTGATCCCAAGAATTGAACTTGAGAAAAGTTTGCTGAAAATCAAACTTGAGAAAAGTTTTTCAATAAATTGTCTAAAGTATCTAGTCACTTGGCAAAAGCACACTTGCTCAAAGGCAAGGCAAAGATAAGAAAGAATAGTGTTCAGCTTCAAGCATTCACGCTTGGCTGGCTTGTTCATCCCCGACTTCAGCGTTCTAATCAGAATCTATTTGGGCATTATAGTAGGTCATGATTTTAGTATCGAGAAGAAAGTGAGTCTAGAACTCCGTTCGAGGGAGCACAAAAGGTTCAAGAATTATGATTATATAATGGACGAATAGAGGATATTAGTCCGAGCAAATAATATCCAACCAAAGGGTAAGGATAACAAACAGAAAAAGGTAAACTTTGGCTATTTCATTAGCTCGGCAAGGAGCTGACGGAGTTAGGGGCAACGAGCCTTTCTAGTCAGAAAATAAATCATGAGAAGAGAAGTCCCGAAACATGAGAAGATATCTATCCGAGAAGAAAATATCTGTAAACACGTGGATGTATAGCTTCGCATATCCCTTCAGCTCGGCAGAAAGCAGAAGCAGCTAGGAGGCAATTAAAGGAGGTAAAATCCAACTAGGATTTTTATCGAACAAGTTGCCGAGCTTAGAAATATATTTGCTGACCTGAGAAATGTGGCAAAATATCAAACAGATCGGATATGGAATTTGGGTTGAGCCCGAGTAGTTTGCGAAGAGTTCTAATCAGACAAGGATGAGAAATCCTAGGATCTAATCAGATAATGATGAGAAATCCTAAATCGAATTGACTTACAACGAGAAGTTAACAGTCGAGAGGAATTCTAATTGTAATAGAAGACAGTTAGCCAATCAGTGAGTACTTCTAATCATATTGTAATGAGAAATTATGAGTTGGATCAAGATTCAGATTACTGAGTGAGAATCGTTTGATAATTGTAAACTTGAGAAAGTTTTACAATTCCAAACTTGAGAAAAGTTCCTACAGAATCTAGACTTGAGAAAAGTTCCTACAAAATAAATTGTCTACAGTACACTTGATTAGAAGCAAGGCAGAGAAAAGAGAGCATAGTGTTCATCTTTGAGCACTCATGCATTGGTGAAATTCGACAATTCGGCTTGTTCACCTCCGACCTCAACACAGAGTGTTAAAGAATTACAATACTGCGGTTTACAAGCGACGGTTGAGAAAATATTTAACCGAGAAGAAAATATCTGCAAAAGCACAACTATGTCCTTTCAGGTTGGCGGGAAGCAGACAAAGTTAGGGGGCAATTGAAGAGGGTAAAATATAACCAAGAAACACATGAACTCCCCATCAGATAAATATTTTAGTTCGGCGAAAAACTGTACATACATCAGAAAATACGTGCCGATCATATGAGGATATTGCCGAGCTAAGAAGTAATACTCTTATTATATTCGGGCCGACAAGGTGGAATATATAACCAGCCAAACTTAAGATGATGGCTGGGCAAGCAGCCGACCTTAAAGGTGGTTGAACGTCTTGCCGACCTGAGAAGGGCAGTCTGAGATATCATCGACCCGAGAAAGGCAATGAACGATTGTTATTCCGAGATAAGACAGAATGCCGAATAAGCCGGGATATAGTTCTAACAGATATGGATGAGAAGTACACAGCCAATTTAATTAATACGAGAAGTATTGATTAAATGAAACTCTAATAATAGAAGATAACTCCTTGATAGATAGTTATCTGATTAGTGGCCAATCAGAAGACACTCCATCCCAGTCGAATCCTAAGAGAATTAGGAAGGTTAAGTAACAAAGTCTATAAATAAGGATCCAGATTCATGAAGAAAGGTACGCTTTAACACACAGATTTATTGGCTAATAGAAAATATTAGCTCCATCTCATTCGTTCTTGTGAAACTTTGTCTGGCTTAACCATCGGAGTGCCTTCCCGCCACAGCGATGGAGAGTCCTTTAATGGATTATTGTTTTGTAGATCACAGGTCCACCCATATTGAGAGTATTGTTTCTACTGGATAGTGAGCTCTTGATTTTCCATATTGATTGAGAAAATCTACTCATCTACAATTATATATTAGGAGTTTTAGTTTTAATTTTAATTATATATATACTGTTCGATTCGGTTTCGGATTCAGTTTGATTCGGATATCCGTTTGGTTATTTTTAGATATTTAACAATAACCATATCTGAACTATATCAGATCGGATATTAACTTGTCTCCTCCATAACTATATCCATGGAAAAAATTTCGGTTATGGTTTGGAAAAAATAATCGGTAAAGGTTCGAATATTCGTCGGATCGGAGAAAAATGCCATCCCTAGGTAAAAGAGAATCTTACCCATAAGTGAGTGAGAGTATTGTAACAACTAACAAGGAGCTTACAATTTTAAGCTCGTAAATTTGAAAAACTTATCACCACTAAGAAAAACTCTCCAAGACATTATAAATTTGTATGATCGTATCGTTTTCGTATCAATATATGATCATAAATCTTGGAGTTATGTATTTTTTTTTTTGCATAGATTATGTAAGTGGGTTGATTTTCACAATCAATGAGAAAAATTAGAACTTTACTTATCCAGCAGAATGAATGCTCTTACAATGAAGACCTGCGACCTGCAAAATAATAACCGGTTACAGAACTCTCCACCGTTGTGACGAGAAGACTCTCCGATAATAATTAAGTCAAACAATGTTCACAAGGATATAAAATAATCCAAGTTAATATTCTCTATTAGCGCTTTAGTTAATGCCTACCTTTTATCATATGTTTGGATATTTATTTATAGAATTTGTGATTTAAACTTCCTAATTCTCTTAGGATACTGATTTCCAATCAGCACTAGAGTTGGACTGCTTTCTGATTAACCACTAATGAGATAACTCTAACTTGATCTTTATTAAGAAATTATCTTCTATCATTAAAGTTTCATTCAATTTAATATTCCTTATGTAAATTGAATTGACCTTGAATTTCTCATCCATATCTAATTAGAACCTTATCTCGATTTTTTGTAAGTTCTATCTTATCTTAGATTTGAGGTTGCTTGCTACCTTTTTTAGGTTAGTGATATCTTAGACCTCTCATTCTCAAGCCGATAACATGTCAGACCATCTTTCTTGGGTCGGCAACATGCTAAATCGCACTTCTCAAGTTGACTGCCCACTGAACTGCCCTCCTCGGGTCAGGTACAAAAGGAACAGCCCTTCTTAGGTTGGCCTTGCCCCCACGTACTCGGCGAATAGGCTCACTTGTAAGGTGACTAGATTATTGTACTGATCAAACTATTTAAGGAAAAACTTAATATTTTTTTTATTTAAGTTTTACCTCTTTTAGATTGAATGACTAAGTTACAATAAATTTGATTAATTATTAATTAATTCAGCAAAAAGATTTTTGATCGGTTGGGCTTCAAAACTACAATTAACTCAACACATGATTAAGGCGGATAAATTTTAGTATTTTGAACTAAGGTAGATACGTTTTAAGATTTTGAATTCATAGCCGCCACGTAAACAAAGTTGTGTATAAAGCCGGTTTATATCCAAATGGATTATGATCGATGCTAGAACTTGCAGTCTGTGAGGACCCGGAAAAATTTTTATTTATAAATTACCCAGAATTAGATTTAACAAGTGGTTTATTGTAGTTTATACATTTGGGGTTTATGTGTGGTGTATGTTGAATAAGGGCTTAGTGGGTAGCATGTAATATTGTTGGAGGGTAAAAATGTATTTAAGCCTTTATATAGCCCACATCAGATTTTTAAAGTCAACAAACTCATTTTTCCCTCACTCTCTCTCTCTCTCTCTCTTTCCCATTGTACTTCCATGGAGGTATGGGTGTATTAGTTCTTCCAAACCCATCTTTCAAATCTTGCTAAAACTTCAAGAATCTCTCAAGATCCTTCATATTTCTCTTATTTTTGGTGAGTATTTGGTGGTTGATCGTGCTCATTTCACTTGGAGAGAGTTTATTTCAAGTTCATCCACCATTGGAGGTTAGGGCTTGCTTTGGAAGCTCAAATCTTTCGATTCGACACTCAATGTAGGGATATCTTACCTCTCTTATGTGTGTATGAATTATTTTTGGTGATCTATGAGGTTGGGTGTTGGTTTAGAACTTGATATTTGAAGTTGGAAAAATTCTGCAGAAAATGCGCATTTTCAGCTAGTGCGTGCTATTACCGGTAATAGTTGGTAATACAGTATTTTTTTTTTTATTTTTGGGTGTTTTTGGACAGTGCATTCTACTACTGATAATAGTGTCTGTATTACCGGTAATAGTGCTTGTATTACCGGTAATTCTATACATATTTCTTATTGAAATTTTTTTATTAAATATTTGAGTTGTTGGCTTCTAAGGGTAACGTTTGCACTTATCTTCGGTCATACATAGATGATGAATATGTGGTTTCGGGTTTTCATTTGATGGTTATGCGTACCTACATTACCGCTTTGGCTTAATGAATATGACATGGGAATTATTGTATTGCATTAGTTGACTTGCATTGACATGATGTATTGTTTAGCCTCTGACGGGAGATCTGCTAGTTATATGACGTTTAGCCATCAACGGGAGATGTGCTAGTTATATAATGTCTAGCCTCCGAGGGGAGATGTGCTAGTTCACTTAGCCTCCGACGGGAGATGTGCTAGTATATTTTGGTATTGTCTAGCCACCGTTGGGTGATGTGCTAGTTGGAATGTGACAATTGAATCGATATGAGAACCATGAGTTGATTAGTCAGGCTGACTTACAGTTTTATATTCTAGATGTTGCAATCATACTTCGAAGACTTATGGATTATTTGTCATACATGTGTCATTATAGATTGTGCATGAATCATGCCAAATCATTACATATTCATATAATATTGGTGTAGACATCTCTACTGGGCTTTGTAGCTCACCCTTTCATTCTTTCAGGTACTGCTTCATAGACATGATTTGGACTTGCATGGATTCATAGCGATGCATGTTTTGAAAAAATATCATGAATGGAGTTATACGTCATTTTTAGACTTATCTTTTTGAAAGACATACAGTAACTTCTATTTTGTGGAATTATGTATTCAAACTCAAATCATTTGTAACACTTTAACATGTTATTTTGGTTATCGGGCGGGGTGCCTCTTTTTGGGTTGTAATACTTGAAACTTATGGGCTTAATTGGATTCTAAAATATGATGATTTGAGGGTATTTTTTTTGTAGAATTGACAATTTTTATTTAAAATACGATATTTATCTTGCTTAAAGTCGAGGGCGTAACACAGTCCTTACCAACAATAGCCAACAGATTATTACGATTTTTGAATTGGCATAAGCTATCTTTACCCAACACAATTTGTGTAGATGCAAGAAACGTCAAATAGCACGTCTTGTCTTACTTTATCTATCTCAATCACTCAATCATAAAACAATAAGAACCACCGAAGGACCTTATTTTAATATTACAAACATAAATCTAGCACATATAATTGAACATAACGTTGTCACAATCTGAAAGAAAACCTAAAGTCAATACACAATAAAAGTTTAGCTGGAAAAGTTAGAGAAACCTTAAAACAAATTAGTGCTGGTTGGCATAGAGTCTTCAGTGATATAACAAATATATTTTCAAGGAGCATGGGTATATAAATTTTTGCACTTATTGGTCATTAATTTTAGAATACGAGAATTTGTCGAGATGCAAATAAGTTAATTTGAACACCGATTGTCATAAAAGCAAAATGTAAAGGATTGAATGAACGATTCGATTTATTTAAAGCAACGGTCAAATACAAGTTACGTCCGATTTTAGTAAAAAATGGTTTTCGTACCAAATGAGCATTCAATTGCAAATAAATATAAGAGATTGCATAATAAATTGAGCATTTGATTAGTAGTAACAAGTAACAACATATTGCATACTAATTGAGAATCTGATTAATTAGTAAACAAAAGATTATAAAATTAGTGCGTTTGGTCGTAGGAGCCAATTTTTGAATTTTTTTATTTCTTTAAGAAATTTCATACATATAGAAATATAATTATGGGAGGTAAAGTTGTGGCTAAATGGGCCCATACCTTACCAAACCTGGCCCATTACATAGCTAGAGAATTGAGCCAGTCCTAGCCTTTCTAGACTATAACACAACTGTCAGATAATTCGAGTACCCCACAGACCACCGTAATATTCTACAACCGATGACGAAATCGGCTGGGTCAATGCCGATCTTCGATTACTTGCTCTAAACCAACGGTCTGATGCGCAATCCCAGGATAGTCCACTGAACAACCTTATGCAAGTCCGCAGACGAAACACCCTTCCGAAGCTCACGTGTTTACTGTTGACTACGTCCTTAAAGCGTGTGGCTAGTCCCAACGACCTCTGCTTCAGTGCTCAGTAGTGCTGCTGCTGCTGCTATCGGGCCTTTTTTCCAGTGCCATTTCGTTCTCATGCAGGAAAAAGGCAGACCAAAAATCAATTCAATTCAAACCCCGAGATTTTCAGTCAGTGAGAGTGCCATAGATTTCTCCGCCCCGCACTCTCTCTCCTCTCTCTTATCTTTCTACGTACCTTTTTGTCCAAAGAATCTTCGTTAGTACACTATCGAACGGCCAATGTCACTCCTTCGCTCCAATTGGCCGGAATCTGACCACCGTATCTATTCACTCAAGCTGTGCTTCAACTGTATGATTTCCGCTTTTCATTTTCTTCGATTTTACCAGGGAAAACTTGATTCAATTGCTTATGGTTTTCCAGGCAAATCTTTTTTTTGCAATCTGTAAGTGATTAAACCGTGCCAAGGATGATCGATCGGAGTTTTGACTTTCGTTTACTCAATTTGGTATGTTCGAGTTGCTGAGATTCCTACTACTTTTTTTTTTCTTTCTTTGCTTCTTTAGGGGTTTTGTTTTGATTAAATTAGTAATTTGCTTCGGTTTTGGTTCTGTTTTTATGACTATAAATTGATGTTGACGAACCTTGCCGAAACCAGTGATTGTATATGCGTACACTCCAGGGCACGCAAATAGGGAAACAAACTACAGATATGCGGCGATTTATTACTTTTAGAAAAGAAGTGATTTAGATGTGGGAGCATAGGGTTTCTGAGAAAATATAGTGAGCTTAAGCTCTCTTTTTTTTGGTATCAAAATGTGAAGGCAGGGAAAGATGAAGGCTGAAATTTGTCTTTTTTTTCTTTTGGTGGTGGTGGTGGGGGGGGGGGGGGGGGGGGGGGGGGGGGCAAGATCAAGGTAACCTGTAGCACAAAAAAGAAGTTTTGGGAGAATTTATGTTCCGCTAAGAATTATGAGGAGAAAAACAAATGAGGAAGGGGATTGAGAAATCCATATGTCGTTCTTTAGTACTTAATTTTTTTTAGCTTTTTCATGCAGTGTTTATCAATGATTCAATGTAGTATAATAGTCATTTTAAGTCATTATTTTGGTGATGGATTCCATATATCGAAGTCTTCCTCTACGATGCCAATACATCAAAGAATGACTTTTAAATATGGTGTAAAATAAAATTAACAGAATTGATGTTATATATTCATGACGGAACAGTTGGGGCTATCCCGTCCATCAAGATAACAAGATGTCACTAAGTACGGCGCTACCCATATGTTAGGAGTATTTACGGAAATTTAGGAAGGGAAGAGATTTAAAGTAAATAGAGGCCAAAATTTTTTGTCCAAAGATTGAGGGGCCATTCCACGTGCATTTATTCATCTGTGGCTGTTACCATGCGATGTCTTTGTCAGCAGGCAAAACACTATCAAGAAACTAAGATCTGTTGTTGCTGTTGGATTGCGTTACTATCTTCGAAATAATTATACACGTGTTTGTTGGATTACAGATTTTTTCTAGAACTCATAAATAAAGTAGTATCTCCATGATCTCTGATCTACCTTTTACAAATGGATGCTTAAATACATGTGAATGGTGTTTGTCATCTCTGAGTGAAAAGATGTGAACTATACACTGTAGACCAGGTGGTTTCTTATGGCGACGTGTGTATAGACAGGCATTTAGGTTCTCGAGTATCACATAGAGGAAAATAAGAGCTTTTCTTTTGGTTTAATATTGGTGGTCGTTGTCCTCACCATTTGATTTACTTTTGATTTCGCAGTTACAGAAATTAGCCACCGTGGTCAAGGTGACATCCATATTGATGAGGCATGTGCACTATTGTTTTGGTGATTTCAATACCATGGTTTTAGGTGTTTTTGGATAGAGCTTGTGGTGCTGAATGTTTTTCTTTTCCTCAAATGCTAATAGAAGATTTGCCCAGTCAGCAGTGAATTGCAGGTACATGTCCATATTCTCGAGGCGTGTGTTCTATGGTGTCAATTATTTCAGTTCTATGTTCTTGCAATGTATTTCTTGAAGGATCTTGAGGACAGTGAATTTCAAATGTTTAACTTTGCTGTAGTGCTAATAGGAGATGTGCCTGGTCAGCGGTGAATTGCAGGTACAGAGCCTTATATTGCACGTGTTACTGGAATATCAGGACAATTGAGGTCTCTTGTTAAGAGTCATGAAGAGAAGGAATATACATCAAAGTTCACATCCATTTGATGCATGCCGTAAGCATGAACTCGCTCCTCTTTCATTACTGTCTTTCTACTCTTTTATTACCGGTATTAGCATTTAAACAGATAGATCCAAGCTATGCAGTTTGCGTTGTTAATTTTGAAGTAATTAGGATGTACTCCAAATCTACACCTATGATAGGTATTGCTTCTGTGACTCACTCTGCCATTACGGGGTGCTGCAAGAACTTGCCAAATTTACTTGCTTTCACATGGTTCAGTGGTCATTTGCCAATCCAAGTAGTCATTGCACTGGGTATAGTTTTCGGCTAGCAACACCAGAAAACTTGAAATTTTGGCTTTAAATTTGTGGCTTTGCGTAAACAAAGAGCTGCTGTCATGCCAAATAACCTCCACAAAATTTAAGGGTTCGGACACATTTTCTATACATTGTACTTGAGTTGTTGGAATATTTTACTCACCCTGTGAGTAATGGAGTCAAAGCTCATGTTGAAGCATGTTGTTTAGAAAGCACACCATGAATTCAAGTCAATTGTTTCCGATTGACTGTAACTGATTCTTAAAGTACCAACAAAACTGGCTTGTTTAATTAGATGGACGTGGTTTTCATACAACATGGTTTGGGAATAGCCAAGTTGAAATACTTATGACTTGTCAATTCCAATTGGAAGATGGTCAAAGTTCAGACCACTAGCTTGGAACACTTTGGAAAGATTTTCTTAAGATTTTCATCATATCTGAAGTCTATTCCGACTTCCTTAAATATTTTGAGTTTTATTTGTAAAACCAAGTTATTGGATGTCGTATATTGAATTAGAGTTTGGTACAACAGAGGATGTAGGATGCGGCGTTCATCCCTGTATTAACCAGTTTTGTTTGGTGCGAATAAACATATTTGGTTCTACTTCTGTTTGAAGCTATAGTTGGAAGTCTATCTTCGGTAGTGCCCCCACTTGTCCAGGTTTGAGCCCTGGGATATGAAGGAGGATTTAAAAGGTCACCTTTCCATACAACAAAGTAGACTTCAAACTGTTAGGGAAAGCTAAATGAATTTATTCACGTGGCTTCCAAGAGCCGGCAAAACTTTCATTTCATAAGATATGTTCGGAATGTTTATGCTTTGTAATTAATGTCATTGTTGATTTACCATCTGACAGCTTTTGAGGCATTTTATTATGGCTCATGGCAAACTGTGGAGCGCTTGCGAATTAAGGATGGGGCTATAACCATGCTTTTGGTAGATGATGGAAATATTGTTGAAGAAAATGTCCCCCTATCAAACCTTCGAGTAAGGTCAAGAAAAGCAACTATTTCAGATTGCACTTGTTTTTTAAGGCCTGGACTTGATGTTTGTGTGCTATCAAACTCTCAACTTACAGAATATTTGAGTGAAGAAGAAAAGCAGGAGCCTGTAAGTCACCTAACACAGTTCGCATCATACAGTTAGTGATTTTTCTGTTTTTGTTTGTTACAGTTATTTTCGATGCCTTCCAATTATGTTTCTTTCGTTGGAGTAATATTTTTGCAGTAAACATACAATCCCACTTATTTTACTCTTATAAGTTACTCGGATAAGAAACTCTTTCTTGTTTCTATGAATTCCCATGTCAATATTAGCATGTTGAATCTGTGCGTAGTTACATTCAGTCAAGGTGGGCAGTCAATGTCATGTCTTGGTTAGAAATGATTGCTAACTTTTTGGGTCCGTAATGCTTGCTTCCCATATTTGAAGAATTGGTTTGCCATCTCTTTAATCCTCCTATTATGCTTAACCTATTGTCTTGTTCAAGTATTCTCGAACGCACAATACTTCATTTGTTTAGACATGTGTTTGCCTCTGCGTATTGCTGTGAGAAGTAAGATGGCGTGTTCTACTATTATTGATCTGATATTTTTCTGATGTAGGTCTGGTTGGATGCTAAAATAAAATCTATCGAGAGGAAACCTCATGAACCTAAATGTGCTTGCCAATTTTACGTTTGCTTCTATGCTACACAAGGCCCTCTTGGTATGACAAAGAAAGCACTTGTTAAGGAAGTCAACTTGGTGCAAATTGATCAAATTTCCATCCTTCAAAAGCTTGAATGGAACCCTTGTGAAAGCGAGCACTACCGTTGGGACTTATCTGACGATTGCTTTTCTGTGCATATATATAAATTATTCACCGGAAAATTCTCATCTGATCTTTCATGGCTAGTTGTTGCTTCTGTTTTGAAGCAACTTGAATTCTATGTAAAGTCAATACAGAACAAGATCGTCTATCAGATTTCTGATGATGATGGTGACCATTGTTCAACTAATTCAGAAGGTCGATCAAATGCTGTGAATTTTAAACTAGAGAATGGAATTTCAGTCCCTGTTGTTGTACCCTTCACGCCAATTGAGACTCTTGATAAAGGAACTGGTTCTCGCATGGATGGAGAGGAACTGGGGTCGTCTTTTGATGTCATGGGTTTGCGTCGATCCAAGCGGCGATACGTACAACCAGAGCGTTACTTGGGTTGTGAAGATTTATCTGAGTCCGATATTGATGTGGTTCGAATGTACAAAACATACAAATGGGAATATGAAGAAATTCCATTGGCGCCGTTGGCACTATCAATCCAAGCTGACCATGCAATTCAGTTGGATGACCATTCTGAGTTTGACAAAAGGGTTGTTTCATATGCAAACGATTACTATGAGTTCTTTTTTGGGTCCCAAAGATCGCTCAAATCTCCAGAGTTGAACTCAGTTGTATCTAGTCAACGCGAGCATCTACCACTACTTACTGATAAAGGACAAGATCCACTTCAACTTGCTATTGTTCCCGTGATTGATCAAACTGATCAAACTGATCAAATGGTCCATGAGGAGAATCCCCTTCGTGCTGAGATTCCTGGGAAGTATTCGGGAGTGGTTGGTCAAGCAGTGTCAAAGTATATTTACACTAATGGTACCCATAGAGTACATAGAACAAGTACTTCTGATGGAGACGTCCCAGAGGCTGAAGGTCAATGGGGGTGGAAAAATTTATACAAGAAATGCCGCAGAAGAAGGGATAGGTCTAAACCTTCCGGAAGGGAGAGTTTTCGCGATGCGGGAACAACTAACTGCAGGAGATCCTTTAGTGCCAGTATGTACAGGGAGTTGATAAGGAGATGTATGGACAATATAAAATCCACAGTTCATAAAGAACAACCACTAGTTATTGATCAGTGGAAAGACTTCCAGGCATCAAAATTCATGGAGCAAAGGGACAGCAGTGGAATACCCTCAAAAAATGAGGAAGAAGACTCGGAGATAGAGATGTTATGGAAGGAAATGGAACTTTGCATGCAATCAAATTATCTTCTTGAAGACGGGGAGGTATGATTTCTTTCTCTTTTTTATGCCTAGCTGGATTTTGTTCCATTATTGATGTCGTTATTTCTATGATGTTTGTGGTATTAGCTGGGACTTGTAAGGTTATCAATCTGTGCCATTTCATGTAGCAAACTTTTCTATTTAGTATCATTTCCAGACCAGGAGCATATTGTCAAACCTTACACTTTCAAAGAAAACTTTGTGTTTGATTAAGGTGGGATTGGGGGTTTGTTCCGTTCGTAATCTGTTGGGCCGTTGTGGGACCCATGTGTTTTTCATTGTCTTTTCTTTCCAACCAGTATTATTATCATGCGTTCATAATCAGATGCTGTATCCTGCCTGTATAAGTATTAGCCATCCTTCCAATAGCTAGCGTATTTTACTCCTCCACACAAGAGCACGGTACTATGATTCCAGTCAAACTCCCCAAACCTATAGTCCTGATCTCATGACGGCCACTAACAGTTAAGAATTAATGTTCTGATGATTGATCTAATGGAATGCTTTTCAGGGTTTCAATGTTGAAGTCCCCGATGATATTGCGCAGAATTCAAGTATGCACCGTGGACAAACTTGTCGACATGAATACAAACTAAATGAAGAAATTGGAATTATATGCCGCTTGTGTGGCTTTGTGCTCACCGAAATAAGAGATGTCTCGCCCTCATTTGTAAGTTGATTTTGGATTTCACAGACCAATTATTTCCTACACACCTACATTCTATAATCAAGCTGGATTACTTAAGTCTCCAGACATCCTAGAAGTGCTACCTGAATAACCGATTCTAAATTTTTTTTTCCCCGCAATGTTTTTTTCTGAAGACAATTGTAAAGATAATAGGACATTAGTTGACTTTAAGTGTTATGTTCCTTAGTCCCGTCTGATACAATGGAGTCTAATGCATATAAGTAATCCTCATGAGTCCATTCTTCCTTGATTATGCAGTTGCAATCCACGACTTGCATTCCAAATAAGGGCCCACGTAATGAAGAAGATTCGGATCATGAAAACGTGGCGCTTGATCTTGCATGCATTCCTGCTACTTCCAATATACCCTTATCGGAGGGGGAAGACAATGTGTGGACATTGATACCTGAGCTTCAAAAGAAACTACGGTTCCACCAAAAGAGGGCATTCGAATTCCTCTGGCGTAACATTGCCGGTTCTTTGGTACCAGCACTTATGGAACCTTCAGTTAACCGAAGAGGAGGTTGTGTTATCTCTCACTCTCCGGGGGCCGGTAAAACTTTTCTCATCATTGCATTCCTTGTGAGCTTCTTGAAGCTATTCCCGGGATCAAGGCCTTTGGTCCTTGCGCCAAAAACAACACTGTACACGTGGTACAAAGAAATCATCAAGTGGGATATCCCTATTCCGGTTTATCAAATCCACGGTGGTCAAACCTACAGAGGAGAAGTCCAAAGGCAGAACTTGAAGATATCACCAGGAGCTCCAAAACCCAATCAAGATGTGATGCATGTGCTGGACTGTATGGAGAAAATTCAAAAATGGCTTGCAAGCCCGAGTATACTTCTGATGGGTTATACCTCATTTCTGACAATGACGCGGGAAGATTCAAAATTTGCTCACAGAAAATATATGGGCCAAGTGTTGCGGCAGAGTCCAGGTATTCTTATACTTGACGAGGGCCATAACCCAAGAAGCACTAAGTCAAGGCTGAGAAAGGGTTTGATGAAGGTTGAGACAGGGCTCAGGATTTTGCTTTCGGGTACATTATTTCAGAACAATTTCGGAGAGTATTTCAACACCCTCACTTTGGCAAGACCGAGTTTTGTGGGTGAGGTTTTGAAGGAATTGGACCCAAAGTACAAGAGGAGAAAGAAAGGGGCTAAAACACGGTTTTCACTCGAAAACAGAGCAAGAAAGCTTTTCATTGATAAAATCGCAAAGAAGATCGATTCAGGCGTCGCTGAAGAACGGGCAGAAAGTCTGAACACGTTGAAGAATTTGACTGGTGGTTTTATAGATGTTTATGAAGGCGGAAACTCAGATAGCCTTCCCGGATTACAATGTTATACCCTAATGATGAAGTCAACACCTTACCAGCAAGAGCTTCTGACAAAACTTCAGAATCAAAGACCCGCTTACAAAGGATTTCCTCTGGAACTGGAGCTTCTCATTACTCTTGGCTCCATACATCCTTGGTTGATCAGAACCACTATGTGCTCCAAACAATACTTCAGCGAGGAAGTACTAGAGGATCTTGATAGATACAAGTTTGATTTGAAGTTCGGTTCAAAAGTGAGATTTGTTATGAGCCTTATACCGCGATGTATCATAAGGAAAGAGAAGGTCCTCATTTTTTGCCACAACATAGCTCCGATAAACCTATTTCTAGAAATATTTGAGGCATTCTATGGGTGGCGGAAGGGTGAAGAAGTTCTAGTCCTTCAAGGGGACCTTGAGCTTTTTGAAAGAGGAAGGGTAATGGATAAGTTTGAGGAACCGGGAGGAGCCTCAAGGGTGATGCTGGCTTCGATCAACGCTTGTGCTGAAGGCATTAGTTTGACTGCAGCTTCGCGGGTGATCTTATTGGACTCTGAGTGGAATCCTTCAAAGAGCAAGCAAGCTATTGCGCGAGCTTTTAGGCCTGGTCAGGCAAAAGAGGTGTATGTGTATCAGCTCTTGGCTACTGGAACCCTAGAAGAAGAGAAGCACAGTAGGACCACGTGGAAGGAGTGGGTTTCAAGTATGATATTCAGCGAGGAGAATGTAGAGGACCCATCTCACTGGCAAGCAGAAAAAATTGAGGATGATATCTTGAGGGAGATACTGGAAGAGGACAGGGCTACATTGTTCCATTCGATAATGAAGAACGAGAAGGCTTCGAATGCAGTCGTCAGAGGTAAAGACTAAACTCATGACTTGCACAATAGTGGAAGATGTAGAATCTGCTTGCTGGACTTGCTGTGCTGATGATATGATATTGTAGCTGGGTCCAACTAAGTTGTGCATTATTCAAGCTTGGTTTGAAAACTTAACGAGCTTCAAAACTATATTCGCATTTGGTTTGTTTATCTATTGAGTCGATCTCAAACGAGCTTTTAATAGATTGTGTAGAATGTGCTTTTCATTTTAGGATCACTTATGTACCTAGCATTTGTCAACTTGGTTTGTTTATGTTATGTCGATTTCAAATGAACTTTTAATGGATCATGTAATAGGTGCTTGTAATGTTAGCATGAATTCTTAGAGCATCCACATCAATTTTTTTCTATTTTTTGGACCAAAGTGGGGAAGCATTTTCACTTTTCTACTTTAAGAAAGTCACATTTTCTAATGTTTCCTACATCAAACTCTCTAAATAAAGTGAATAGTGATCGGTTCTAATTTTGTATTCAATAAATAAGGATGAGCTCAAGAGAGGCTGATATGGAACGAATCTGGAAAAATTACTCCTTAATATAGAGAAAGAGGAGCTCAAGAGAAATTGATGTGAATGCTCTAATAATATGTGATTCGTTGTTAGATGTTCCCTCTGTGAAGTTTGGATGGGATCCCTAAACCATTAAGATGGAGCCTCCCTTCTTGTTTTCGTAGTTTGGGATTAAGGACTCTGACCATCAATTGCCTCCCCAAAAAGAACGAATAATTATTGAAAGTTTTTACCTCTTTTTTCATTAATGTGTTGAGGAATGCTAATTCATGGGCGTGCACGCATAGATAACCAAATGACCGCTGAGACGGACTCCTTCGATGGTCTCATATCATATCTCAGTGACTGAGTGACAGCATGTGAACAATGTTGTGGATGTTAGAGAGAGAGTGAAGACTTGGTTTGGAAGAAGAATAGTCATTGGGTACTCAAATACTGGATATAATATACGCACGTTGGCTTAAGTTTGGATCAAATACTTTCAAAATGAAATAAAAAGTTATTGGTAGAAGCTTCCTGTAACAAACTTTCTTATCTGGTGGGCAATTTGACTTCAGTATTTCAACTATATGCAAATATTTATGTAAACCTTTCTCTGTCTCTCTTCATTTCTTTTACTTGGTATTTTGGTTTATTATATTTCCATAGTTAACATTGTTGACGAGATGGGTTAACCAGGCAGGTATCATGTAGTTAATCTCTCTTTAAGTAATAACCTAACTCATTTTCAGCACTTAAAACTGAATAAATTAAGTAAAAATGTATTAAGTTGGTTTGATAATGAAATTTTGAGGAACTTAATATATTAAGTTTTCAGCAAAAATAAAGAATAGACAATTAAGTAGCTATCTCCCTACTTAATCAAAAAGCTGAACACACTCAAAAGTATTTTTTTTTATAAAAAAATATGTTTACCATGTTGCCGACCACCGCCACTAACAACTATCGACACCTGCCACTAACCACCACCAGCACTACCACCTGCCACCACAACACTGCCAACCACCGCCATCCGTCACGACCACACTGCTGACCATCGGCACTAACCACCACTTGTCACTAACTACCAACACCACCCGCCACCGTGACCCACCTCCGCCATTGCCACTCACTACCATAGTGCTGACCACCACCACCACTAACCACTACCGCCACCCACTAGAACCACATTGCTGACCACCATCGTCACTAATCACCATCGTCACTCGCCGCCACCACACTGCCAACCACTGGCAATAACCACCACCACCACCACCACCACCACCATCCACCATTAATCACCACTGTCACCCGCCACCCGCCACCACCATACTGCCAACCACTGCCACTAACCACCACACTGTTGACAACTGTCACTAATCATTGCATTGTCGACCACCGTCACTAACCACCACCGCCATCTGCCACCACCACACTGCTGACCACTAGTACTAACCACTATCACCACCATATTAACCACCACCACCACCCGCCGCCACTAACCACCATTGTCACCTACCATCAGCAAACTGTCAACCGCTACCATTAACCACCACATTACTGACCATCGCTGCTAACCCCCACTGCTACTAACCCCCATAGCCACTAACCGCCATCGCCATCCGCCACTACTGTACCAACTATCACTCCACCTTCCCACCACCACCACCACCACGCATACAATATCAGGTGGGGTTTTGTGTGTCGCAAGACCTATTGTGGATAAGTTGAAAAATAAATAAACTTTAAATTTCAACTCCTTGTGCAGACCAAACAACTTAATTAATTCAGTGCTTAATTTCAGTACATAACAAATAATTTTTATACTTAAAAAATTCAGTATTCAGTTTTCAATGCTTAATTTTCAGTTTTAAGTTTTCAACTTTCAATTTTATCAAACAACACCTAAATGTTTTGCAACCCCATGTAGCAACATTATTGTTCTTTATTTACTCGAATTCATAACTCGTCAATGAGAAATATCAATTCTAACCAACAGAGCTGATCGGATTTAATTACGTACAATGCATTCTGAACTTTTTAAAATGAATTATTCTCATAGTAAAAGTAGTTATGTTTAGAATTACTGTAACAAACCATTGGTAGGAGGGAAATAGCATAGCAAAAGAGTAAAGACAAGTGCAATGGTTTAATAAAACGCAACACCTAGAATTAGAAATTGGCTTTTTATTAGATCTTAAATTTTCTAAGGTATTATTAATTTTTGTAGAGTTAGTTTATACGAAATTCTTATCCGACTTTAAAATTGTAACATTAAACTTAATTGAGATATAGATAAATTATTAAAAACAATAAAACCAATCAAAAAGTAAAATTAATACTAAAAAGAAAATGTTAACCACCATCCATTAGACAATGAATAATGTATAAAAAATATATCAATTTCTATAATGTGTGTATTGATATTCATAAATATATATTAATATTAATAAAATATATATTAATAGTCGTGTTTATTTGACATTTTATATATATTATTCACGGGTAAAATATTTACTTCATCCCTAAACTATGCTAAATTTTTTTTAAATGTTCCTAAACTATTAATTTCATTTACTTAGTCCCTAAACTATCGATTTGAACTTTATTTAGTCCAATTACTTATATCCGTCTAAGATCCGCTAAAAATCGTTAAGAGGAGGGTTAACTGCAATTTGAGTCCGTTAAGAGGGGTTTAAGTGCTATTTTAGTCTCTAAGAATTAAGAAATAAATAAAATATTTACTTTGTTCCCTAAACTATACTCAAAATTTTTAAAATATCCCTAAACTATCAACTTTATTTACTTAGTCCCTAAACCTCCATATATGTATAATTACTACTCTAAGAAGACCTACATGCAAACCTATAAGCATGTGATGTATCCAATGAATGGCATGGACATGTGAGAGCCAGTGGACAAGTCTCTAATTAAACCTCCATATTACACTAGAAAGATTGGAAGACCCACGAAAACTAGGAAAAAAGAACCAGTTGAGCAAGGCAAAGGGAAGGGTAAAGAAAAAGAACCAGAAGGCACCAACTAATTAAGAAGCAGATGAAACAATTGAGCTGTCAAAAATATGGAGGAAAAGGGCACAATGGTCGAACTTGCAAAGCCACGAAAAAGGGCACGACCTAAGAATTAGTGTTTTGCAAGTAATAGGGAAATAAATTATCATTTTTGGCGGATACTCTACTTAAAGATACTTGGCATTTGGTGTATTTATATTTTGTTAAGTTGAATTGATATTTTAGTCATTTGTGAATCAGTCGGATTCTATATTTTGTTATGTTTTGAATGATGATTTTGAAAGTGTCTGAGTTATATTATTAATGTTATGAATGTTTCAATTTCTATATTGAGTTTTTTGTTGAGTTTCTGCTGCTACATAGTAAAACTCTAGAAAGTGGATTATTTTTCAAAATAAAAGTGATGTCTTTTGTGAGAGTTTTTCGTTTACACATAAATTAAACAGATAGGACAATAGCCAATTTGTAATGTAAGCTCACTTTTTTTTTTAAGTCTATTTATAATTTTATATGGTAGGAGACCTTATCTATTACTTCAACAATTAGTGCTATGAATTGTATTCAACTGATTATTTTTTTTGTATTCAACTTGTTCCAGAAGTAATAGATTGGTTTTGTGTCTTTGCATTTAAAGACCAATCCTAGGGTATATTCAGTTGAGTGTTTTTGAAATAATTTTTGGAAAAAAAACTCTGAAATGTTATTTGGTGTAAGTGTTCTAGAAAAAATCTGAAAGTTAAATTTTTTTAGCTTTTTCGAGGTGTCTCTTTCTCTCTCTTCTTTTATAGAGAGATGAAGTTGTTTGCAAAAAAAAATAAAAATATTTGGAAAATTTTTTTCCAGAAACTTGTTGGGAAAAAATTTCCCAAATAAGCAACCAAACACACCCCTAAGTCATGAAGTTAATAGTTTACAGACTAAGTAAATAAAATTGATTGTTTAGGGACATTTTAAAAATTTTGAGTATAGTTTAGGGACGACGTAAATATTTTATTTATTTTTTTATTCTTAGAGACTAAAATTACAATTAAACCCTCCTCTTAATTACTAAAATTACAATTAAACCCTCCTCTTAATAATTTTTAGACGAATATAAGTAATTGGACTAAATAAAATTCAAATCGATAGTTTAGGGACTAGGTAAATAAAATTAATAATTTAGAAATATTTTAAAATTTTTTAACATAATTTAGGGATGAAGTAAATATTTTACCCTATTATTCACCTCACCCCCCACTCGTCGGTGATTATTGTCAAGACTCATACTTAAAAACGACTGAATCCAAAAAGACAAAAAAATTGCAACTTGAAAATCCACTTGCCGCCATAAGCAGTACGTGCTAAGACTCTTTCTGCCTCTTAATAAAGCCTCTCTCTCCCCAATATACGATCTGTGGATCTACACATACATACATACATACATATATATATATATATATAGAGAGAGAGAGAGAGAGAGAGAGATACATTATTGTATCATTTTCCATTAGTCATATACTCTACCCCTATTCTCAACCTTCTTCCACAGAGAGAGAGAGAGAGAGAGAGAGAGGCATAGAGGAAGAACAACTGAACAAAATGCCTACGTCTGTTAATCTCCACAGAACAAACAACAACAACAATCATCCCACCCCCACTACTACTAGATCCAACTACCATAAAAGCCATTCCCAAACCATATGGCGAGTCCCTCCGTCCATTTCCCTTCCAAGCGACGCCGTAAGATATCACACCCACGCCTTGGGGCCTAACCAGTGCTGCTCCGCCGTGGTTCAGTCCATCGCCTCCCCCCTCGCCGCCGTCTGGCCTGTCGTGCGCCGCTTCGACGACCCGTGCGCCTACAAGCACTTCCTCAAGAGCTGCCGCGTCATTTTCGGGGACGGCGCCGTCGGCACCATTCGGGAGGTCCAAGTGGTTTCGGGGCTCCCGGCGGCGTCTAGCATCGAGCGTCTCGAGATCCTCGACGACGAGAGACACGTCATCAGCTTCAGTGTTGTCGGCGGGGACCACCGCCTGAACAACTACCGGTCCGTCACCACCCTCCACCAGTCGCCTAGCGGGTTGGGGACCGTTGTTGTGGAATCGTACGTTGTTGATGTCCCTCCTGGTAATACGAAGGACGAAACCTGCGTGTTTGTGAATACGATAGTTGGGTGCAATTTGCAGTCACTGGCTCAGATAGCAGAGAACTTTGGCCATAAGTAACCTCGAACGTATCAAATACAAACCTGTGAGCCTGCACTTGCACTGACCCAAATATGGAAAGATTGATTCCTCGTTGATATAAAATGCAAACATATTCAGATTTATTTGCTATTTAGTTTTCTTTATATTAATTGTCCCATAACGAATCTTGTAGGGGATTGGGATTGGGATTTTTACATTTGTATGATTATTGGATAGATGGTACAAGAAACTTTGATTGGAATTTAAGATGTTATATTTCAGCATAGAAATAGAAAATTAGAGTAATTAAGAAATATTTAATAGTCTGGCCGTATTGCATGGATGCTAGCTAGCTACTACAATTAAAATAATAGCAAATTGTTGTGATAGAAAGGAGGAATCAAGAGCTAACTGCTCCCAACTTGGCTCTGATCGATATATACCTCAACTTGCTACGGAAACAGATGCAAGTTGTTCTGTACTTATTTCCCCTCTCTCTCTCTCTCTCTCTCTCACACACACACACACACACACATATATATATATATATAGATATAGATATATAACATCGCAAGTTGGCTTGCAAGTGGGGAAGCAGGAGGCTTTTTCATTGTGATCCTATAAGCATTCAGGCTTCAGCTATCCACAGTACATTCATATCCTTGCTAAAGTTGTCCCGTTGGTAATTAAACAATACACCTTCACAAAACATCATCATTATTTCTGAAAATCGATCTTTCAATAAAGCCACCTAATTCTATTCTCACACCTAAATGTTTCCCTGAATTATCATTCCTTGAATTATATCCAAACCCCCCCAGCCATGCAAGGTTCCCTCATCACCAAGTATATCGATATTTTCAGTCGAATTTATGTTACGGTGATCATAACATAGTCCTAAGCCTCTTCACCTTACTTTCTGGTTCAAAACAGAGTATTATCTCACTTCCTGTTAGCATATCCCGTACGCTGTTTGTGGCTTGTTGGTGTTCTCAGCGTGTCCATCACATATCATGTCTCAACCACGAGGAATGGGAGATTCCAAAACGACGTCGTTTTGGTATGTAAAATACTACCCGGAAACTGTCCGAACACTATCCAAATTTTCAAAAAAAAATTTGCGAGCCAAAACGATATTATTTTAGCATGCAATACACCCTACTGTGCACGCGATGCTTTTGCTCACATTTTATACAGGGATTTAATCTATGCAACTTCTGGAGTAAGGTTGGCCTGCCTAATCTAGTTTTTCCTGTCTGGCCCAATAGGTGATGGGTATATAATATACCTAGGCTCATCCTTGGGCCATTTTGTTTAGAAGGAAATGAGACATGTTTGTAGCGTATTAAAAAGATATTGTTTGTTACGTATTCTGACGCTTAAGATATCGTGTTCAAACGTCAAATATATTTTGACGTCAAAATAACATCATTTTGACACGCTATTCAATGCTCACCATGCTATATGCACTCCGCCCGCCCTTCTGTTTTAGAAAGCTCATTGATATAGGCAATAACATGCAACCTTTAGTCACCTGACTCACCTTTAACATTTCATAGAAAGCCTATCATTCCAGACCCAAAAAATGAAAGGAAAAAAAAAGGAAGCTCATCATCTCAAGAAATACAACTTGGCCTGAATTATTTTTTTTATTAAATACACTTAGTATTATTTAATATTTTGCAAATTTTTTTACCTTTTTCATTTTAATCTCGACAAGAGGAATAAAAAATATGAATCAAAATTAAAAAAAAAAAATCAGATAGGATGAAATTAAAGACACAAAAAAGGTTAAAAAAGTGTTTTTTAATTTTTTTTAATTTTTAGTTAACTTTTGAACTTTTGCTCATATTTTTTTTTACTTAATTTCTTTCATCAAGAAAAAATTATTATTCTAAAAAATTCAACACAAAATCAATAAAAATTACAAAAAATGGGGATAATTTTGACACCTTAGTCACATTTCTTTGCGACATCCACGCTTCTTTTTCTCCTTTCATCCGTATCTCCTCCCCTGTGTCTAATCAAGTTTCCCGCCTAAGCGGAAAAAAACTCGAGAAATGGTACTCCAGTTTAGGAGCTTCCATGGCTAACATTCTTGGAATCTTCCTTCACGGCAGCAACTGCAACAGTCAGAAATTCACCACACCCATTCTCCACCTGCTTTAGCTAACTCATCAGCACGCCCATTGCTCTCTCTCTCTCTCTCTCTCTCTCTCTCTCCTTCTCTAAGTAATTCCACCCAAATCAAGATTTTGGCATACTCAAACAGTCAAACATAAGAAGCGACTCGATCAGCTCTTCTTTATCTTTGGAAACCAAATTCGATTATAAAAAGAAAAAAATTACAGTTAATTACAGGAGATTTCATCTCCTATGGATAAAAAAGCTTGGCAAAGAGAAGTTCGTTCCAGGTGTCCTGAAGGCCAGGCAAGCACCAATGGACACAATCGGCATAGCTAGCGGGGTTGGCTAGCTGCTCGGGAGTGATCGGGCTCCATTGCTTCTTGTAAATAGAGGTGTGGGCGTCCTTTCTGTAGCTGGAGAGCTGTGTGATGTTGAGAAATGTAATGGGGAATTTTGATTCCCTGAAAACTTGTCCGATTACTTTCATTATGCTTTTTCTCGAATCGGATCCCCAGTACGATGGGTCTTCGATCATTGTTGTTTGGTTGTAGCAGTTGCCGTTGGGTTCCCCTCCCCAGTCTATGCTCCTGCACCCAAACACAAAATTCGTTTTTCTATCTTCAATCACTCATCCTGCAAGTACATTACTAATCATCCCATATAAGTTTTAACTACACTTATATTAATCTTTTGTGAAAGGGTGCACTACTGTAATGCAATGGTGCACTATTCCCAATCCAATTACTATCCAACGGCAATTGTACACGTCTATCTCTTTTAAATGAAGTATTGACTGTTTGGAAATTTAAAAAGGTTTTGAATATTTTTTGGTGAATGAATTTGGAATACCGGAGTGTCTCATATCAACTAAAAAGTTTCTCATTTATTTATGTCATTATGTTCACCACCCAAGGGTCTCCATGTCTCAATTCATGACATACAAAGCAAAGGTCTTGAAAGTTTTGCATTCCAAATGCTCATTAGCTCTATAAATTGAAGTCTCATTTTGTGGCTACTGTACTGGAAAATTGACATCAATATTTCGTCTACAAATTTTCTTTATATCTGAAGTTCTTTGTGGAAGAGAGAGGCAGATACAGTAAAATTCGAGATGCGGACGAAAGTCGGTGTTGCTATGTTCGATTGAGCCATTTTATCCTAAGAGACAGACGCCAATTGTGATACTTCAACACCCACGGGGAGGTGGCGAATGGGTCTTAAAAAAATTGTGAATACACGTGACTAGGTTTGGTATCGTATTGATTTACATATTAATTTTACCATTTATGTTGTTCATTTTATTTTGTTATGTAATTTGTCTCAATGATGAACAGATGTATATTTTTCTGAAATCGCGAACATGCTTCAATTTGATTTTTCCCTACATTGACTTTGATGGAACGATTTATGGCATCCTCAGCTCATTGATAACTATAAAAAAAACTTGACATTGGTGTGGTATCTCACTAACACCCCTCTGATATTTAAGTTAGAATTTAGGGTGGAGATAATAATAAAAAAATGCTCTCTTTCAAATGGGCAGAGTTTTCATACTTTGTACCATAGGGTTAGATTAGATTAAATAGACATAACAAGCTTGTTTTTTTTTTTTTTTTTTTTGCAAGAGACATAACAAGCTTGTTGCTAGTCTTATGGAGCAAAATTAGGAGGTAGTTCCCTTAAAAGAGAGACCGCGCGAGTATGGAGTTACTAATCCTTATCCTTAGTTGACTAAGGATGGATAACTATCGCAAAGAGTTGATCCTTATCCCATGATGATAGGAATATAGTTAGAAAAATGCGGAATAACACATGGTCAATTAGACCAAATTGATCCATGTGTAATGATCTATGCCGACAACAGAAATCTGAGTACGCTATTAGATTGAGGAGATCATTTACCTGAGCAGATCACACATTGTGATCAAATAATCAGTTCTGATGCCCTTTCCTCAATCTGTATGAGAAGTATGTGGTATCTGGGTCTCTCCCTTGGACAAATCTTACCAAACTCTTGGCAAATTTTAGTTGGTTGTGGTGTACTTTGAGCAACGACAACAGAGGAGAGGTCCCAATTGACAAACGAAGCTTTCTTGCACACCCATCAGGTGAATATATCACCTGATGGTTGGTTATTTTTTTCTAAAAGGGATGGAAGCACCATTCTAGTAGATGACCTTTCCTCCGCTAACAAGAATTGGAAAAGTTTCTCTTTATCTCTGGGAATGGATGAGATTCCTTACTTTGGAGGAGATGACTGACTCTTCCAAAATCCATTCTTTCTGTGGAGAACCTCATCCTACCCAGGAGCACCTTTCTTACCCCCTCTTCCCTCTAATCTTCCTACTTACTCCAGTAAATGATACCTTGTTCTTTTTCAAGGAGGCAGAGGTCGACCATCACGAAGGAGATTGCTGAGCAGTTAAAGTTGGTGACTGAATATCTCTATCACGACTATCGAGTGTTGTTGGAGCCTAAGACCCTTGCCAGATATCTCTATGGATCTGAACCATCAAGTGAGGCTCTTGCTCTGGAGAGAGAGGTATCATACTTAGTTTTTACTTCGTTCTCCACTGTCAATTCCTTATGCATTTGTTTTTTAATTTTCTCCATTGGCAGAGGATTCCAAGAAGATGGTACATGTTAACAAAAACAAGCTAGAGCTAACTTAAAAGGTGGGAACCAAGGCCATTCAGAGGCCGAAGATTGACCGAAATAGGGTATTGAATGATCTTAGCACCTTTGTGGACTTAGGCGTGACGTCCCAAGACAACCCCTCTTCTGACCCTCTTGCCCAGAGATTGGAAGATGACCTTCAAAAAAAAACTTCAGCATCTGAGATGGTTAAGGAAACAAGTAAGAAGACCACACCGGTAAAGGTAAAACACTAGTTCTTGAAGGGACATGTCATCCATTGCCTAAGGAGATGGAGGACGAGAGCAGGCGAATTCCTGTAGGTCCTACTTTCATGGCTGCTGCTCCTCCCAGCCTTCCTGAGAAGGCATCTCTACTGAATCAACCTAGTTTGGCCATTGATAGTATTGCTGATCTGACCACAAAAAGAGATCGAGCACTGATGAAAGGCGCTACATACTAGGGATCTGCATTTGCGGTTTCTGTTCAACCTAGCTAAGGTAAATATGTTCTTTATTTTACTTTCTCACTCCCTGGTTCCTTATATTGATCTAGATTTGTATTTTTGTAGGCAAATGTGTATAAGAGTGATATTGTGAGGAATGACATGGATTTTATGGATGAAAAAGAGGCTTTTGAGAGAAGAAAGAAAACCCATGAACAGATGAGGGAATAGCAAAATCAAGTCTTGTCAAAGTTGAAGGAGGAAAGAGATGAGTTGAAAAAAGAGAACAATATGAGGGAGGCCCAAATCCAGAGCCTAATAGAGTATTCACAGGCCCAAGAATAGTGATCCGCTCAATTGGCTGAGGCATTAGCGACTGAAAGAAAGTATCAAAAGGTCTGATGGCTGAACTTGTTGAGGCACGAGCTGCCTTTAAAGCTCAGAAAAAAGTTGTGAATGAACTGGTGGACATGGGAATTGATTATCTGATCACAATGTGTGGTCTACTCAGGTAAACGATCTCCTCAGTCTAATTTCTTTTCTCGACACAGATAACACATGGATCAGTTTTGTCTGATCGGCCACATGCTATTCCGCATTCTCCTAACTGTGTTCCTATCATTAGGGGATAAGGATTAACTACTTGCGATAGTTATCCATCCTTAGTCAACTAAGGATAAGGATTAGTACCTCCATACTGAGGTCCCTCTTTTAAGGGAACTACCTCTTGATTTTGCTCCATGAGATTAGCAACAAGTTTGCTACGTCTATTTAATCTAATTTAACCCTATAGTACAAGATACAAAAATTCTACCTATTTGATAAGCATTTTTTTTTTTTTTTGATATTATCTCCAGTCTAAACTCTAACTTAGGCATCTGAAGGGTGTTGGTGAGATACCACGCCGATGTCAAGTCTCTTGTAGGCATCAACGAACTGAGGACGCCATAAATCTTTCCATCAAACTTCCTGTAATTTTACTATTTAAGAAATGTCACCATCGAATTATTCAGTATTTTCATATTATTAAAGAACGATATGGGCCACATTTAGATGGTAAAGGCAAATGACTACTTACTTCTGATGGGAGGGTGACATGCTGGTGAAGAAGACCCTTGTTTTCTTAGGATCCATATTCTTCCTAACCCATCTCAACATGCTCTTCATTCCCATACGATACGCGTCCTCTGTTGATAGCTCTATTATATCTTTCATTTCATCATCAAAAGACCCTTGCCTGTTCAACATCATCATAACCCCTAATGAGACCTTCCCAAAACCAACAACAACAAAAAAAAAACAGTAAATTGTTTGACAATTGGATTAAGAAGTTACAAGACGTTGAACTTGAGCCCAGTCATCCACCAAAGATAGGAATTCAACACCAAAATATCTACTCCTTTCCAGTGTCTTCCATGCTTATTAATCGAACCTCTCCGTACAATTCTATCAGAAATTCTATGGACATCAGCATTATCCGCGTTTGATTCGAGAAGGAATGGTGCCCAGTAGAACTCAATTGTTGCATTGTAATCCTAAAAAAACACACAGAGGGGAAACAAAGCAGATTTGAGGCGGTTTCACGTATTGAATCATTGGCATGGTTAGTGAAAATTCTAAAATGACGTTGTTACGTACCTTGGCTTTGAAAATGGTGAGCGAACCATTAGTTTCCATGGATTTGGCTTCTTCAGGGATGAGTCTATGAAGAAGACAGACCATAGAAACATACTGGCCGCGGTTTAGAGAATCACCTACAAACATCATCCTCTTCCCTCGGAGTGTTTCGAGCATTAGCGTGGCATTGAAACTGCGTAATTTTGATAGTAATTACAACATTTTTTTGTGTTGGAGACAATATGCATGCAAGAGTGAAAAAAGATTTTGAAATACTCTAACCAACACTAATTTCAAAAGCCATTAGTAAAAATGGGTAAAACAAATCGAACCAAATTGATGATTTGGTTCAATCTTTCAACTAAGTTTCGTCCGGTCTTGTCTAATTTTGTTTATTTTCTAAATGTACGGTTCAATTTTAGTTTCATGGTCTTAAAAACCGAACCGAACCGAATTAGACCGAAACTAAAATGAACCTTGTCTTTTTCATTTTTAAACTTGTCAATTTTTTTTTTATTTTTGAATGAGTGATGATCAATTTGCTACTAGATGATACTTTAAAAATCTTACATTTGTAAACACTTATATACAAATTAATATTTTTTTTACATTGAGTTTACCCCCCATTCATGACCTATCTTCTTATTTGTTAGATTGTCACATTCATGACCTACCAAACTAATAATCTGAAAAATCGGACTCAAACTAAACAAACCAAACCAAGCTGGACCGCATGAATTTAATGAATATGATGTTTGCTTTTAAATTAGGTATTCGGGTTAGTTTCTTCAAAAACAATTGTTGCTTAACCTGGTGGAAGAGAAATAAATATATTTTCTAAATTTTTTTGCGGTTGATAAAATACACCTAGATCTATAAAAATATTGTGATTGGTCCGTCATCTGAATATAATAAGGTAACATATTAAAATGTTTGGACAAAATATATGATAGTTAGGTTTGGCGTCCGGGACTGTTTACCTCCAGCCAAGCACCAATAGTTAGAAAACCGTGTAGTGGTTGAACTAACCTAACGTAAAGGTAATAATATATTTGAAGGCCGGCGAATTTTGTAAATAAAAAGAAATCGAAGGTGACACAAAAAATAAGCTAAAATTAAAAGCAATCCAATTTTTATCATCCTTTATTTATGGATGAATGCTAACTTTTTAAAATTATTCTGAAAAATAATTCTATAATAATCAATGCTGAAGAAAGTATTTGGAGATGCATCATTCTTGTCAACTCAATTGGTTCATCTATAAATATATTTGAAATATTACAATGAATTTTTGTTGGATTACCAATAACATAATTTGTCATGGATTTTGTGGTAGAATGACATTATCGTAATCTTTCTATGTGATTTGTGAAAGTTTGTGAAAGTTACGGGTTCAAATTGGAATTTGTTTTGAAATCATTAACGAACCTCGGAAGGGAACAACCGTGAGGCTGCCATCGCCAGAACTGATAGTCCTTTTCCGGCCGGCCGTGTTCTTGACACGTCAGTTGTGGCTGTATGTACGGACACTCTGATTCCTCGTACAACGGCCGATTCTCTTCGTCCCAAACCCACTTCCCGTCAAACACGTTGCACCCTTCCTCTGTCCTCCCCACCGCAAACGGCAACTTCACTCTCTTCTTCCCTATTCCCAATATACAAAACCATCTCAGCAAACTAATACATACAGAAAAGCGAATGAATTAAAATGTAATTTGATTTGATAACTTACCGGCAGTTCTTTTGATGGAATGGTCGGAGTCGGTGTCGAGTCGGTTAAAAATGCAGCTGAAGTCTTCTGAATAAAGGACGGTGACAAATACGATGAAGGCGAATAAGGTGAAGATGTAGTAAGGAGAGAGACGGGCTTTTCTGAGGAGAGAGGAGGAAGAAGGTGTGGAGGAAGAGAGAGGTGTCTTCATCTGTTGGAAAATGTTCTGTTTCTGTTTTATGAAAACATGACGGGCGAGAGGAGCTGTGAGCATTGGCGCAGTGGTAGTTTAAATACAGGATCAATGTTGGTGTTACATACTAGCTGATGTAAATGAACTAAAACCGGTGTTACCCGTAATTTAATTAATTTAAAATAAAAAAAAATTAATTAGTGACTAAACTTTCAATGAATAATCAAATTGTTGTACTTTCATTCGATGAATCATTGCATTACCGATAATTGGTTTGGAGGAAGCTTTGGGTAGGGTTGACTGGACCAAAGGAAAAGGATTTGTCTAATGGGCCTTCTAGTAATTGTAGCATGATTTGTTGATTTTTTTTCCTTTTTATAATTTAGAGTATTCAAATTATTTTCGCACATCTCAATTAATTTCTTTGTTTATTGATTAAAGTTAAAAGTAATTATGTATTAATTGTGACAAGACATAATTTCTTTTTCTAGTGTGAATAATTAATGAGCGATATAAATCTTTAGGAGTACTAGGAGGTACACATTTCATTGGTACACAAAGCATCAATCACCAATTTCCTTGATCTTATTTTGCTGAGTAAAATATCAACACAAAAATAAGGGGGAATTATATTGACCTCTCCTGAATTTTCTAATAAATATATTGACCTCTCTTGAATTTTCTAATAAGTATAATGACCTCCCCTACAATTTAAGAAATTATTCTATCTTCTATTGCTTTTAAAATTATTCTATCTTTTATTACTTTTAAAATTATTATGCAATTACCTTCATTACTGTTAAAATAAGTTAAATATTGTTAGTCAAACTATTGAAACTATTATTATCAATTTCATATCGTACTAGATACAAAAAGAGTCACTCCTCAGTGTATACCATACCGCCCCATATACCGAGTGTACCGACCTATACTAGTTGTTCCAGACTGTAACAAACATTTTCTGGTATCAGTGATTATGTTTAAAGCCTCTTTATTTTTTGCTACTTTTAAATTAATTTTCCTATAATTAGTCTCAAATAAGTTAGATAATATTATTTTCAATAAAATTATATAATTTTTATAGTATTTAGTGATTATATTTTAAGCCTTTTAAAGGTAATAGAATTCTATGATTGCTCTTTTGGCTATGACCTAAGTATACATTTGCTTTTTGAAAGTAAATAAATCTTCTGTTTTGTTATCTTTACTTAATTTAAAATTGTAATGCTTTATTTTTTTTATGTATAATATAAATTTGTGGTGAATAATATTATTTGAGAAGTATATATTGTGTCGTAGCGATAAATTAAAAATAGTACTTCTGAACACATCGGTACCGATACGTACCCAGTAACAAAAATAGTGTGCTTGGCCAAACGAACTGAAACTTATATACTTTGAATTGAAACTTTGAGCTCAGAATTGCTTGGCCAAGATTGCTAACTTTGAGCTCAAAAATAGTGTGTTACAAGATTGCTAACTTTGAATTGAAACTTCAAGCTCAGAATTGCTTGGCCAAACGAACTGCTGGATAATTTTTATCACGTCTAGCCTACATTAAAGTTTTGAGGTTTTTTTGTTTGAAAGTTGAAACAAGAACATATCTCAAAAACTCTATTCGAGTTTTGTTTTCAGAACAATAACAAAAATTCAATATAGACTATTTTGGACGTGATAAAAATTATTTGTTACTTCGTTTTGTCAGAAAAAATCTGAACTTAAAGTTTCACTAGCTTAACTAACAGTATTCCACTAATTTTAAGAATATAAAATATGACTGCATAATTGTTTCAAAAATAAGAAGGCTCACAGTAAATTCTCAAATTATAAGAGAGGTAAGTGTATTTATTAGAAACTTCGGGAAGGTCAATGTAGTTTGTCCTAAAAATAACGAATCTTATGTTACAGATCAATCATATCTAATTAACATAATGACAAATACCTATCTATACTTAAAAAAAAAAATTAGAACTTAATAATAACATAAACTAAGTTCGTACAAACATTGGACTCAAAATTTGATGAGTTTCAAATATTGCCAAAGTTGAATTGTTAATCTTTGAAGTTAATTTAAAATAAATAGTAAAAGTAAAATTGGAATAATTTATGTCTTTTTTAAAAAGCATTTGGTGTATATACATATACGCCCTTAAATGTTATGTAGTTTGTCTATGACTTGACAGCCGTGCAAGTCGTGCATTCTATTAGTATTGTCCGTACACGCCCCACACACATCATTCATACCAATTGTGTATGTTGTTCGCACACTGTCCACACCGACTATGCACGCCGCCAACCACAAGCAAGTTTAAAGGCTATTTTGGAGAATCAAATATTGTAATTGTTGAGTCTTATAAGTATTTATGTAAATAGTTTTACTTGAGAGGTATAATGGTATTTTAACATAACGGGTTAAACTTTATCAAATTCCTATAATTTAGCCCCATGCGATCTCTAGAATAAAAACAAAATTACCATTTTAGCCCCTAGCCAAGCCAACAGGCTGAACAGAGACATAAAGCAAGTTTCAGTCCAGCCCAGCAACAATCATGAAGTGCAGTGGGGTAATTTGGCGTGTGATTATTGCTATTATGTCACTTGGCTTCTAAGTTAAGTTTTGTGGTGAAAGAAGGGAAATCATTTTCATCACTTTTATTAGCAAACGTAATGATTTGGTATATATGGAAAAGAAAAGGACTTGATACTAATAAGTTAAAGGGGTTTTAGGCCGCGGCAGAAGGGTCCCGGCCTCTCCAAAAATTTCAAAAAAAAATTAAAACTTAGTTATAAATTTTAAAAATTATAAAAAAATTGCATTTTGACCCCTCCAAATTATATCTGGCCCCAAGTTTTAAGTGAATGTGGGATTACTAAATTGGGTGACATTTCAACTTCATATGGTTAGTTGGCACTTATATATATGCTTCCACTACTCTCTATTCCTTAACCAAAAGAATGGAGCAGTTGATAATTAGCCCACTCACCAACTTTTAATTGATAGGTTAACTTAATGGGTATGCAGTCTATGTGCTAATAAATTTTATGAGAATAACCTCTGTCTATATTGTGAAAGGAATAACAATATACATACATACATACATACTTTTTTTTTTTTTTTTTTTGACAATTCATAGTGTTCGAAATTCAAATCGAATTACACGCGTGTATAGATATGTGTGTAAAAATATAAAAAGTGTAAATGGGTATAGTAAAACTTATCATTAAAGTAGTCTCTCCAAAAATAAAGACTAGTGTCTACATCTTGCCTTTTTTTTTTTTTTTAACGAAAGCCTACTACATTAGATTTTTGTTATTCATAATATCTGAAGAGTATATAATAGAAGAACATTGTCTAATGCTCAAAAAAATCTTTAGAAAAATTCGCTTTTCAACTATTCAAGTGTCTAATGCTCCAATTAATAGGCCTCATTTTGATATTTGGCCGTTGACAGACATAACCTCAAATAAATATATATAGGGGTTGGATCCGAAGATATATAAAAAAATATTTTTATTTTAATTGTTAAAATTAATAGTTGAGATCAAAACACTCTCTTTTCTCCCTCTCATTCTTTATACATTAATCATCTCTCTTCCTTCCCCCATCGACATGATACAGACACTCCCCCGCAACACACACTTTTTGCGACGTTTCTCTGACAAACGGAACTCTGACGACCATAACCTCCCCATTATTTTTTGTTTCCAAATATTTGGATCAATCTTCAACTCAAAAACTGTCCAATCCGTTTATTTTGTTACCTCACCTGATTTGTCAGAGAAAGTCTTTGGTTCAAGAATTGATCCCAAACACCACCTGTGTGAATTCAAAGTGGGTAGTTGAATTGATTAGAAAGGTTAAACGCAAGTGAGTTTTGATGATTATTGTACATCTACAGTAACATTAACCAAGTCAGTTCTGGGCAAACAAAAGATAATTGGGAGATTGTGGTTGCCGGAGAAGAATCGTCATTCTCAAAGTTGGGTTTGCCGAAGACGGAGATAGTGGGGGGAGAGGAGAGAGAGAATGTGATGGAGGAGGAGAGAGAGAATGTGATGGAGGAGGAGAGAGAGAAGGTTAACATATAAAAAATAAGAGCGAGGAGAGAGACTATTTTATAAACTTAGATTAAGTATTTTTTACATATGGTTTTCTTGGACCTGCCCCATGTATATATAAGCAAAAGTAAATAATTGCGAAAAAAATGAGTGAGTGTATCCTTCCAAATCAAGACAAAATCTAGCCAAGTTGTGTTTTCTTATTATTCCAAGGGGTTGGCCTGCAAATAATCTAAACCTAATATTTAAAAATTTGTACATCTTAATGTCTGTGGTTCAAAATTTCACATGCGCTGTTAATTCTTATGAGAACGGTCAATACAAAATTACGGTGAAATTGATTGTATAAACTAGGCCCAACACTATGAGTTATAAAAAAAATCGTGTTTTCTTAAAATGGCGAGCGTGTTGCGCATTGCACACATCAGGGTGTGTTGCACACTAAAATAACGTCATTTTAGAATGCAAAACACTGCTTGAAAATTATTAGGTTAATATTTTGTGCACGTCCTGCTTTGCGTAATGCATAACATGCCCCCCAATCATGTTTTCTTAGTGTCTTGTTCAAGAATGCTCTCTGGTACATTTTTCTCTGTCACTTTAGAAAAATCCAAGGTGTACCAACTTTGTTTCTTGTTGGAAGAAGGGGTAGTGTCAAATTTGACTTCTATTTTTTCAACACGATCCCAACTAATTCAATAGGGTTGGTCTGTCCCCTCCGTTATCCACTCAAATCAACAATTCACTAGACAATTTGCTAACAACTTCAGTTTGTTAGTGATTTTTTTTAATCAATGAGTGAGATTAGGTGTATATACAATTATATGAGAGAGAATTTTATTCAATATTCTATGAGATTAGGTGTCTGTCAAAAGGTAATATCTCCACTAATCATTCAACCAGATGAAATAAAATAGCTCTTTACATCTTCATCACCTTCCCCTATCTCTCAACCATGGCAATTGATCATAAAGGAAATTGACCGAATAAAGGAAAAAAGAAGGGTCTATATCTCCACTCTCCGGCCATCATAGATCCAGTGACTGAACGGCATCCACCTTCGGAGAAGCCTCCAACATGGTAACGAATCGAACTCTTTTTGAGCGGGGTGGTTGCCGAATGTACCAACAGTCTACCTCCAAAAGACATATATAAAGACCAGATCTGAGAAAATGGAGACAAATCTAACGGAGGAAGGATGGAGGTGGGGAAGAATTGGAGGGGGCGGGAGGGGTCAAAGGATGGGGGTTGGGAAGAAAGAAGAGGGGGGAGACCAACACTTTGCAACTGAACATCCAATGAAACATGGGAAATTGAGCGCAAGTAAAAAGTTCAAATAAAGAAACTAAAAGAATGATAGTGATATGAGGACAAGAATAATATGTTTGCTCACAAATCCGTATCACTCTGATCACATTATTTTGCAGGATTCTAACATAAAGCTGCAATGATTGAAGAAAACTTTATGGCAAAAGTTGGATGGAAGCCGACATTCAAAAGTTGACACGAGAATAGGAGCACCGAGAACTTTCAGAAGATCCTCTAAATTTTCGAACCATCGACATAAACATACTCTGCAAAGAAAAGGAGAGAAACATAAATCCTCATTAATGACATTTTCTATCACTGCTTCTTATTCTAGGTTCAACTCCATTTTTCATAGCTAAGGTTTAGTTGGCTATCATTAACATGCAAAAGAAATAGCATTTAATGGAACCACAATCAGGTGAATGAAACTTGGAACTCCAGTATGGTTAGGAGCAATATAAAGTTCTACAAACATTAAATCAGATCATTCCTAGTATATCATGCTTTCTTTACTTTTCTTCCCTTGTATTTTTCTAGCCATGCAAGTTTAGGGCGCTTATCCTATTCGTTTATATAGAATATTTACTGCACTATAGTAGGTGACAGAACACTAACAAGAGAAATATGACTAGCAAAGACTTTGAACATCTAAGGATTACCTGTGATCTATGTGGTAAGGTGGCCCAGAATTCCAAATTTGGAACAACCTGAAAAAAGACGTGTCAAAAAAAGAGTTGAACCCAGGAAACCCAGACCAAAGCTAAGCACAAGCAACATGGTGATTGGTCGATTAGATGTTTCATAATGTCATTTCCATGGATTTTACGTGAGATGTCATGCATAGGACGCAACTCGATTCTAACTCAGGATGTCATATTGGTGGCATGACTAAGATGTCCAATTCCGTTGATAAGCAAACAAAATCAACAAGTAGGACCCTTTTAACCTTCTTGTCTGTTTTACGGTACTATTGCATCTTTGATCAATATGAGTTACATAATAGGCCAGAATCACCAGACCTTACTGTTTCCAGTGGCTAGTCATGCTAGAGGCATTGGACCCACTACAGTGTCGCCCTTCATCCTACTCAGGAGTGTGTTAGCCATCAGATGCTAATAGTAATGGAAAAACAAACTTCAATTAAAATTTTGATCATCCGACATGTACACGTCATGGACATCCTCCTTATTGGTCTTACAGTCTAGCCACTGTTGTTTAAGAAAAAGAGGGTAACATGACATCATGTCATAATCGAACAATTCTCTATATCATGTCATTCTAATTAACTATAATTTGGCATCTCATGCCCCGTCTAGTTTGAACACTTCTGTCAATTTCTACTCCAACAGTCCTACAAAGATCCTTTTTTTCATTGCCTTTACTATATTTGAGCAACTTCATCCCACAATAATTCACAGTGTGAAAACAACAGAAAGCGTGACAAACATAAGTGAACTATGCTAATAAAGCAAAAACCTTATGATGCAAAATAAAACATGCATGACAATCTATATGGGAATGTAAATATGAAAAAATTGAAGTTGAGAGAGTAAACATACATCTACACCACGAACTCCAAGGTAGAAGAAACGATGAACAATACCAAACAACAAATACCCTCCAAAGAGGCATAAGATTCTGCAAAATTAGAGCAATTGGTGAGTAGATATTGAATACTTGAAAAACCTGAGAGAAGGCAATTAAATATCTCAAACGTAAGAAGTATCAACTTATATGGATAAAAATCCTTACACAGTTATGAATGTGCCAAACCAACCCAGTCCGTTCCCATGAACAAATATTACGTTGGCACAACCAGAAGGGTGCCTTAGTCGTGTAGCCTGCAAGGTGTAAAAATGGAGGAGGGTGAACCCTACTTAAAAAGGGGAGACTTTGGCCAGCCAAAAAGGAAACAATGAACGTAAAACTAGCCAAAAGAGAAACAATGCATGCAAAATCCGCATCCTTTGTCAGATATAGACACTTGAGATGAAGCAACCACGCATTAATTTTATTCATGGGCAAGCAAAGAGAGAAAAATTAACGTATCACCAATTATAACTTAATGTTTCTCTAATTTCACAACCACAATTTACTCACGGAAGCAGACATTCATTGCATGAGAAAAACGTCCAATTAGATTGTGCATAATTCTATCTATTAAACAGATTTGGTGTAGTACTGCAGGACTAAAAAACCTTCTCAGCTATGACGAAGAGAGATCCCAACTAGCCCAGAACTGGCAATACTTGCACCAGTACACCTAGAAATAACTTCTCTCTAGAACCCGTGAAAGGGCAGAGATGACTACTAACACTCACAAACCTAGTTGGAACATTAACTACACTGACAGAAGAACCAGAAAGTCAGAAATTCAAAATTGATCTTGCTACAGACCCTATATTTTCTTCTAATAAAAGAAATAAGAACAACCTTCTTCATAGAACCACAAAACATAGGACAAGGATAATCGGAATGCAACTTCTCGTTACAGGTCAAGGAGGTCTATTAGATAATACGTACAAAAAGACTAATAGAGTGTGCATGAGCAGAGGGCTACTCTAAGCTCATATAATATGGACATCTAATGACACCATACTATGATGCATCAAGAGACAAATAGGCTTCGAATACAATTGGCTCTTACAATTCAGATTACTAGACATTTTCACATCAGTTTGCTAGAAAAATAACCTCATCAAAAGAGCTTGCAGCTTGTACGGGTTTACTACTCTAACGAAAAATCAATAGTGTACCAACATATCACGTAATCACAATGCAAAACCCCATTTTTGGAAAGAACACTGCAAATGTGAAACACCAACTTCACAAGACTACTGAAGGACAGAATGAAATTTCTAGAAATTCAAAGCACTCACGTAATTGCAAGTACCAACTTTCTCTGGCGCCTGAGGTCCCTGCACAAGGCCACAAAATGAGTGAGAATCTACTTTGAAGGAGAAGCTACAACAATATAAATTAAAAGACATGCAAGAAACAAGCTCTGACTTGAACTCTGCTAGAATCACAGATCACAGACACAGCAAGTGAGCAGTTGAGCTTCCGGCCACTATTGGTCATCTTAACAACGACACCAGCGTGGGGATTCTTTTCATCTGCCATATTGGGAAACACAAGATAAAATGAAAATGAAAAGAAAGCATAAGCTATATGAGTGATAAGCGTGACACCTTGTAGGATTAAACACAGCATACACACAACCCCATTTTGCCGAAAGTTCCATGAAACAAGTACCAAGCTATATGAGTGATCGACCCATCACATAACACCAACATACCAAAAGGCAGAGCAGAAATATAACTGCTAGCCCAGAGAGTATTCTTCTATGCTGAACTGGAAATCAGTCATTGCTTTTGTTTTTTGTGGGGAACTTACCAATCAGATGAATCACCATGCTTGAGGTATGCCCAATAGTACTACATACAGGATAACCTACAGATCCAATATAAGATCCTTTTAGCAGCATAAGAACAAGAATGTCCAACTCTAACTTGCAACATTCATTGTCAGCAGATAAAGCACTCAACGCTGTAGGATTTTAACATGAAGAGACAACAACAATAAAGGACACAATATCCAGTCACTATACTACAGGCCTCCCACTCTTTGGCCAACTTTAATCCTTCGCAGACATTCATAGTTGCAGTATATCTCCCAAAATATATGCTTGGACTGAGTATTCTTCGGCATTATCAAGCAAATTGTAAAGAGGGTGAAGAAAGGTCTAATACAGACAAATGCACACACAAAAAGACTACACCTTGGATTCCGATGGTCATCTTTGAAGCCATTCCATACGATTTGTTTGCACGGTGTCACAAGGACTACGGGCTTGAAAATACAATATGCAACACTGTTAGGGACTACATATGACAAGTCACCCTGGGGCACTGACAATGCAGACAGCATATAACTTGTAACACGTGTCCTCCCTATTTACACTCCTCACACTGATAAATAACTAATTAATTTATAGCTTATTAAAGATGATCGTGACTCTAAAATATCACAACAGAGCACTCTTTGTTAGCAGCAACAAAAAATAAAGAACTAGAACATATAGCTCAAAATTAGTTACTTTTTTATTTTGAATTGTTTGCTCTACCATCATCTGGTTGCCCCGTGGAGGTGTGTATTGAGAGCTTCATTATTAGCATAAGGTTTTGAGCTTCATTGTAAGTACAAGGTTAATATACGCTTGAACTATTTGATGGAGTGACGGGAACTGCCAGTTGACTGGATTTAGCGAGAGAGAGTTTGATCAGAGCAACCTATCTAACTGCTAGTGAAGTCACTAGTACTAGTTATTAGTCTCGGGCCCATTGGCTCATGTTATGGGTTTATTTTCGATTCGCCAATCGGAGAATCAAAAAAGATGTTTTTGGCATTTGTATAAGATCTTTACTATTGTAATCTTTCTCCCTTATAAAGTAGAGTCTCCCTCCCTAGCTACTAGAACTACAGGAAGGGCTACTAGAGCTACTACCCTATTATATTAGTTTAGTAATAATGGAACTAAAAGAAAGCCTTTTGAAAACCTTACTAATGGAAAGGGGGTGCGCATGTGGCTTTTGGGGTTCCCCCCAGGAGCAAGCAAGGAGAAGATAGCTTGCAGCCTTACTAGTAATAGTAGCTTGCACCCCTTTCCTTCGGTAGCTCTTTTGGTTTCCCAAGGATAGCGGTAGCTGGGGCAAAGCCCGCTTTCTTTGCTCCGCGAATGAGAGTGTCCGCTGGGTCCTTGTCCTTAGGGCATTCTACTCTATCTTTTCTAGGGGAAGAAGGCAATCTTCTTATTGTCGAAGGTATGATAGTCGGAAAGGACGGACTGCCTAAGACAGCATGACAAGAATGATTGACTGACCTACCAAGCAAGGAGACTAAAAAAAAAAAGGGATACAACTGACCCATTTCGTCGACTCGACTTTCTTGATCGGTGTTCAGAAGATAGATTTCCCAAACAAAACATATGCATCAAATTCAAGAAGGAGCTACAAAATTCAAGAAAACTTAAACGCTAAGAAGATACTTACAAATTCGAGATAACTTCAAATATTAAACAATTAGGCCAATACTTCCAACATACATTCGCAGAACATTTAGTTAAGGTTTCTCCGTTTTCATTGAATGTCCTAAAAAAGTAAAGTGTACGGATAAATTTACCACTAAAGCACGAAAAAGACAATAATGTTTACCTGCTATCTTGTTAGAGACCAGCGCACTACAACCTATGCCACAACGTGATGGACCCCCGCAGTCCTATAATATTAGAAAAAACGTCCAATTAAGTAGGGTAGTTATTACAGCATCCTGTGGTGAGAGATTACTATTTTTTTTCTTCTCTCCATATAAACAATCATATGAACAAAAGCGATTTTGAAGGAAAAATTGGACCATGCATGCATCTTGTATGGTTCACCGTAATTTTCATACATGGTCTCAGCAAGGGATGGGACTTTCAAGCCTTAGATGGCTGCCTAAACATCTCAACTATACTACTAAAGCTTGAGTGAACCGTGAATGGTCCAATTACAAGGTCATCTATGCACAAGTTCTCAGTTGGCTCTGACTTGGAAGATCTTTAGCGAAGTAGCTAATTGCAAATGGAGTCAAGTCAAGTTCAAGCTCATCGAGCTTTGACGTAAGTTCATTTAGCATCATGAGGCATATTAACCCAGTACTATTGCTCTTCCCAGGACGCACTGAGCTAGTGACATTAATTTAACATTTCAATTTTGTAGCATGAAGACATCAAATTTGAGGATTTAAATAGGCTATAAATACATCAAAAAACAATCTTGCCTAATCTTTCCAGCAATCCATTAGTTCGCATGAGTACTCAAACCGTCCATCCCCATGTTTATTCATGTAAGCTTCATAACTGTCTTTAAGTGTGTCTTTGTGTGAAATCTGTGCCAGCTGTTCATGAGCCTAACTTGTTCAAACAGAGTTCGTTTAATTGATGAGTGCCTCATCTCACTATCCAAAGCAATATCCATGTGATGTAGAAAATTTTGCAACCACTACCAAGTACAGGGTGATATATCCTTTGCGGCAAAAAGAACCAAGAGTCCTATACAAGATACCGTAAATTCTAGGACAGTAAAATAATCTAGTAAATATTTTCACCCCAAGTTATTATCATAAGTCAGCCAAGTAATGCATCTATTTGTTAGTTCCTGCTCTCTCAATGCGAATGGATCTTGAAAAGACATACCTGGCAGTCAACGCATTTAGGTGGATGATGGTTGAAAATCATTGAATCGCAAAGCTGCTCCATGCAAAAAATAAATAAATAATTAATGGACAATCGAATTTAAGCAACATGGTATCAGATTAAAATTTGGGAATAGTTGTATAAACAAGAGTTTCCCAAGAAGAAGAACTTTCAACATGCTTTTCAACAGAATTTTAGAGAACATTATGGGAGGGCCCTTGCTAAACTTACAAACTAACTATCTTTTCCTTGCAACTCATTATTAATCAACAATCAATTCTAGCAAGCATGTTGATATGGTTTACAAAGTTACATACAACTATCAATACGTTGTTTAGACACCTTCATGTAGCCAAAGGTTATGCTAATAAGAAGACTCAAATAAAGAAAGTAAAAAGTAAAAGGCAAAGAAACAAAGTTGGACCTGATAGAGCCAACCTGAAACCAAAGCACGGTCTCATTAACTGCCACCTTGTAAAACCTAATTTGTATGAAGAAAAAGTAAGAACACATCTTCTAGTTATGAGAATTAACAATTGACATCTAATGTCACATGCTGTACTTCAACTACGAAAATAGGATAGAAATTCCATTTATTTTAAGCTAACACTGTACATTAGAAGCTCACGAGTAGTAGCAAATATTCATCATAGTTTACGCTATTATGCATATTCATCAAATACAAGCTCAAATGAACACAACATCGGTCTCCTGAATAACTCAACTTGGTAAATTACCAACATGTGGCCACCTAATTTTCTCTTTAATCAGTAGTTTATCATAGTCAACGTCGTTGAAATAGGTTACAATACCAAAGCATAGCAATAATAGGAATGTTATGACCCAGTGGAGTCCCACATCGGGGGATTAGGCCCCTGTTAGTGGGTATATGAGCCCCTGGGCACCCTCCCCTCTTGAGCTAGCTTTTGGGGGTGAGTTCTACCCAGTGGTTCGTATCATTTGGTATCAGAGCCAAACCCGCACCCGCCCAGCCGCCACGGGAAGTCGGTGGAGCCAAATGCCTCTTGCCGCCGTGGGCGTCGGCTCAGACGAGGTGGGCATGTTATGACCCAGATGCAGTCCCACATCGGAGGATTAAGCCCGAGGTAGTGGGGATATAAGCCCCTGGGCACCCTCCCCTTACAAGCTAGCTTTTAAGGGTGAGTTCTACCCAGTGGTTCGTATCAAGGAAACTCCGTACCCACATTAGAAAACATGATATGCGCACACGCACACACAACGGATAGCAAGAGAGGGGCAGGGAGAGAGAGAGAGAAGTACCCGTCTTCGCTGAGGATGCCGTGGGGGAACTTGGGAATGGGTAAAGCAAGGTTGAAGTTGTAGACCTTGTTACGGTCAACAACGCTGAGTTCGCACGTCGCCGACACCAAGTTCAGGCTGACTCGGTGTAGAATCGCTATTGCAAGAGCCAGAAGAGCAACCCATCTCAGTGAATCACCACCACCACCAAATGTCATCCTCTAGCAACAATTTCATAACCACGTCTTTTACACTGATTTCATGGGAAATCGTTTAATGATTATATTAAAAAAAAGAAGTCTAAAAACACAAATACATATGCACACACATTTCACTCAATAATATGAGTCGGTCCTCATTCGTGTAAATACCAACAATCAATTTTATTTTTTTGTGTGAATGAGTATGCAAATGTATGTATGCAACTAGCATTGCTAATGTCACACCCCGCCCCGGAATCGCACCAAGTGCATCAACAAGACTAATCCACAATCCATCCAAAATATAAATATAAATAAATAAATAAATAAATAAATATATATATATATATATATATATATATATATATATATAAAGTAGCCCAAGTACACATAACTCCAAAAGAACATTCTATCATGCACAGCGGAAGTCTCATCTAAAGATAAACGTAAAGAAAATAAGATAAGGTTATACAAACCAAGTACAAGGCCTAGAAATAGCATCTCGTGGCCAACAAAAACAAAACAAAATCACAACTATTCACAAAGAAACCACAACCCGACCCAGGACTCTCGAGCGGGGTACATGCACGACTAAACTTGTAGTGGACACCGATTCTATACCTGCAAAACTAGAACCCAAAATGGATTCCAGGAGTGTGTGAGACATAGATGCAATTCATAAAAATAGAGCACTAATTTACTAGTACAATTCATCAAAGGAAAATTAGTAAATCAACATTTAAATTTCAGAGATAGGCTATAAACCACCTATATCGGCCCTTATGCCATCGGCCCAAGGCCACTGTATCGGTGCATCCGCCACTTATTGGTACAATTACCCAGTTCCGACCCGAAGGTCCCATCGGCACTTATGCCACAATTTATTATATTAGCTCACTTCAAAAGTAATTACATCTATAAATCAACACTCACCTCGGTCTTCAAAACGAAAGACACAACTACTGTCTCGAAACCTCGGACGTGCCTGTTTCGGTCTCTGAAATATGTATCCACAGTTAGTATAAGAATCATTCATATTTCATAGTGAAATATCAATTGAGACCAATAATAACAAATGTTTCATGCCCAATTACAAAGGAAATGCTCAAACACACTTGACACAATCTGACACCTTTATAATCTATGAATTTATAGAATTAATCTACTCATCTAAATATCCCGAAATCTTAACCATACACTTAAGGCACATACAGGAAACCATATAAAAATTTCTTAATTTTTAGAGTTACGAAACTATATTTAAACGGACAATAATTGAACTAAAGTTTTTAGCAAATTCTGCAGAACAAATTCTTCACTAACTTCAAATAGAAAACTGCTATTACTGATAATAAATTAGAATACGTGGCCTAAATATCTGGAAAGCTCTTTGAGTCTACTTTCTAACGCAACAAGCGGATTGAAATTTCGACATCTCTGGGTCAAAATATAGCCATTCCCGTAAGAGACGACAGTGCAGTCAGCACTGCGAATTCACAACAACAGTTAGGTAAATGATTTTTCATATTTTCTGTACTTCACCAAAAATTCTGAAAATTTAACACAACGTATGGAACACATACAGGTATCTAGTGTAAAAATTTCATAAACTTTAGAGATATAGAGCTATGTCAATAAATTAGACAAACAATAGCAGATTTAAGTTCTAACAGATTCAGCCCTCCATAGCCATCTAGGTCACGAATTTCTCGAAGAAAACCCAAAATTCCACATAAAAACATGAATTTCAAGTTCAAAAGAGATGAAACTAGGTAGAAGATACATATTCTTACCAATTTATGCTTTAATTTTTGAAGAATTCTCCTCTTCTTCTTCTCCTCCTTTTTCTCTTCTCTCCTCTCTCTCTCTCTCTCTCTTTCTAACGTTGGATATTTTTTGGAAGGAAAGAGTTAACTTATGCTTATCAAGAAAGTTTTAGAAAAATAATCTAGTGTACACGTGTGCACGTGTCCTTATATTCCAACTCATGTCAATTATACACATAACAATACATTCACATAATCTAATCCGTTCACTTCCTAAATCAACTAATTTAACACGTTACCCAATTAATTAAACACAACACAAACTTAAATTGTGCATTTGATTATCGTGAAATAGTTTAGAGTGTTACAGCTAATCTAAGAAGTTATATATACAAAAAGCCAAGTTCATATTTAGTGAAAGAATGGGAAGGCTGTTGCGCACAACAAGACGCGTTGTGTGTTAAAATAACGTTATTTTAATGTGCAAAATACTATCAAAAAATTATTCAATTAGTGCTTAAGGTTCGTTTAAATTTAGGGGTTTGGAGAGGAGAGGAGGGATTTAAAGATAGATTTTGCGTTTGGTTTGTAACTTTTTGAAGAAAACTAAGGGACATAGAGGAAAATGAGAGGTGAAGAGTATAATCATTTTAAGCATATTACTTTATCTCCAAAAATGAGAGAAAATTAAAGTAAAATGATGTAAGATTATGATTTTTATTTATAATCTCGATTATATCTTTTGGGTCTGTTTGATTGGAGGGATAAGATTACATAGGATTGTAGTAAATAGATCATTTGTGCAAAATAGTCTCTTTTAACCTGTGTTTGTTTGTGCATGAAATTATATAATGAAAAAGTTGTATTCAATCAATCTCATATTTATTTTGAAGACCTCTCTAGATGCGGATTAATGTCTGAATTGACTATCTTACTTTTGTTGCAATGTTTTAACCTAACTAAGTGTAACTTATTCTTCTATATATTATTTTAACTTTTATGTCTTTCACTCATTAATCCCAAACATCAACTTTATGGTAGTAATAATATTAACTTGATGGTGATAATAACTTCAAATGAAAACCAATTTCTTGCATCCATCTACCTGCCTTGCAAAGCAACTTCACAACCCATTTTATACTTGTCGTCGTGGTTCAAGCTAAAGAACATGTCTATTTTTTGGGCATTATACGAGACGATCTCACAAACATCTAGACTCTCATCAGCAGTAATCAGCAAATACTTGAGCTCAATATTTAGGGAGCCCGCTTGGATGTGAGATAATGTCAATAGACCATTCTCTTCCTAATAAACTCCAACTTCTCATTCGTTACAGTCAACATATCCCCTACCTGCTCAGGCTTCAATAAACATGGCCAACTCGTTAACTACTTCTTCCTTTTGCCTCTTTTTGTCATTTTTAGCAGAATTTTGTCGTCCAACTGAGTTAAAGTACTAGTCCATATTCCCCACATTAACACCCCTCGTTGTTGCATACTCGACGGTAGCACTTAGCCCGTCATCATTAAATAATATATCCATGTCTTCTAGATCAATATTTTCAACTGTTTTAGCAGGACCCTCTGTAAACTCTCTGGTAACTTGATTTTTCTAAATATTTGAAGTCAAGAGTCATAGAATAGAAATGACTTATTTCGTAGGTTCTTTCCTTCCGTCTCTTTGTACAAGTGGTAAAAAAGAAAAGTCTTTAGATTTATGTGAAAAAAACTGTTACCAAGTCATTGAACTTTTTGAGGAATTGATAATATTGAGACAATTTCTTCATCTCATCACCTATGCTTCCATCGAAGCTGCATTACTATCAGAACTATTCCATTTTGTTGGTATAAGATAAGCAAGTTGCATGAACTAACCAAACGCCATCAAACTCTTGTATTTTTTGACAAAAAAATATTGGGACAAAAAACTTGTATAAAAACGATAGTGGTCTATTTTTCTTCCAAAAAAACAAAAATATTAATCCAAAAATGTTAAAAAAAAAAGATGATAGACCTGCTTCGACAATCGTCCAACGAACTTTTCTCCGCTAGGGTTTGGTCTAGTATGACCTCTCTTGCATAGTGGAAGAACAATAGTGATTTAGTTTTTCTCCTTCCACAAAGTTATATATTATATTTTGAGAAGATAAGATCCATTTAGGAAAATTTTCAATTAGTCCAGAACTCTTCATAATCTTGAGATTATTAGTCCCACCACCCCGTGGATTGAATCCTCCTTTTGAAGGATATTTAATCCAGTTGTGATTAATAGTGATGGGTTAAAATATAAACAAACATGGGATTAAAAAGAGTGGAGGGATTATTAGTCCAATCCCACCTCTAATCTCCCCAATCAAATAGGCCCTTTGGTTATGGAAAGAAAGTGAGCAATAAATTAAGTTGAAATGTTAAAAAAGTAAAAAAATATTATAACCTTCAATCTCCTTCCTTAACCAAACATAAAAAAATATTTTAAAACATGTAAAAAATGTGTCACTCTCTCTCCCCTCCTTTCACCTCTCCTCTCCTCAACCCAAATTGGATGCAACTGTTCAATCAATATTTTCTAAGCTAAAACGACGTTATTTTAACACATAACACATCTTACTGTACGCAATGCATAACAAAAATCCCAACTCTTTTTTAGTGAATTTAGAATATGCAAGAAGTTAAATATTCAATGGCAAACTTATATATTAGGATATATTATTACTTCTCATCGTGGAACGTTATGTAAGCTTTTTCTTTTGACAATTCAACTCACTTATTATTATTGCACATTTTTAATGTCTTCTAATCTAATTTATAAATAGCTCATTTCACAAATTGTACCAAAAGAGAATGACAAGGTTCAATAGCAAATGATAAGACACTAGTCTTAATAGTAATATTTTAGAGATTAACGAATAATTTGTTGAATTAGAGATTAGCTATCAAAATTATATTAGTTTTTATTAAATGCCTTTAATTACTAAAATAAGTCCAGAAAAAAATAACATGTTTTTTATATTAGTAAAAAAGCAATAAAAAAGACTATGGACCAAAAAAGATACTTCCAAAATAAAAAAGACAACAACTGAAAAGATAATAAAGAAAAAGATTTTTTCTTAAATTAATAAAAAAGCAATAAGAAAGAATAATAAAAAAAGAAGATTTTCTTCCGGATGGATATCTTATGATAGTGATATCTTACCCCCTTAAGTTCTCGAGGTGAAGTATATTATATATACATAATAAGGAAGCTCTTGAATTTAAATATAATTTTAAGCGTCTATAATTATTACCATGTTCTGATAAAAAAAATTCCTTATACTTCAAGGGCACCTCATCTTTTCTATCATACATCTTGTGGAGTCCTTTAATTTATGTTGCAATTTCACTCGCGATTCCAGGTTCGACACAGTGAGCCAAGTACCTAGATCTACAATCACAAACAGGGGTTAACACTTCACTGGCCAGAGTTGGGTCAAGAAGTACTCCAATGCCTAAATTAGTCTTTGAGGAAGAATGTTTAATTTATTGAGTTTCAGGTTATTAGATTAGGCGTACCTTTTTTCCTCTAAGTATTATACCTTATATACTGCTCCTAGCTTGAGTACCAAGCCTAGATTGGCATGTGCGAAGCACACAATTAGTGATAGTGACCCCTAACAGAATTCTGTTACAACCTTACCTCTTGAAATGATAACTAACAGCTCACTCCCCACATTCTAGTCTAATTGAATGCCAAGTGAAGATGGAATCTCGGCTCAGCGGAGAAGTGTCAGCTCGGTCCAGCCTGGTTTGAGCTCGGCAAGATGTGGGTCATGCCTAGGTATGGGCTAGCTCGGCTCAACAGATCGCCGACGTTGCGTCACAAATTGTGGGTCAGTTCGAAGCTTGGCCCAAGGTAGTCTTGAACAATCTCGACCACGCAGCTAGAGATTCGATGAACTGGTCCAGCCTAGATACACTTATTCTAATTTGGTCTGAGTAGGTATCGTGCCGACACGGACCTCCACAATAGCCCCTCAACTTCTTGTTTGCCCGGCAAATGGGGAGTTGATTTCGACCGCACCGTTTTGATACACGGCTGGGTTGGACATCTGACGATGAGCGAGATGACGACTCCCTACCACATACGCAATAGGATGACATGCGTAGATCATCCGCTCATCCCAAGCCAAGCAAAAGGACGCATCGCATGCGTTTGCCTTTATAGGCACACCAAATTGTCCCGAGCATTAAATGTGACGCCATGCGCTGATTGGCTGGCAATTTCACCTCTTCTCGATTCCCCCGTTCACTTTTTCGAACTGAAGGCAAGCTTTTGCATTCCCTCCACTTATCCAAGCATTCGAAAAAGTCTTCATTTTTAGTTACTCATTTCCCCTCTCGCTCTTCTTCTTCTTTTGTTCCTCTAAAACCCTATTCTTTGCTTTCGTTCATTTTCTTAGATCGTTTACTGTTGTCGCGTTGAGCCCCTGTCTGCAAGTCGCATCTGCTAATCGTCCCTTGGAGTTTTACTTGGTAAGTTTCTCTCTGGCGTTGTTTTCTAAATCATTTGCAATACTTTTTGCACCCCTTCCTCTATTTTTTTTAGTTTGTACGTACACCAACTAGGACCCTTCATTTTTCTGTCTGGACCTCCATGAGTTCAGTTGAACCATCTTCTATTAGTTGCTTTATTTCGCATTTTCATTTACCCTTGGGAAGTTACACCACACATACCCTAACCTTTAGATGCATTTTACTCTACTAGGTGTCGAAGGTCATGTTCCACGGAAAACATAGGTCCATTTTTTATAATAAAGAATCAATTAAGGCATTCAGAGCGAGATATGATATACCAGACGACGTGCACTTGAGGTTTCTTCCTTCCACCACTGCACCAACCCCAATTGAGGCCATGATCAACTTACCAATTGTTGCCATTGTTGAAGGAGGTGTCCGTTTACCTTTTCATCTTTTCATACGTAGATTCTTTAATGAATTAAAGCTAACTCCATCACAAGTCTCTATGAACGTTTTTAGGATTTTGTATAGCTTTCTTAGATTATCCTAAACACGCGGCCTTGAACTTGAACTGAAGGATATTTTTGGGGCGTATACGTTAAAACAGAACAAGAAATCTGGACGATATTTCCTTCAATGCCTTCTTGGGAGGGAGCACATCCTTCAAGGCTTCCTGATTTCGATAAGTATGCAGACGATTTCCTCTGGAATAAAAGTAATTTTGAATTTTGCCTAGATAATATGATCATGTTTCACATCCCTAGGGAAAGAGGGATTCTAAGTGCTTTTTTATCTTTTCTCTGATATTTTTCTGGGTTCGTTTGGTCTCATACAAATTGTAATCTTCCTTTGTTTTCTTTGCTTTTAGCCGATCAACTTGCATCAAACTTCAAGCAAGAAGCTAATCTTGATTGTTTGAACAAATTCTTTGACTTGCGAAATCGAGACGCTCTCTTGGTTCTAAGATACTCTTCAGATTATAGGACCTATTTAGCTAGGGTGAGAGTACCTAAGGTTGAAGAGGCCGACAGTAATGAAGTCGTTTCCCAAGATTCAGGACACTCTATGAGGCAAGCCTTTGTTAAGCATGAAGTGCCTGAGTTTGCCAAGCCAGATAGTGAGGGAGTAGCCACTCATTTTGAGCTTCACGCACCATCATCTCCTAATTTTGAAAAAGTATCCAGCCGTCCAATGGAGTTGCCCGCAAAGAACATGGTTGAGGAGGTAGGCTTCAAATGCAAGAGAAGGAAACCATTTGACCCTTTGGTGAAAAGGAGGCTGAGCTCCTTAAAGCCCAGCCTTCTATTGATGGTGATCGATTTGTGCCTAAAAAGTTGAAGGCTAAGGCGACGGTTCCTCTGGCCGGTGTTGTAATATCCCGACCCGATTTAATTATTCAAATTTAAAAATAGCGCGGATAATTACAATTATCGCATAATTTAATTGATTTTATTTTATGTTATTGATTTTATCTTATTTCGGAACCTACGCTCATTAAAACGTTAAATTTTAGGACGTTTTGAGATGTTAGCTTACCAACGAATACTCGTAAGAGAAATCTGAGCACACCATGACAATCCTCGTAATTTTTTGAGTCACCCGGTCTATTTTCGTATTTTTTGAAAAATCAGTATCGGAACAGTTTCTTGGAATTGCGTAGCATTTTGTGCACGCGCATGCGATCAAGCCCTTGACCGATATAAATCCATCATGGTCAAATCAAATCCTCTTTTCCCTAAATTAAGGGGTGTGTTCCCTAATTTAATAATTAACCTAGCCTAATCTATATGTATTTATTAATTTATTTTATTTTACTCCAATTAATACATATATATGTTTTGTAGCAAATAAGAAAAGGTTGGAATTGGATTAGGGACCTCCCTCTCTCTCTCACGGCATAATTTCCCCCCCCCCCCCCCCCCCCTCTCTCTCTCTAACTCTCACACACACTTTCTCTCAAATCCTTCTTCTACCTCAACTTCTTAAGTTGGATTTTTATACATCACCGCCTTTTACCGCTACACCACCACCTCTACATCACCATGTGCACTAAGACACGCCGGAGTTCCGCCTAGATCACCGTATTTGTAGCCCGAGCCACCATTTTCGTCCACCAAGCTTTCCGGCAAGGAGGAGGTAAAACATTCTTGTTAAATGCATACTTTTTCTTATATTCAAGGCTTTAGATCTTAATATTTTATATGGTTTAATTTAGATTTCCTTGTTAGAACTCGTAGTTGGACACTTAGTCATCGAAATAGATGGATTGGATCGACTCTCGGACCATTGGAACCCATAGAAATCGCATTACGAAAGTCACCCGTAAACTTGAGTAAATTGACTTTTTCCCAGATTTTTTTCAGATTTTTAGCCAACTTCGGAGACTTAGGTCTTGATGTTTTGTTGCTCGAATTACGTTTTGTAAAAGACGAATACTTTATCTTGAACATAGACAAAATGGATTTGCTCTATGACATCTTGAACGTGTTAAAATCATGCTACGAAAATGACCCGTGGCCTTATTGAACACTGACTTTCCCAGATTTTCCAGATTTTCTCAGATTTTTTGTCAACTTCGGGCCCTTGAATCTTGATGTTCGGACGGTCAAAATCCATTTCTTAAAACACGAAAGTTGTAGACAAATATTAAATCTTGAACCTAGATAGATTGGATCATCCTCGAGACCTACGTAGTTCACAGAAACCGAGCCCAAAGATGTAACGAAAAACAGTCCATTTCTGGGAGTTTTCTCTCTCTAGAAACCCCACTCACGCACCCACTTAAATCGCCACACCCGTTAGCCGAATCACGAAATTGACCTTACCATGATGAAATTGAGGTTAAATAATGTACAAGAAAAGTCTCGATTCCGGGTTTCGGAAACCGGGGAGTATAATTATCAAAACGCCACTCTTACTTACTTTTGGCCTACCGACACTAAAATCACCACACGAACGAACCAACTATGAAATTAGGCTTTGAATATGAATAAGGACTGAAAATAATGTGGGTCCAACCACGGTTATATTTTTGGACGGCCGATAGCAAAATTACAAAAATACCCTTTTACGTTCTAAGTAACCGGCGATCAAACCGATCGAACGTGGGTCACTCGAGCCTTAGTATATACTAATGGGACTAATGACTAGGTAATAAAATTGACCCGAATCCCGAGGAAGCTCTCGGGTCCACTTGTTAATTGGGTAAATTGACCACTTTGCCTTAGAACCCAAATTACACTTTGTACCCTTACGTATTAAGGAGTCCGAACGATTATACGATTCGAGTCACTAAATTAGTATATTCTTTTAAGAGTTGTTGGCAATAAGTACTTTTTACTTATCATGATAGATTCGGGAATTGGAGATCTTGGGCCGAGTTAATATAAAAGAAGTATGGACTAATTCCAGGTGAGTCTTGTGTATGACTTGCTTACTTTCATTTTATAGTAGAACTGAATGATTCTCTTTACTTTGATGCATATACATCTATGCCGCTGAACAGATAGTAGACTAAGCATGACATATTAAGATTTTAAAAAGAATCATGACATCATGACAACATGAAAATATTATGGTATGAGATCAATACGACGCCCCGGCCGCTAGGGGGCAGTTGAAGATTCTAGCAATGAGGTGAAGTAATAAGGGTGGAGATTATTAGCCAGGTAATCCAACGGGTGATATCACGCCGGCTTATATTTGGGGTCGCTCCCTAATTTACTGGTGAGCCGTAGATCATATAATGTTATCATACATGGTTACAGCGTAAGCCTAAAAGCTGAATTCATACGTCACATAACATGATCATTGGATAAGTGTGCATGGTTACAGTGTAAGCCTAAAAGCTGAATTCATATGTCACATAACATGATCACTTGATAGTGTGCATGGTTACAGCGCAAGCCTAAAAGCTGGATTCGTGTATCATATAAAGTTGGCATTTAATTATAATGAATTTCAAGAATACGGGTTATCTTAATACATAAAGTTAGTAGACTTTTCATATCTAGACTCACACTAGCCTAGTGCTAATGAAGTTGTTGATGCAACAGGTTTTAATTAACGATGCTGACTATGCTTGAATTCTGCAAGTTGTATTGGAATTGAAGTATCTTTTGTAATTTCTAGATTTAGCATGTTTAGATGTAACTTGATCTTGATTGTAATGTATTTGGTTGACCGGTCGAGAATTTGGACCATAGTCATGGTTTGTAAGCCCATAAGGGTTGTATTGTTGCACTTTATTTTATGCACTAAACTCTAGAGTTAATTTTATTTTTCGCACTCTGATATCAGTTATGTTGATAGAAAATCCCTAAACTGGTATATTTTTAAAAGGGCCTTACGAGTTTCACTCATGGCCGGTCACGTGCCTCAACCTTTACGGGATGGGTCGTGACAGGTGTAAAGGTACCTCTTCTTCCTGTTGGGACGCTGGTAGTAGATACCCGTCCAAGTGAGTCAATGGAAGTCAAGGCGCCTTCCCCAGGGGCTAGAGCCTCAGTCTGGAATCCTCCTTTATCCTCTTGTGATTGGGGTCTTGTCTAAGCAAATGCCTCTGTGACTAGTAGGCATGTGGCACTCGGGGTCGCCAAGTCGGTGATGCTGCTAGAGGACATGAAGGCCCAACCTAGAGACGTTATGGAGAACCTTCAGCAAGGTTTACAAAAGCAGGTTGAGGTGAGGTTCATTTTTCTCCTATCATCGTGACCTACCTTACTTATCTTTTATCTCGGCTTTCTTCAACTTGTTCTGTTGTTTCCAGGCCCTTCAGCATTCCTTGAGGGTGAACGCCCAGGTTGAGGAGATTGTCAGAATGGTGCAAGGCCATAGGGAGCAGGTGATAGAGCTGGTGTCACGACCCATCTCAAAAACACATGGTCGCGACCGGCCGATGGGATTTAATCCATCAAGGCTTTAATTTATAAAACTGGTTTGGGATTTCCGTAATATCAGAGTGCGATATAAAAAAAATACGGAATAACATTAAAAATACCCCAAAGTGCTAGTGATAAACTAACTATTACATCATCCATAGTAGAATCCTCGGCTCAGCCACAGGCGGCTCGACCGGGTATCAAAAAGTACAATAACATAATTCTGAGATAGGAAATACATTACTATCAACATGAAATTTAATAACTTGGCGAAGATACACAAAATCACGTGGCGTCCTCGACTTCGAAAATACCTGTAATCAACAACAACTCTTAAGCACTAGGCTAGTGTGAATTTTGTTATAACAATGCTTATCGAATTTCAGGCAGAAAATAACTTTTCTCGTATGCGTGCAAATTAAAATAATTTACAGTTCACAATTATGTCAAGCGATCCATTATATTTGTAAAGAATCGTAATTCTTTTTCTGAAATCTAGCTTCTCATTTCAGGTTCCAAGTGAATTTTCACTTCTAGAAACAATTTCCATTTAGGATAATATTCAGTTATTTTGTTCAATGGTCACCGAATATAGGGAGCTACCCTATCAGATATAAAATCCGTATAACATCATCCAGCGGATCTATCGGTCGTCGATCCTTTAACCTTATTTCATTCATCTCGCCATATTTCTTATCCCCTGGCGGTCAAGGCACCGTATGAACATTTAATCGATAATTATCTCGATAATTTATAAAAATAAATCCGAATAGTATGAAAATATTATTTGTCAACCACATTTCTACTAAACATGTCAAATTTGGCCAACTTCTCAATTATGCCAATTTTCATAATTCAAGCAATTTTCATAATTTCGATAAATATCTCGATATTTCTTTACTTGATTTCAATACGAATAACATAGATACTAAAGACATAAATTTTTACCAAAAGAAAAACGATAAATATGTACTTTTTTTTCCCTAAAATCGATAAACAATGCATAACAAAACTCACCTCGATAGTTGTTCGCCCAAAAGCTCTCGTACTGCCCTATGCATCACCAACCTCGGGATCTAGCATAAGGGTTATAGGATTTAGCATGATCGTAATCTAAGTTTTATTTATTTTTTTTATAAAAAACGTTGCATATTCCGACGGTTTATTCTCGTTTGATCTTATGTAGAAGCACATAGATTGGTACCGTGAAAACTGTGGTGATGGCGACATACTCATAGGCTCTAGGTACTCTCTTCTCTCAAGTTCGGACTATATTGACTCCTCATTTGGTATTTTCAGAATTGGTCGCTCTCTGGCCAACCTTCTGCTCGGCAAGGTGGCACTCATACTTAGCATCCTCCAATCAACAATGTTTGCCAATTCTTCCCATAAGGTCGTTCATATTCGCCGGGTTTGACAACATGAGATCTTCAAAAAGTCGACTTCTATGGTCCAACCCCAACTTGAAGGATGTGACGGCGATGGCTGGGTCGCATCCTTAAATTTCATTGAATAACTCCAGTACCTCTCGACATACTGGCGGAGTGACTCTATTGCCAACTTCTTCAATCCGAGCAAAGCATCCACTTCCTTCTTTTGTCTTGTGCTGGTGACGAATCGAGTCAGGAATACCTAGGACAACTCTTAAAAAGATGAGATGGATGCCTTCGGAAATCTGTCAAACCAGAGTACGCCCAATTCCCCAAGACTAGATGGGGACAACTTACACATCAACTCGTCATAGAACTACAGAGGGACATCATCCGGGTGTAGTGGACCAAATGCGTATATGCATCCATCTTAGGATCATACTTCTGGACTTTTGGAGAAGTGAACCCTCTTGGAGGCTGTGCAGACTCAATTTTCCTAGTGAACGAGGAAGAGATGAGTTGGTTATGCACAGCGTCTAAGTTGGACTGAGCTGGTTGTGCTCTCCTTCCATCTTCTAAATGTCTATGCTGATCATCCTTCCCTTCTCTAGGAAAGCGTTCCCTCTTCCTGTTCTTGGGAGAATATTCTCGGTGACAGTGGCCTCGAGATACCTCGTGCTTCTCTTCACGTGCACGCTGCCCACGTCTTCTTATCTGTTCACGGCTTTGGTTTCTCTCAAACTATGTTTTGTGTGTGGTCGTTTGTTTGTTAGTCGTATCGTACGCATAATTAGGAGCAGAGCTGACAATGAAGGGTGCACCCAACCAGAGTAGAGTGTGAATACGGGGAGGTTCTCGTTGTGAGGACGCCGGTGCAAGGTCAAGCTGTGCTCTTCACAAAGTTTAGCCTTTCCCTTATCTCGACGTCTAGCGGCGTGATCCCCCAACCTATCTTTGACCAAATTTTTTTGCTCCATATGGTGCCCAGACTGAGAGTAGTCCTAAGATCGGTGAGTACGCACCTTCGTCCTCAACCTAGTCACCTAGCGTTGAATCATCTGGATGAGCTTGTCCTTTTCGTTCATCCTTGCTTCTAGTTTTTCCATGTAGGCTTTAGAATTGAGATCCAAGGCTGCCGTTTCAGGGGATGGAAGGATGTTGCGAGATTCGCTTGCAACATGATGAGGATCTACAACATCCCTTTCTTTTGTCTGGTTGGTTCGTACTTTCGATTCTCCTACTACCGACATTGTTTCAAGCAACTGGGTAGTCTTTCTGACAGAGTTTTAGAAATCAAAATTCAAAATCCCAGAAGAGTGGATTCGGAACAGAATCAAACTCCCACTATTGTCGCCAATTGTGGAGTCCTTTAATCTATGTTGCGATTTCACTCGTGATTCTAGGTTCGATACAGTGAGCCAAGTACTTAGACCTGCAACCACAACACAGGGGATAGAATTTCACTCGTGGGAGTTGGGCCAGGAAGTACTCGATGCCTAAGTGAGTCTTTTAAGGAAGAAGGTTTAATGTACTGAGCTTTGGCTTATCAGATTAGGCGTACCTTCTTCCCTCTAAGTACTATACTTTATATACTGCTCCTAGCTTGAGTACCAAGCCTATATTGGCATGTGCGAAACACACACCTAGTGATAGTGACTCCTAATAGAAAGTCGAGCCTTCACCCGAGGCCCAGCCTCTCAATAGGTATGACCTCACCTTTTGAAATGATAACTGACAGCTCACTCCCTACAATTGGTATAACTGAATGCTAGGTGGAGATTCCATCTTTGAAGAGTGTGATCTCGGCTCGGTGGAGAAGTATTAGCTTGGTCTGACCTGGTTTGAGTTCGACAGGTGTGGGTCATGCCTAGGTATGGGCCAATTCAGCGCAACAGGTCGCTGACATTGCGTCACGAACTGTGGGTTAGGTTGGAGCTCGGAGTCTTGAATAATCTCGGCCATGCAACTAGAGATTTGATGAATTGTTTCGGCCCCAGCGACACTCGTTCTAATTTGGTCCGAGTAGGTACCGTGCCGACATAGACCTCCACACATCTAATAAAAAAATCAAATACCTTTTTTATGAATCACATAATTTTAATTCTAAAAGGTTGACCTGCATTAAAATTATCTACCTAATTTCCCATACCTATTGTGATTTTCACTCATTTTTTGTATTTACTAATTGGCCTGTGATATAATTTTTGCTTTGAAATAGCTAAATGGTTTCAAAAATTACGATTAACTTGGGAATTTATTTTTTTCTACACATTTTTTCATTAGGTTGTCAATCACTAGTTCAACTAGGAGCGGGTTCACCTAAGGTACGTGATTGATCGACAAAAGTATCGTCGGTGCGCCGGCCAAATCAATATTTAATAATGAAACTGATCTTTACCTCAAGAGTATAGAAAACTAGTATAGTAGGTAAGACAGAGTATTAATCCACGAAGAACAGCTGGAAGGTGGATTACGAATCTTGAAGTTGTAGTTTCAGACGCTAACCTTTGATTTAATTTGATTTGATTTTAAGATGTAAAAGCTGCAATTAAACTAAAATAGAAAACTAATGGGTTAAAAAAGTAGGTCTGATCCGTAGAATCCTTCCATCTTAGATTTTAAGTGATAACATCTTCTTCTTGTATAACTCAATCAAGAATTCGAGCCAGAGAATTTCGATTGGAAGATCATTCGATGAAAAATAATTTGATTCGAAAAATGTATTCGAAATTGATTCTCATTCAATAACAATAAGTCAAACGTTGCAGGGCATCAATCCAAGTATCATTTGTACCAAATTAATGGTGACAAATGATCAAGAGCATAATACTCCTTATTTGATTTGAAAAGAAAGAACTCAAATCAGTTTAAGAACAAACGATGAAAAATAGTTGAAAAGATATTGAAAACCTAGATTATCGGATGAACATTATCCTAGGATCTTGCTTAGAAGATTTAGTCTAGCATATTAGTGGAAGAAATAAATAAATTAATTAAGAACATAATGTAAGAATTTAAATAGATCTTACTTGAAGAAAGTATGAACGAATCTTTAATTAAAAATTGCTAGAACTAAATTCTATAATTGAGAACTAGAAGATAGAATAAAAAATTAATTATAAAACTCTTTGGTAATTCTCTTAGATCCTTAAATAAGGAAAACCCTATGAGAAAGTTAAGGAACTAAACCTAAAAGAATAATGAAACAAATAATCAGGAAATAAAAATAAAACAAATAAAAGATTTCAAAATTTGGGACACGCACATGCCTGACCAATTAGGTTCTAACTCTGACTGGTCACCCGAAGCTACTACAATATTTGGCTTCTTGGCTTGACCGGTTGGCGTGACTTGATGAATAGGTCAGGTTTCTCCTTCTTCACATGCGTGACCTGATGAACCAGTCACGTTTTTAGGCTTTGGTCCTGACTTGATGAACGGGTCACCAGGCTGCCTTCTTGAATCTTAATTTTCCTTCTTCCATTGGATTTTGCATTGCTGTTGGGCCTTTGGCACTTCATTTGATTGAGATTCATCCCTCATTGTGTTGGAATTACTTTGTAACATTCAGGATATCAGGGTATCATCACCGAACACCTTTTTACCATAGAAAACTTGCAAATTAACAAAAACTACTAAACGTGCATTACCAGATAAAAACGACGATTAATCAATATACGTGTGCCAAATTAGGATACATTGAGCTGCTATGTATGACATATTGTGGTCTCAATAATACGCGGGGGTCACATGACTCCCTTGAAATTCTCTTCTTTTTTTTGTATACATATATTTTTGACATGCAATCTAATGATGATTTCTCAAGGTTGAAAGCATAAGAAATATATAGATCGATAGATTCATATAACACATGAGAATTCTAAAAAAAATACATCTATTTCATTAATCATTGAAATCGAATATACATCGCATGAAAATAATGAACATAAATGAAACATATAACGAAAAAAATAAACCGAACCGAGTCTTGTGTGTTAACACAATTCTTTTAAAACAAATTCGCTGCCTCACCGTGGGTGTAGAAGGTTTGTCTTGGCTTCTTCTCTCAAGGTAAAATAGCTTCATAGTCAGATAAACACCAATCTTCTGGCGACCTATTGAATCTTATTGCGTCTGTATCTCTCTCGTACAAAAATCACTACTCTAGACATAATTTTCGACCTCCTCTAAAAAAGTGAAATCACCGTATTAATAGATATGGAGGCACCATTGAGTTCTAAAATCGAAAATTCTTTAGCTGCATTACATGAATGGTAGAAAGTGGAAGCATGAATGATAGGAAAATAGAAGCATTAGTAGAGACTCTTAGGATGCATAACAGACGGAACTTTTTGATTGCCAAGAGACCTTTTGGTATCCCAATTCAATCACACAAACCTTTCAGTTTTCTAACATAATGGACTTAGTGATCTTGTAGGAAAAATAGTGGAGACGGGGAGAGACAAATAAAAGGAAAATCTACTCTAGAGAACTATCTAGATAATTAGCAATAGAGATAATTACAAAGGGAAATAAGGAAATTAAATTAATTAGTGTTATCATCTTCTGCAAGAGATGTTTTTGACAAGATTGATAATTATATAATTATGCAAAACTTTTAAAAGATGAAAATTCGTCGAGGCCAATTGTAAGAACTTTTAGGGGAGAATATTTTATTTTTTGTGTTTATATTTTTAAGCATTAGAAATATTTAATGTTATAATTTTTTTGCTTGATAATGAATGTTTAAGTTAAATTTGCTCTCATTATATTGCAGTATGACTTATGAGAATTTTTTTAAATTTATTGTAAATAAGTGATCATTTTGTATAAAATTCTTGGATCCGCCACTGAGTTCTACTCTCTTTGTTTTTTTTAATATTCTTAATGTTGTTATATATTTTTTTGAAACTTAGAACTACAGGTGGAATTAAAAATCGGCGAATCAAAAAATTGGATTAAAAAAACAGAGTTACCGATTTAAAAAGTTTAATATTCAGTTCGATTCAATTTCAATTTGAAGCATTTAAAAAATTAGAATTTTGGTCCAATTTTTAATTTCTAAGTGTTAAAAATTGTTCCGAACCAAACCTTACCTCTTGTATGCTATATATATATATGGATTTTTTTTGGGCTTGGCCCAAAGTTATAGTTAAATTTAAATTGATTAATTTACTTTAAGTTGATGAATTTAGTGATAAATTTTATAATAGATTAAAGTTGTTTTTTAATTGACTTTATTTTATAATTTTTGTTAGATTTTCACTTTTTAAAATATGATTCAAAAAGCTAAATAGCCCAAACCAAATTAAAACTGTCGTAACCCAATTAAACCGATTTCGATTTACAAATTCTTAAATTAAAAAATCAATTCAATCTCATAAATTTTACAAAATCGAATTAAACGATTCCGATTAGACTCTGAACCTTCCTCCATTTCAAACGAAGCTAGGTCCTAAAAAGGATCCGAATGCAAAGACGTGCGCCGACAGGCTTGAGCGGCTTGGCTTATTCCCATGCTTTGACAAAAAAGCACCAAAACCCCTAAACCACTCCGGAATACGAATCGAATACGAACAAAACTCCGGTAGCAGCGAACCGCCGACAGACATGGCGTCGACGGCCCTTCCCAACCCCAACATCAACAGAGCCTTAACCGCCACTCGGTTCTCCGACCTCAAACCGCCACTTTCTGAACTGATTCTCGCAACCCTAACCCATTCCGGCTTCGAGTTCTGCACGCCTGTTCAGGCGGCCACTATCCCCCTGCTATGCAGCTTCAAGGACGTCGCCGTCGATGCCGCCACCGGTTCAGGAAAAACCCTCGCCTTCGTCGTCCCCCTCGTCGAGATCCTCCGCCGCTCCTCCACTCCCCCCAAACCCAACCAGGTCAGCAGGGCTTCTCCAATTTGACGTGTGTGATTTACTTACACACTTATGGGCACGTGAACATTTAACCATGCAGTATTTGTTAATCTTTTTTGTAGCCTATAATTGGGAGCCGGTAGGAGGAGATATTCACTCTAGTTTTACATCGTGCTGCTCTGAGAGTTCACGTCTATAACCCCATATGCAAGTTTAAGTTCACTTCTTTTGGTTGTATGTAGTTCAATTCGACCTGTAGTGCTGAATTCTTTGGTGCATTGATCTGGTTTCGTTCAGAGATGGTGCGTGTAAACACTAAAGGCATTTGTTTAGAAGAAAACAAGGGCATATGCTAAAAAAGACTTATTTACTTAGCAGCGTTTCAGTTACCAGTTAAGTTAAATCAGAGGCTCATTTTCAACTTATTCGCAAACTACTAGAAACATGGTGTGTTCGAGAAAATGTGCTAGCAACCACATTTTGATCTCGTGGTGTGAATACTGAATAGTAATATGCTCGATTTGAAGTAGAAGTCTGCTAATATTTGAATTCTTATGGAAAATGTGGCTTCCAATCACTTTTTATTGTTACCGCATTTTTGGGTTGATTTAGAAGGGTCCCTCCAAAATTGTATAAGTTATCACAAAAAAGGCCCTTGTAAGGTAAAGAAGCTGTTAAAAAGTGCATCCAGATGCCTTAACGAGAGAGTCTGAGTAGACTGGTTATTTGTTGTCTCTTTAGTTGTTGGAGGTTCATGTATTTAGGATTTAGGTTGATTTTTTATCGAAGTACTTTTGAAGCAACACCACATTATTGGATGTTTCGGGCAGCAGTGGCATCATGGGTTTGTTTGAGGATCACCTCAGATCGGTCTCTGAACCCTACTTTCAATCTAGGATAAAACGAGAGCATTATTGTGACTTTAGATTGAACAATGGAGACAAGTTTTAAAGGGATTCACTCAAACTAGCTGATTGTGTCAAGCATGTTTCGCAAGTGGGAGGGCATGTGCTTGGCTGAGCCAACGCGCTGGGCACATCTCAGCAATCTAGGAAGTGCCTCAAAGATTGTCACTTAGCGCATAAGCTCAAGGATAAGGCTCAATGTGTTATAATGGTAGTTATAGGATTTTGTTTTTCTTAATTTTGTTGTGTTATTTGAGCAAAATTACTTCCATTTTGCAAGGATTGCAAGCATTACTGGTTTGCGTTGTTTTTCTTTATCTTACATTTGGCATTCCAACAGGTAATGGGTATAATAATATCCCCCACCAGAGAGCTGTCGTCCCAAATATATCATGTTGCCCAACCTTTCATTTCAACATTATCGCATGTTAAGTCAATACTTCTTGTTGGGGGAGGAGATGTAAAGTCAGACACGAGGAAAATAGAGGAGGAAGGAGCAAATATATTGATTGGCACACCTGGAAGACTGCATGACATAATGGAGCGGATGGATGGTTTGGACTTTAGAGACCTTGAGGTTTTTAGCTGTGCACGCAAATGTGCAATCATTAGTTTCTTTGGATGTTCTGGAATCTTTTTCTCTAAGATACATTACTCTCAGCCTGGTTCTTGTTCTGTTATTAGTCATATATTGCTGATAAATGGCGCTAACCTCAACTTAAGTTCTTGGGACAAAAGAAAATTTTGAATTCTGCATGTCTTTCATAGTGAACTATGTTCCTTGCCGCATGACTTGTTTTCTCTTCCGCTTCTTCAGTATTTGGAAAACTTATCTGGAAAATTTTGTCCAATTTGTTAGTGTTATATTTGTTTCACACGCAAGTGTAGTATGCACTCTGTTGGCCATCTTAGATGAAAAAGGATATGCAGATTAACTGTGAATATCTTGAAGTGAAGCATGCCCTACACGATTAATGATTATAATGATTAGTAAGGTGACCTTCTCACACTCAAACACATACATACACACAGGTTTAAAGAAAAGATTTGAAGTCACTCATTGTTAGGATGCTTATACTTGTTGAAAACATAAACTTGTGACGTAAAAAGACATAGGGCATGACTGCATTGCTATGCTACTTCACATAAAAGTTGTGTTTACGAATAGTTGTTGCTGATTGTACAGGTTTTGATATTAGATGAGGCTGATAGGTTATTGGATATGGGATTCCAGAAGCAGATAAATTCCATTATTTCTCGTTTGCCAAAGCTTAGAAGAACTGGTCTTTTCTCAGCTACTCAAACTGAGGCAGTTGAAGAGCTATCCAAGGCAGGATTGAGGAATCCGGTGAGGGTTGAAGTTCGAGCAGAAACAAAATCATTTAATGAGTCATCATCCTCACAGCAGATAGTCTCTTCAAAAACACCTTCCGGTCTTCATCTCGAGGTATGTGTCTGCTTTTGGAGTTGACATACCTTTGTTAGTTGGACAATGCACTTGATTGAAGTTGCCTTGTGTGAAAGTACTCTTTGGTGGTGGTACTTCTTGTGATTGTGATTTCTTGTTTTATTTTGCAGTATCTTCTGTGTGAAGCAGACAAGAAACCATCACAGCTTGTAGATCTCCTTATTGAGAACAAATCTAAAAAAGTTATAATGTGAGTTGAGTTCAAAGCCTTTTTTGGAAGATGGCTAACAGAGTTTGACTATGGCCACAGGACGATAAATTCTTTGGGTTTCCTTAAATGATTTTCTTTTGTACTGCAGTTACTTCATGACTTGCGCTTCTGTTGATTATTGGGGAATTGTCCTTCAAAGGCTTGCTGCTCTAAAGGGTTTTCCCATAATACCTCTTCATGGGAAGATGAAGCAGGTAATGTTTCTGCTTTCCGGAGGTCTGTCATGCTAGGATATATGATTTAGCGCTTTATGGCTGTTATTATTGCACAACAAGCTGACTGATTCTTCAGCCTATCTCTTTGCATATTATTTCCAATAGACTGCAAGGGAGAAAGCATTAGCTTCATTTACATCTCTTTCGAGTGGCATTCTTCTGTGTACTGATGTTGCAGCTCGTGGACTAGACATTCCTGGTGTTGATTGTATAATACAGGTAGTTTCGCTATTATTAAATACCCCTTTTGTTTTTGTCCCTTGTGAGGACTATGATTTATTTTACTATGTGCTCAGTTGATTTGGGAATTACTCTAGAAACCATGAGCTTTGTGGTTTAGCCTTTTAGTTTCTCTGTGAGTTGAAGAATTTGTTTCTATTTCCTAGGCAGTCAACTTTTTTGAATTGGTGCTGCAGAAATAAGTAATCAGCCAACTGTCTTTTCGGCAGTACCGCATGTTAAAGCAATGATCACATCCTAGATCCTGAAAACATTTATGGTTGGACAGCACCATTTATCTTTTTCTTTTTGGTGTTTTTGAGTTTATTAAGTATTAGATGCGCCTGACTTACTCTTGTTTGATTTAATATGGAAGCCTTGTTATTTTGATTCGGTGGATTGATGTGGTCTTACTGTATTGTCATTATGCCTTGCATTATTCTAATTAACTATCTAAAAAAACACTGAGAAATAGTGGTAGACATGGCACAACTTGCTTCAGATATGATCAGAGTGACTCTTGGAGCTTAAACTAAATAATATGACAATATTCTGTAGTTGCTAGTTGGACTGACTTAGCACGTGTTAAATATATCATGTAGGCTACAATTCAACCCCATGGGAACTTCAAAAGTACTTCTCAAAACCATGGCCTATTTCCTGAGTCTGAGAATGATGTTGTGTTTCCTTGAAGTTCAAGTATCTTTTAGAAGAAGCTCAAGATAGTTCGCATTTACTTTTTGGGGATTAGTATACTTTTAAGGTGCAATGATTCGTTTTGGAATTGCTTGGCAGTTTCATTCTCGTAATTCCTGGTAGCTGCACTTGTTCATGATGACTTTAATTTAATTTAGACTTAATGTACAATATCCATGTATTTTTTAGTGTTTAATTTGCCCCATGGTCAATTCAGCCTTTATTTAGTCAGAACTTGCTTTTGTTAAGCTTCATGAATTAACCATGTGACCTAAATAGAACCAAGTTTAATAAATCCTTACAATTTTACTGCTATGAGTTAGTTGATGCATTCAGTTTTCATTGGAAAAGGCTAATTGCTTTCATTCTTTGTGTTAGTTGTCTATAAAGTGCTTTGGTAAAAATGGAAACATGATAAAAATCTTAAGCTCTGGGAACTTCTTGATGAGATAGCATAAGTCAGAGCTAAAAGTGAACAGTGCACTTGTACAAAATATTAAATTACCCGCAAAGTAAGTTATAGGAATTCTATGACTCATAAAGTTCACCAGAGAAAGTTGAAGGTCATATACCATTTTTTGCATCCCACATGGCACGTAACTTCAACAACTAGTATGTAACTGATGCTTAGACTGTCAAAACTTTTTTCTTTTGGCTTACATTTTGTGCTTCGTTTGAATTTTTCTGTGTGACTGTAGTAAGTATTTAACTGGTATAGAATTGTTGGACATCATTATCACATTTGGGAGGGAGAAAATATCAACTCCGTAAACTGAGAAAGGATCTTTGTTCTGTGCTATGCAGTACGACCCTCCTCAGGATCCAAATGTATTTGTCCACAGAGTTGGCCGAACTGCCAGGATGGGACGACAAGGGAGTGCTATCGTCTTTCTATTACCAAAGGTGGTTACGACTAATCTTGTCAGTAGTCACATTTAATTCCTTCTTTTGCAGACTATGGTGACCATCACTTGCAATGTGAGTCTTGCCTTTTATTTGCTTATAATCCAGTTACTTTGGGCACGTATTCATATAGGAGGAAGCATATATTGAATTTCTGCATATACGAAGGATTCCACTTGAAGAGAAAAAGTGTTCTGATAGTGCTCGTGATATTGTCCCTGATGTGAGTATCATTTTTTTCTTCTCTTTTCAGCTTGAACATTACCTTTGTATGTATGATTTTCCATTAACCTGCTTGCTTTTCAAGCCTTCTACATTGAATGGTGCTACACACACACCCACAAGAGAGGGAGGGAGGGAGGGATGGAGTCTTTTGCAGACTTCTGTCTGAACTCTTATCATGCTTTCGAGGAAGTTTCAGACTTAACATGATTTGTATTCATAGAACCCCCTTCGATCTACATAGTTTTTTTGGGGGCAAAGTTTCTTTTTATCAGGAGGAAAGGGAGAAACCATCTCATGATGCAGAACAAGAAGAACCACAAAAATGATCTTTCCTTGTCTAGATCCTTGTATTCAAATTTGTTCATATATAGTTTTACCTATTATAGTAAGTGGTCAAAGTATCTGTTTCAGATACGATCTGCTGCAAAAAAGGACCGTGATGTCATGGAAAAAGGACTCAGAGCATTTGTTTCTTTCATCCGTGCTTACAAAGAGCATCATTGTTCTTACATTTTCAGGTAACTCGATATTTCTTGTTATACATTTGTCATGTTCTGAGTGGAAGCCTTGTATATGATCTGTCTTTATATTGTCTACAGTTGGAAAGAACTTGAGATAGGGAAGTTGGGCATGGGTTTTGGCTTATTGCAGCTTCCATCGATTCCTGAGGTGAAGCACCACTCACTGTCAACTGGGGGCTTTATTCCTGTTGAAGATATCAATCTGGTGGAGATCAAGTTCAAGTGAGGACACTTCTTAATCTTTTGGCTAATTTGTTGGAATATATAGAAGTTAGTGACTGCTTAACCATGGCAGGTGTCACAGGGTCGAATTTCCTACCGAGGTTCGGCTTGTAGTGGCACTGAACTCCACCAAGGATTTAGTCAGCCAACTCGCGGAATAAAAATGAAATAAAGTCTAAGCAACAGTATTTACGGGTAAATCTTCCCAACCAAAGTTTATTCACCAAGAACTTACAATGGAAACCAAACCAACTTGGACAGAATTTCCCCACACTCTCTTCTCTACCTAATTCTGCCCCAGCACTGCCTTTATATAGGCTTCAATTAGAAAAACGTGGCTAGCTACACATGGGTCATGGACATGTCTCATGATCACCATGATCTTGCAGTTGACACCCCCAATTGACTAGGGTTTGTGCTGGACCAAGGAAAACTTGACAGCACACCACATAATGGAACTACTGATAACTACCAAATAAAACTGCTAGAAGCCAACTCCTATCAGCTTCTATAGACACATGTCCAAGCCCAGCTCACTTGCCCACGAAATTAGCTTTGCCTGCAATTTTAAAGGAGTTAGCCCAACACAAAATATGACACCAGCCCACATGTTTTAGCCCACTACCTTCCTTATTGAAATGTCCCACAAGCCCACTGCCTTCTAGCATCCATGCGTCAATATTCTGGGCCTTCATCTGCATTATTAGCTGATGCTTGTCTAAGGGACCAATGCCACCACCAAGTTGGCATTACCAAGTCGCCTTGTCAAGACATGTCCCCGTCATGTCTTGCTCGTTGCGTGCCTGCCCGTTGCGTAGACACGGGTGCAAGGTGCCACCCTTGACCTTCTAACAGCAGGTTAAGTGGAAGTTGCTATAAAGGTTCAAAGGACCCATAGATAGGACGTCAAGAACTTATATTTTCTCAACTCTGAAAATGCTGCTATTTTCTCTATAAAGGTTCAAAGGATTTTTTTTTCCTTCTGTTGCTGCTATTTTAGGCCCCCCCCAAAAAAAAAACTGTTCCAGCCAAAACACATGGTTTCGCTCAACAATGCTCATTTTTTATTGTAGTGTTGCATATACTAACCAATTATACCTTTCCATTTAGGGATAAATCTCGGGAGAAACAGAGGAAAAAGAACTTGCAAGCGAAGAAAGCAGCTATGCAACAAGAAGAACCAAAACCACGGAAGCCCAAAGGAAATGCAGACACAGCAGCCAATGTTGCAAGGAAAAAGACAGGAAAGCAGAGACGCACCGTTCAGTCAAAGGAGGATGAAGATGAAATGGAGCGGGAATATCGCTTGCTCAAAAAGTTAAAGAAGGGAGCCATAGATGAGAGTGAGTTTGCAAAATTAACCGGAACAGAAGATTTACTTTAAATTCATGATGTATGTGATTGTGAGGACCAGTGAGATTACAAGTGAGACTGGGAAGTTCCAGGAGGCCAGAAGCTAGTAGATGCATAAACAGATAGGTTGGAAACCTCCTGCAATTAATGAGGTGTGAAGACAATTTTGGAAAGAAGCATCAGCAGTTACTGCAGAAGAATGTCAAAGACAACTTTTATTATTTTTCTGGCGATAGGTAACCCCCCTTCACCTCCTGTTAGTGAGAAACATGCCTTTTTTTGCACGTCTCATAATAATGAGATTATAGTAGTTTGTAATGAAATTTTCCTCCAGTTTCAAAATTATTGACATAGGTTAGATAAAGCTTGTTATATATATCTCGTGGGTGGCGGGGGCAAAGACCCCATCTGCATGGGAACAAGAAGCGGCCACTTTATTGTCCATTTCGTTGCAAGTGTGGTATGCTCAGACGAGAACGAGGAGTCCTGTTGGCTTAAATACCTAGTCAAGACCAATTTTGTCCCTACAAGAGATTCTATTTCACTAGCTATTTTGCTGGCAACTCTTCTCAAGGTTAATATCAGGTATGAAATCAAGGACTCGTCTCCTCCTATTGTGCTCTATTGTTAAGAGAGCGAGAGAGAGAGAGAGAGAGAGAGAGGATTTTCTTTATGTATTTTTTTTTTGTTTCTGGTTTATTGGTTCAGTACTTGGCCTTGAAATATGATGGATCAGTATTTCCTTTGTCCTCTTTTGTATGTTGTAGCTTCAAATTCCTTTTGCAACTTAGAATTCCTTAATTTAATTAATCGACCTTGTATTGAAGCTTCAAAATTCCTATTGTAGTTACATATATATATTTTTACCTTGCATTGCTGTTGCATTTCAGTATGAATTTTTACCTTGTATACTCTTTATACCAAGGAAATCAGTATGTTCCAGCCCCTTCTCAATTAAGATCCACCACTAAGACATTCCAATGAGGTAGAAATTTTTACGATTGATGAAGATATACTGTTGATCTTAGTTTAGTTTAAAATTAGCTTAGACTCAGTGTAAGAGAACGAACAAAAATAACACATATTGGCTTAGGGTGGGGGAATACTTTCACAAGCGTAAAGCCTTTTGACTTTACTTGTAATCAAATCTCTTTCACAAATCGTTGGCCGACGATTCAACTTGTTACAAATAAGTTCGCTAGATATTTTGCCCGAACTGAATGGTTGAATCAAAGTAGAACAAATTATAAAGACAAGTTATTAATGGTAGTAAAAGATTGTTGAAATAGTATATTATAGCTTTCATCTCGATCAGATCAATAACTGCGCAGCCTTGAATAGAACTGCGATGTCTAGATTGTCTCTTGTTATTGAGTTTGTCTTTTGTGAGAGCAACTATTGCCAACATTTTTAATTCATCTTTAAAATCAAAGTCGTCTAGATTGATGTTGCATAGTCTATTGTTACTCATTATATTACAAAAAAATGAATAAACTCTAGGATTTTTTTTCCAAGAGAATTAATATAGGATGAAAGAGAATTGAGAGTTGTGAAAAGAGACTAGAAAATTTTATTTGTAGATCTAGAATACAACTGTTCAAAAAATATGATAGTTGAAATATAGTCATTGGAGTATACGACCGTTGAAATATAATCGTTTAAAAAGTATTATATCATTGTCACGTGTGCAATAATTACTATTTTTTTCTTGTCAATTTAGTTTCATTGGGTAGAAAAAATAAAAAAATTAAATGCACAAGTAAAAAATAGATGAAGTATAATGAAGGAACAAACTCATTTGGAGAAATTGTGAGAGAATATTAAATTTTAGTTGAAATGGGGGAGCGATGTACCAGAACGTCATTGATTTGATATACAAATAATGATTTTCTACGTATTATAGTTTGTTCAAAATAATATTTTGTAGGTAAAAACGATATTATTTTGACGTCTTACTGTGTGAAGGACCAAGTTTTGATATCCCGACAGCCTCCACGTGTTCTGACAACTCCCCATGTCACCCACCACGTGGTGTGACAGCTCCCCACGTCCCCGACCTCTTTCCATTTGACCGCACGTGACCTTAGCTACCCATGTGCATATGTGTGCGCGATCGAAATTGTTAGAAAAACCAATCCCTTCTTCCGCGGGTTTCTCCATGGTTTGAGTCTGAGAGTGTGTAAACTTTTTAATGCCTTTAGTCAGAATCAAACTATTATTATTTGATGAGTTTAAATTAACTCAATTCAGTATTTAATTTTTCAATTACTTAATATTCGATTATTCAACACTTGTCTACTCAATAAAGATGTCAAATTTAATGTGACAATTCAATTGTTAAAAAATAACATCAATACTTATTCTAACAAAAATATTAAAAGTATTATCAAATCTTATATGACAATTGGAAAAGATTACTTGATGTCAAATTTAACATTAAATGTCAAATATTTTTTTATCTCAAATGACTCAACATCAGTCTTTTTACCTCAAATATCTTAATTTGATATCTTTGTTGGATATTAAAAAAATTGAATATCAAATTGCCATACAGGCCATAAAAAGAATTTGATATTTTTCTTGAAGATACTCTACTTATTTACTTGGTACATAGCCGTTCAAATTTTGAACATTCGGCATAACATCATGAACTTGAGTTCAGAATCTCGACCAAGAAAAGAACCAATCATAGAATTTGTTTAACAAGATCCAGAAAATAAAAGTTTTGAACATTTAAAATTCAAAAGAAGATCTTCTATAAATAACCCATTCCTTTATAAATAAATAAATAAAAAACGTAATGAGCTATCGTCAGATTCACTAAAACTCTCATCTCAAGATATAAAAAATTGACAAATTATAAATTAAAAAAGAAAGACTTTTTGAGAGACTAAAGAAGTCTTAGCCAAGCTTAACAAATACTATCTGTTAGAAAAATATGTGTGTATACTTTTTGTGTTACCGTGACATAAATAACGAAATCAAAGATAATGAAATCATAGAAAGATAAAACCTGAAAATCGCATGGAAAGGATCAAGTCTAGTGTAAACACTATGTCTTTAAGACAAATTTCGCCCTCGCTACGGTGCTCACGATTTGCATAGGCGTTTGTCTCCCTGGATAAAATGATCGAACCCACCGAAGTAGCACTTCAATCGATGGGGCTTGGCGAACCAAATAATGAACTTGTACTCTCTCATATGAAGACTCAAAACTCGAAACAATAAATGAAAAAATCAATCTAAAACTCTATATATGTGTTTCCCCCAAAAGTCATTTATTATTAACAAATGCAGGGGCACCCTTATATAGAAGGATTCGTGACTATTCCCAATAGTCACGAAAGGAAGTGACATAACTATTCATCCGAATGATGTCAACGACAAGACACAACTTTACACTAATAAATAACACAATATTATTATATAAAATTCAATAGAAATAAATTCTATTTGAATTTTTTCAACCAATATTAATGGAAAATTAATAGGAGTCAATTTTCTATTCACTCCTTAATGATTTTGAACAAACCAATATATGTTCTAAAATCATTTTTTCCAACACTATCTCCCATCAAATATCATTATCCAAAGAGAGTATAAAGCTCATGACAAACAAAACAAATTTCCTACAACAAAAGCTATTCCCAAGCATCTACTTCCTAAAAACTTAATCCCAAGTATCTACTTTTTTAAAAGCTATTCCCACCTTTTTTTAAAGTTTATTATTTTAATTTCAATTTGAATTGAAATTTTAATTTGCTCATTTTTGTAAGCCTGTAACTTACAAGACTGCCTCAAGTCAACTACCCAATCAGAGCTCATAAAAAATTCAACACCCACCGTCAAAGACGGCCACTCGTCTTCGTCCTTGGTCACATTGATGATTCCCCTTCGCGCCTATATCAGCCGCCAAACCCTCATTTCCATTCGAAACATCTTCTATTCAATCCGTAACTATCTCCTCTCTCTCTTCCTCACAATGAACTCTACCGACGCAAGCTCAGACCACTCCGCCGATCCTCCGCCGTTCGACCCGTCGAAGCCGGCCGTTCCGGTCTCGTTCCCCATCGAAACTCTCGACGACCTCGAGTCGAGGTCGTACTTCGACTCTTTTCACTTCCCGTTCAATAAAGCATCGGTGGGGCTTCGAAATGTTTCTTTGGCTGATCGGCCGAGGGTTCTGGTGTGCCATGATATGGCCGGAGGGTACGTAGATGATAAGTGGGTGCAAGGTGGGAATAATCCCGACGCTTATGCGATTTGGCATTGGTACTTGATCGATGTTTTTGTCTACTTCTCGCATACTCTGGTTACTCTGCCCCCTCCGTGTTGGACCAATACGGCGCATAAGCACGGTGTCAAGGTATGGTCCTTTGTTCCATACATTTTAAGTAGTTATGTTTTTGGCGTATGTAATTTATCGAGTGAAGTTCAAAATTGGATTGCAGAAACAAAATTTGAATTTGCTCTGTTTGGAAAGAGGTAGTTTGTCTTAGGTTGACGTTGTGAGTTGATTGCGTTGAGGGGAGAGATGAATAGACCTTGCAAATTTCGTAATTTCTTACTATGAGTAGTTGAATAAAGGCGTGTGGGTGCGTGAAACCATTTTGCTCAAGGGGGTCAACATGTGTTCTGTAATAGAGTGGTACTGTCGTGCTTTTGTTCACAATTGTTTTTAGGTTATATGTGAAAATTAATTTTCCAGGGACAATGCACCTTTCTGGGAACTCAAGATAATTTTTTTAAGGGTTGGGAAAATAGTAGTTATGAAATAAGCCATGCGTAGTTAAAATGGTGGGGGGTTATTCATTATAATCCAGAGTCATCTGTGGTTAGAAAGAATCTAAAGATGTTCATTGTACATAATCATGTTGCTTCTGGCTATGGTATATAAAGGTGTTGGGGACTTTCATCACAGAATGGGATGAAGGGAGAGTCAATGCCAACAAACTGCTCTCGACAAAGGAGTCTGCTCACATGTATGCTGAGCGCTTAACCGAACTTGCTAGTGCTTTGGGATTTGATGGCTGGCTGGTAAACTTTTATCCCTTTCTTCTATGAAAATATTGGAATACTTGCATTCTAACAATTTTGAGGAGAAAGTATCAGAGAACGATAAAATCGAAAATTGTTTCCTTGTACTGTGATGGTTTCCATAAAGCCTTTTGTATACTCTCTTGTCGTCATTGATAGTGGAATCTGTTACTTGTAGTTGAATATGGAGGTCAAATTGGATGTAGGGCAAATCCCTAACTTAAAAGAATTTATCGGCCATTTAACCAAGACCATGCATGCCTCGGTGCCTGGATCTTTAGTCATATGGTAAGTCATACCAGATGATTCTTCCTTAAGTATTACTAAATATATCTTTTTGCAACACAGATAACTTGTTAACGCGCCTCTTTTCTTGTTAACTGCAGGTATGACAGTGTTACAGTTGATGGCCATCTTGACTGGCAAGATCAACTGAACCAAAGCAATAAACCTTTCTTTGATTTGTCTGATGGAATATTCGTAAATTATACTTGGAAGGTATTGAAATGTTTCATTTTTTCTGTTTTTTCAGAGTCTGAGTTGTGGTCTGAGTTACCTAATTTTCTTCACTGTACTGCACAGGAAGACTATCCAAAACTTTCAGCTGCTGTTGCTGGTGAAAGAAAGTTCGATGTCTACATGGGCATTGATGTTTTTGGGAGGAACACATATGGTGGTGGACAATGGAATGTAAGTGTAACATTGAACCATGCTAGATGTTTGAATCGGGATATAATTTCTTAGACAGTGTACAGTGGGTTGTAACTTGCAACAGCTTGTTAGCAGTTTCTAATTTCTTTGATCCTATGAATGAAGTTCTTGGATGCCACATAGTTATAGTGACATTTTCACCTCTTTTGCACCACAGACCAATGTTGCGCTCGATGTAATAAAAAGAGATGATGTGTCAGCTGCCATATTCGCCCCTGGTTGGGTCTACGAGACTAAGCAACCACCCGATTTTGGGACTGCTCAGAACCGGTAACATACTTATTCTTGTCGCAACTCAACTAGTATAGCTGTTGTCCAAACATGTGAATGATACACGTATAATATTTAATATATTCCTATCCGAAATTGCAGAATCACAGAGCTACAGAAGTGTAGCAGCATCCTTTGTCTTCTATTCATATAGTAGTAATGTTGTATACCCTGCCAAAGTCAAACGTGGTGCCCACATGAACACGTCCAAGTGGTTCAATGTATCTATAGTCAAGTAAATGGTATGCAAAACGTGGTTAATATCTATGGTGCATATTGTACTCATGGTATTGGTATTATGATGTCACACATCTGTTACCACTTATGAGGAGCGTGCAAGAAATCAATTTACTTCTGTATTTTGTACCTGTTACTGTCAATGTCATACCTCACGATAGTGTTTATGCTCTTGCTGCAAGCTTTGACTGAGTTATTTCGTCTCTGTAATTGTTTTTCTCCATCCGTAGGCATTAAAGAAAATGAGAAATGACGTACTTCTAATTGGCTTGAAAGAGTCACTGTAGCCTCTACTTGTGCAATTTCTGTGGTTGAATCGTTAATAGCCATCTTGCTGTGTTGTTACACGTTGAGGATAATTAACTGACTGACACATCTTTCTGCTTCATGTTCTACACGCTAACTTTTCCAGTCATTTAGCTGTTAATTGACCTCCACTTTGTCACATGCTTATTTTTTGCAGTTGGTGGTCCCTTGTTGAGAAATCATGGGGTGTAGTGCAGAATTACCCACTGGTGCTACCTTTCTACTCCAATTTTGATCAGGTTGAAACTTCATAGATGTCTTCATTTCTTCTTTCTTCCTTCTTCCTGAGCTTTCTTCTTTTTAAGGAATATGGCTTCTGAAAGCTTTTCTGGTCAAGGGTTAATAGAGGTGCACGTAATCAAGGCTTCTCACATACTTGCTTTAACTCCAAAAAACGTGTACTATAAAATTGGTTTCTACATTTATATGAACGTAAAGTGATTACTTATTGGCTGTCTCATAGACTTGTATGAATTCCAGGTCACTCAACTTGCCATTTTACAAAGAATTTTCTTTAGCCATCCTCCAGTGACCATCTGAATCCTATATGCCTTCAGTTTAGCATGCAAAGAGACCCAATCCACATTACCTAATATCGCCCATCATGCATTTGAAATATTATCTTGATTTAATCATTTCAATCAGTGACACTAATGTTTTCAGCAGTTGACTGCAAAAATATGGTCAAATGAATGCCAGTTATTTTCTTTTGTGCCGTATTATTTTCGTATCACCTACGGAGAAATGGAAGTGTGAACAGAAGGTTTCTTGAAAGAATAATTAGGAGGAACCAGCTGGGACAATGTGCTATATGGTACGTATAAACTGACATCATCTTCCATTCTTATTCTCTTGAATTGTTCAGGGTCGTGGTCAACATGTTGCTATACATGGAGGGCAAGTATCTAGGGTTCCTTGGAATAACATTTCCTCCCAAAGCTTTCAGGTAAGTGCCTAACTGACTGTTTTTTATATTGTCGTATGCTCCCGTGTTCAATGGTGTGGTGATGTCACCATTTTTTCTTTGTGTTTGATTTTTTAGGTGTGTCTCTTTCGTCTGACTTATGTTTACTTCGCAGCCATTCCTTAAATTTTCTGGAGATCCTTCCCCCAACTCAATTCAAGTCCTTGTTGAGTAAGTTCTGTCTCACATAAGTATGTTCCACTCTTCCCAGCATGTGTCTTCTATTCAGAAATCATTTCCACCGACAGTAGAAGTATTGGCAGAATCTGGTTATTTGTAGAAACATAGAATTGTCATGTTGGTCCTTATAGAATTTTTTTCCAGTTGTTCAGATTTACAATGAAACTTCAGCTATTTCCTTCTTTTTCCTGTTGATCATTTTTGTATTGGCAAATTCTGTTTTCCTTTGGATCAATAAGTGGTTTTCAACATGCCTTATATTGCACAGTTAGCCTCCACCCGTCCATCCTGTGAAGAAAATCGCCACCTGCCAGTTGGGTCTATAGACATTTCTTGCACGAATCCTTAAAACGTTTCCTGTTTATCTCCTGTGGGACCTAAGCACGATACCCAATTTTTACATTTGGTAATGGTCATGCTTTTGGATCTCTCTCCCGGCGAAATACCTTTAAGTTCATCACTCATTTTACAAATATCCTCTTGCATTAGTTTTGTTTCGACAGTTTAACTTGGACACTACATAGATCTATCTGTTGACCTACCAATATAATGCCAACTGGCAGTTTTAAGGAAGCATCTTATAGTGGAGGAGGGAACATCACGTTTAAAGGAACTCTTCCAGAAGACGGATACTTCTCAACAAAGCTCTTCCAAGGAGAGCTTCTTTTTGGTGATTTACCAGCCCACTTTACATATTCTGTAAGTCATATCTCACCTGTTGATTTGCTTTGCCAAGACATTGGCATCTGAAAGAGGTCTTATTAGTTCTGTTGATGTCCTCATTGTGTCTACTCAATGTGAAAACTGAAATGTCAAACAAATGACCGAATTTTCTCAAGATTATGCTGCCTTTGAAGACTTCTGCATTGTCAAAGAAGAAACTCCAATGGTTTTATTTATTTCTTAAAGCCTTGAGCCTGCTACAATCCTTAGGGTAGCACAAAACAGTATCGATATTAGTTGATTTCAATTATAAAATCCAAGTTCAATTTACTAGGTTACGTCAGTTGGACCAATGATAGGTCCACTACCCTGCTATTTCTATGCAACTCTACTATGGCTTTGTCCTAATTTATTTGAGAAAGTATAAACACCCGAATCAGGTTTTTAAGTGACTTTAAGGTTCAATTCTGAAAAGGAACCCTTCATGAATATGGATTCATTAGATTGCACTTGTAACATTGAAAGGCAAAATCCATATAATGGAATGATGACTTATTTGTAAAATGACAAGTTCAATGGCAACGATATTGAATTATATACATGTGCCTAGGGTGATAAAATTCTCAGATGAGGAGATCCTTGGCGATAGGACAATGCACATTTGCTTTCTATTTTGGTGTCTTGTCGAGCCCAGATAGTACCTGCAGTGTTGATTAATAATGAGTGTAGTTTGAGAGTGGTTTTAGCTATCTTGACATCGTGAAAGCTCCAAATTAATTGGTATTCTTAATCGACTCCATCGTACTTGCCAGTATAGTATAGATAAAGACCACCTCCTTTCAATGATTTACCATATTTTTCGTTATTTAGTTTCGGTCACAAAAATCTCAGATGGTTTCCTTAGGATTGGTTTGACCATATCATGTGTCCACCGGAATGGTTCCCGTGCCCCAACCTCTTTTTGGCTCCCATTTCTTCTAATATTTAGTATTTACCCTTTTTGTACTCCAATGCTTCCAATATCTTCCTATGGTAAGGCCATTCCATTCGAATCAAAAAATGGTATGAAATTTGCAAACATACTAAGGAGTGCTCGACATAGGAAAATATTGGGAGTTTGGTACCAAATGACCAAGCGCTTGCTTGTAACAATGAGAATGGGCAGCTATTCCGTTAAATCTTCTCCTATCAGGAACTGTTGATTAATGTTCATGCCTGAAAAACAGCAGCACAAGATGCAGGAGAAAAAAAAAAGGTTCTGTTTTCCAGAGTGTGTTTTCATGAAGATGTTGAGAATTTGACACCACAATCTTGTGCAGGTTAAATCGGATGGGAACTCTCTGATAGGGCTTTCTCTCGAATTTTCTTCTCAAGTCAATAAGAAAACATCAGTGCTTCTTGCTTCATGGGGAAATACCCTCCTTACAACGACCCAGATGTCTAGGAAATTCAGTAAAATAGTTATGCCTCGTTTAGTTACCAAGTCAGAAGCAGACCCAGGATGGGTAATTCAGGAGACCAGCATTGCGATGAACGGCTTGACATTAACCGAAATCCATGCCGTGTGCTATAACAACTCAAAGCCTGAACTTGGAAAACTGAGATTAGATCCAGAAACAGATGGGAATGGACAAAACAATTCCCTATCTCCAAATCCAACTCAATATGGCGCCATTCTTGGCCATATCACTGTCAAAACTTCTGCACTGAACGCAGTTTTCCCATCATCTACCTCATGGCTAGTTGAGGGTCAACACATTAAGTGGACTTCAGGCTCTCAGGGATCCACGAGCCTTAGTGTTAAACTCGTTTGGAGTTTGAAAGAAGGGGATGCTTCTCTTTTTCCTAAGTACAATATTTTTGTCGAAAAACTAGAAAATCAAGAGGGTGGACAGCCTCAGTATCTGGGAGTTGCCCAAGTTGAAGCATTTTATGTCTCCGATCTTGTCGTTCCTTCTGGAACCTCAAATCTCAAATTTGTTATCCAAGTGTGCAGCATTGATGGAACTTATCAGAACGTAAATGATTCTCCATCGTTTCAATTGCCTGTTGGAGGTTCATGAATCTACCAGGATATTTATTCTCCATTACTTGATTAAGGGAGGAGGAAAAATAGGAATAATGTTGGTTGTACCCAGAAATTGTCGTAGCTTGACAATAAATTTGCGATAAGAATTTGGTCAAATGATCAGTTCTACATCTTGTATACCAAACTATATGTAGCTTGTTGTGCAGATGAATCTACATTCTCGCATTTTGTCAAACTACTTATTTTCCATCTGATACACTTCTATGTATTTCTCGTTACCAATATTATTGCGCTTGATTTCTTCGGTTCTGGCTGCAATTAGGACAAAAGAAATTTCCTTGTGGAATATTGGGGTTATGTTGGTTCTACTTTGATGTTTCTGCGTCAGAGAATAGATAGGGTTCACCACTTTGCATGGGTTTATGGTGTCTTTATCATAGCCAATATTTTTTTCCCAAACTAAAGGTTGACAGTGAAGCTCTCTCTCTCTCTCTCTCTACCAACTAGGGGTTTACGTAAATAATAAACAGAACAAAGACGACACGGCTTGATACATCCCCTCATAATTTAAATCATAGCTCCAGTTTTTGAGTAGAAAATATATGGACTTTAGACAGCTTGTATGGCTTGAGCTACATCTGGAGTTTGTCTGATATAGATAACTGGGGACCTACCACTGCACCTAAGCACAATAAATTATCGTACCAAGAGATGCTTCGTTTGTCAAACACTTACTCAGAAGAAAACCCTATGTTTATATATTACATGTCCCACATGGCCACATGCTAAGGTCGTGCAAATAATTTTCACATCAAGGAGTTGACTCTCTCATATTTACCCTTGTTTTCAGACTAATCTAATCCCCTAAGTTTCTATTGTTTCGTAAAAAATGTGGGAAGTAGGAAGTTCATGAACTCTCTCTCCTATATACCTTTCACTTTCTTTTTCCTATCTCTTTCTAATAAAAAAATGTGGATAGGGCAACCAACCCTGGCACTTCTTTGACTTCTAGAATCTAAGCAAACCATAGGATCAAGCTCCTCCATATAGGGGGAAAATTTATCTCGTGCTTTTCATCTTGTGCCTTGTGGGGTTCTAGTGTTCTTCAATACCACACATTTATTTGTAGTTTATCATTATAAGTGATACATTCATTACAATCTCAAGTTTTAATCTTATAGAGGGTGTTGAGAGATTGCGTAATAATGGCTAAGATCACTGAATATTACTCTATGGTCTGACCCCAACTTGGGTTTCTAGGTATAGGCTGTAAATATCATATCAGTCATTATATAAATTTTTTTTGAACTTTCGATATCATTATTTCTCAATGTATGTGCTAATACTATCTCATATCAGTCAATATATGACAGTATCTTCGAAATTGCTATGTATCTTGCTACAACGATTTGAAATTATGCGATTCCAAACCTGCCATGCAAAGTCCTATAAAGAAGAGATGAAAGAGGCTATACACAAAATTTTATTTTTAAAATTCGACCACCGGAATCGTAATTCTAACTCAACATTAAGTGGTTCCTTCCCCTCTCCCTCATATAGTCATATAAAGAGTTTACTAGTAATACTACCAATGATTAGAAAGGACTTGACAGAAAGGATGAAATAGGGAAATTTTCTTTCTTCATTAAGAGGAAACCATGTCATGTCCAAAGATAGTCTCCCTCTTGAGCGAGTACTCCTGAATTACATTGGTAGAAGGGGCAAAGTGGAGATACTGAGGGAAGTTGTTGTGGAGGAAAAATGATTTGTCATCTGAGACGTCGACTAGTTGTGGGACCGGTACGGCGGGGTCTTGCTGCATCTGGACACAGAGGATCTCAGCCTGGGCCACAGCCAGCTGCATTTGTAGCTGAGAAACCTGGCTTTGTAGATAAGAAATTGCTCCCACGCAGCCATAGACTGGGTCCCTCACCCTTGCATTCGCCTCGTATACTAGACTGTTCACTGCATCTCCTCTCTGATGGATTGGAAGCTCCTGCATATATATATATATATATATATATATATATAACAGGATCAACTACATGTATATGAAATGTTAGGATTTTAATTTGGGAGTGTCATCATTAAAATATTTTAAGAACAAATTAAGAATAAAATTTGTATTTAATAACCAAAAAATTTGTTAGTGGATGTCAGACAAAAAATCAGATTGACAGATATGAAAAAGTTTGACAGAGTAAAATGATACTACGAGGGTGACATAGTTTTACTTGATAAGTCTTGGATAAGTGTTAAATTTAAAAAAAAAAATATTTTTTCTTTATGAACTATGGTGAGTGTCACGTGAGAACTCCCTTTTACTGGGTCCGCCGCTGGTTCGATTCATTTGGAGTTTATACAATACACATGAAATTGATATTCCTAGAACGAACCCGAATGCATTTATGTCTGCTACACACACCTACATGCACTGCTGAAAATACTCTTACATATGCATCAGAATATTATGATATTTCAATGGGGGGTGGGGGGTAGGTAGAGAGAGAGAGAGAGAGAGGGACCTGCAACATTTTGCTAACATTGCTAGCACCGAAGACCTTGTGAACCATGGCGAATTTATGTGGATCATCGGAAGGAAAGTAAGGAGCAAAGATGCAGTCCTGGGCACAACGACGTCGGAGCAATTTGCAGGAAGCACAAGGAGAAGTTCCATTTCCACCCATTTTCTGAGATAAACTTCAAAGTTGGCGGTGAGAGAGAGAGAGAGAGAGAGCTTTAATTTCTACTTGGTTTGTGGAGGATGGGGATGGAGTGTGAGTGGGTATTTATAATATAGCTAAGGATGTGTGAGTTAAAGGCGCAGTACACTAGATCGACTAGTTATTAAAGAGTATAGGAAAACGTCAAACTATATTAATCTATAATTTTTAGTTGATTAGAACATAGGAGTAACATGTATGTATGTATGTATATAAGTGAGATGTGAGAGAATTTAATTAGTGATGATCATTGTGTTTAGAAAATGGTTAATTTGGAATCATTTTGCAGAACATTATGGAATGAGCCAAAGGACAAGATATATATACCTTAATCAACAAGAACAAGTCACTCCTTTTGTTTATGTATATATTTAAACCACAATTAGTAATATATTATGCACCAATTTAATGCAAGGCACTTTTTGAAACAGTACTACCATGTGATCTCCAATCTAAGAGCATTGAGTAATTCGAGCTCAAAACAGAAGGAGAGAGAGAGAAGATTTAAACGCAACTCTCATCGAAAAAACCAATACTCTACATGACACTAATTTATGGTACAATTCAACAGCCTTATGGTTTAGGAGGTGAGGGGAGATATTCATGGATGGATAATTTTGCAGTGGAAAGATGTAAGCGTCGGATTCAACTCAAAATTGGAATATATATAATTAGCGAATTTTGGTGTATTAATTTTAAAACTGGGCTAAATAAATCAACCAATATGTACTGTATATTATTTTGTGTACTATGAAGTTAGTATCATACAATTCAAAAAAAAAAAGTTTCCGTTTAAAGACGATTATTTCCTTCTATTTATGGCAACTGTAAGATATCATTAAGCCATTGCTTTTTGTTCAGTGGAAGGACAAGAGTGCATGCGAAAGAGTTGACGAAGTCCGTTGCGGCTGCTCGTACTACCAAAGGTAAATTTTTTACTTCCCTCATTTCTTTTTAAGTTTTCGGTTGATTAAGTTCGTATTTCCTCCTTACACTTTTCCTCAATTGTTTGGCTTTCTTATGATTTCATTCCTTAATTAGTTTATGAATTCGCAAGTTGTTATGCATATTTCATTTCGCTCCATTTCAAATAAAAAACTCCTTTGCATCTCCTCTTTCCGAACCTTCAATTTTTTTGTATTGTGAATTCAATTTTACGAGTCACTAAGTACATATATATTTTTGTCTAAGCCCGTGCATTCATGCATTGCGTGGACACTGACTGCTAGGGTTGATAGTGCGTTTGCTTTTACTTCTTGGTGGTGGGTTCGAATCACATTGTTGTCCTTTTAAGCAAAAAATACTTTTTTCTTGAAAAACTCTAGGCCTACCCTCAAAACTTGATGTATATAATATTGCCAACAATTTTATATATAGACAATACACAGGAAGACAAACGATATTTCATTTCTAATTAATGTCATACATATTTTATTTTTTTACAAACTCAATTTACTAAAAAAATTTAAATTAAGATTTTTATTTAGACTTAATTATTTGTAGATATTTAATAAGTAGTAAATATAGTGCTATTATATACCCATTATTTTCTATGGGTCCGTAATAAAGGCTTATAGATCTTTTACGTGTTACTATTTTTTAATTTTTAATAAATGTTCTCATCATTTTTGTTGAAAAAGGGGTTCATCTCATTTAATTGGTTAGTTTTTAATTTGTACTTGGATGTATTATCAAAATAGTTAAGAAAAAGAGTATCACTTAATCTTGATTTGAATAGAATTTTTCTATTATCATGAATGTATTTTTGGTCTTTACCATTGAGAACAAACTGGAAGACTTAAAAACACAGGTCGTCGAAAACGTCATTTGGCGACTGAAGCATATAATCGTCGCAAAAAATGATCATTTTGGCAACCAAACTGAAAGTTAGTTGCACAAAAATTCCTTAATTATTTTCCTATTAAATCAATTTAATAATATTAAATTATAGAGAGTACTACTTAAACTAAAGTATTTTGGCTCAGATATTTTTGCATGAGTACAATTATGCGAGCGTACCTGAAAAGTTTTGTAACTATTCTTTTCAAAAAAAGTTAATGACATTTTATAACCAACAATTACTAAATATTTGTGTTATCTATTTTTTTATAATCTCGACAAAGAGAATTTTTCTTAAGTATTAACGTGGATAATAAAATTAGAATACATAAAGTTGTGAGAGAGAGAGAGAGAGAGTAAACTTCAAGTAGTAAATTTTGGTGACAAACTTACATCTGAAAAGTCACGACACTATCCAACTGCTCCGAACAAGGCTATCAGCTATCACAAATGTTACAAATTACAAAAAAGAAAAAAAAAACTAAGTACAACTATAACTGCACCTATGAATTTGCCTAAACCAATAATTAAGGAGAAACTACATAAATTAATGAGAAAGAAGTCACGAAGTTATGTATTTTCTTCGAGGCTTTCTTATTCGATCAATTCTTATATTCATAGGCAACCTATGAATAGTCGTTTTTCTCAGTCCTTAGTTTCCTGCTTGAATTTGAACAACTCACCACCTTCGAAGTAGGGTTAGATCATGGTTGCGTGTGCGCTGTCACTTCTTCAAGATTTTTCTCTCTTTTTGCACCTCTTCACGGTCACGTCCCTTAGCTCATATTTTGCTTCTTCGTGCATGGGGATTGTCAACCGCTTAAATGCTCCTGGATGTCAAACGACGTCACTTTATCTTCCACTCATATCTTCTAATCGTGTGTATGCACATCCACCAATTAATGCCACATGCTCTTTTCTTACCGGCATACAAATTGGTGAGTATTAATTAATGGCTTGTGCATTCGATTCCCAGTGTTCTTATGTTATATTATTTGTATTTGGCGACAAATTACTTGGTTGCTAAACGACGATATTTATCGAGGAAAATTTGTCACAATGTCTTAGTCTTTTGACGACCAACTTATTGTTTTGGTAGTTGAATACGTTTTGCCACAAGCCATAGGCGACTAAGGCCGTGACTAAATTTTATTAGTGGCTAAATATATGTAACGACAAAATTAATTTGAAACTTTCGTCAATGAAATAATTAGTTGCAATGTGCATTTTCTTGTAGTGATTTTGGCATTGAATTTAATTTATTCAATTAATTCTAGCTTTTTTTTCAAGATGATTCTTTGTATTCAATTTTGTTGGCAATTATTGACCAAGTTCTCTCAGTTAAGGCAAAAAATAGATGAACACAATAATTTGGTACGCATATAATTTAGCTTATTCACTCAAGTAAATATGAGTTGACTCTTGCTGAAACACTATGCATTTACTATTTTACCTGTTATACCAAATTAATTAGTAACACAAGTACAATAGTAACTCATAACATACACTACTTTTCGAGAAATTAAGTCTAGTTACATAATTTTCGTGCACATATATATATGTGTCCGGACCTGTTCAATATGCATGAAAGTTTTATTATTTTACAAGCTCTACGTGTATCGATCGCACGGTATTAAACACATCCGAATTGAGATATATGAATGGAAGTCTGTGTTTGTAGACTACTTTTCCATACTTTTTTCATCTTAGCTGGATTAAATTATGTTTGGTCCAAAATTAGGACCTAAAGATAAAATTAATTAGCCCTTTGTCTCTCTGACTTGACCTTGCTCACCCCCTTCTTATGGTTTAAAGTCCATCTATAATATGCATATTGGATATTTCCTTGGCATAGGGGTCATCTTTTGATATATACGATGGATAATCTTTGTTTAGACATAATATGCCGCCAGGGGTGGAACTAAGATTAGAATTTGAGAGATCGAGATTTTTTTGTAAAAAAAAAATGACCAAGTATAATTTGGGGGGCTAAAATATAATTCTGTTTTATAATCTTCGAAATTTATACATGAGTACTAAATGTTTTTTTAAAGGAGTATGTCACGGCACCTCCCTGGCCTTATGTAACTTCATGGTAACATAACTTTGTGATGATGACATATGAGCTCGCCGTTACGTGGAACTCATGATTATCTTTAAAATTATCTTGGTTTACTACCTAAGGGGTCGATTGGGTGAAAAATTATTTTTAGGATATAAATTATTGAGGGGGAATAAGATAAAAGAGGTATTATTTTTGGAGAGTTAGTCCACATTAATGTGATGTTTACAGAGGGAGGATAATAAAAGTAGATGGTTTGGATGTGGTATTAAAAAATGAGATAAAATAATACTTTGTTTGAATGAAAGATAAAATGGAGAGATAAAATTATTTTGTAGTAGTAATAAGGAGGGAGGTATTATTCTTGGCTAATACCCAGGGATAACTTTTGGGCAGGGCGGGGTGCCCAAAAATTATACTCCTCTATCTCTTTAACGGGGATTATTTTTAAAGGGGTGAAAAGTTATTCCCTCCATTTGTGTCTTCGCAAGTCATGTCAAATGTGTCACGTCAATTCTTTTACCATCTCTAAAAATTATTCCATCCAAACGGGCTGTAAAGGTTATTTTTACTACTTAAAGATTGTGTACTAAATGCTTAAAAAGAGAAACAAATGACAAATGACGTACAAATAATATAATTATTATGTTTGAAGTTAATTATACAGGTGGTCGTGTAAAGGGTCTCTCAAGTGAAAGATTGCTGAGAAATCTTCCAAGTTAATTTAATTATAGGAGCCTAAAAGAGAGAAATGCCAAACTGGTGATGGCGGCCGCCGAAATTTGTGATTATTTGACAAATTCTTGATGATTGAGATTTGTTTGGTTTGGTCTGGACTGTCTCTTTTTCACTGTCTGTTTGGAAAATTCCAAAGAGGAGAGAGAGAGAGAATGAGAGGTGCAAATGCATGCACCAGATTGGCAAAATGCAAAATCCTGGCCAAAGATTATTTCAGTTTTTATTTAAATCATGCCCATTGTTGGTTCTAAGGATTATTTTTGTTTCTATATAAATGGTTTTATATTTGTTAGTTTTATTTTTAATTTTTATAAATTATTAGTTCATTTCGACTATAAAAATTTAGAAAGTAAAAAATTATGCTTAAAAATTAAAAAAATACTAAAGACAAAAATATCCAAAACAGGCAAATATTTTTGGATTAATTTTTTCTTTTTTAAACTTTTAAAATTTAATAAATACTTTTATTGTTGAAATTTTTTGTCGAGACGATCTACTGTAAAAAATTGATGAAAAACTAAAAATAAAAATAAATAAATAAAAAATAATTTTAAAGAAAAGTAATTAAGTCAAATTCAGCCGTATAATGGAATCTCAAAAAATGCTTCCTAACATATGCATGCACTCATAAAAATGTTAAAAATAAGACTCATTTGAGTATTTTATTAGTATATTAGTCTTTATATTCATTAATTTTTATTTTAAACAGGTCTCCTAATAATAGGCGATGGATTAGTCTGAAGAACAACTAAAATTTTATTTCTTTTTTCCTTCCAATCATTTTATTTATTTCTCTCAAGTATTTCTATAAAGATAACACGTACAACATTAATTATATACAGTATTAATATGTGGCATATCCTTATTGGTAAATTCGATAAGTAATTATTTTTTCATCCTTAACCTAAACACCAATAAATTAATACCCATTAGGAGCGTTGTGCTCAAAGAATTTCTCCACTCTATCTTTTGGCTCTATACTTGATAAAGCTCTAGAGCATTGGTTAAAGCATGTTTAATGTATTAAATTTATTAAAATAATTGTTAATTGCTGATACTATTGAATGACCAATAAATAATTCAAGTATAAAATTTACCCTTGTTTATAATAATTTATTTTTTCACAATTAAATTAATTTTTTTGTCATAGCCTTGGGCAAAAACAAATATTCATTTTAAGATAAAAGACCGATCGTGATAAATATAATTACTCAAGCTGTTATAGAATAAGAATATACATACTAATAGATATGGGCATTTACGGTCAAAGTTCCATATTTAAAAATGTACTTTTGAAAGTGATGATACGCATTTGAAGATTTAATTCATAATAATAACTAACATATCAAAGTTTAAAAATTTTAAGGGTAAATTTATAATATTTTCCTTTTATATTTATGAGATCAAATTAGGTATGAAGTAATAGAGTGTTTTTTTTATATTTGCAAAGGTGTGAATTTAATTTAAACAAGGGGTAATAATATAGAGTTAAAAAGTTTGTAACAATAATTAATGAACTAAAATGTCATTCTGTATAAAAAATCATTAATTTTATGGTAATTAAAATAGGCGACGGGCACTTATTCGCAGGACCCAAAAAAAGAAAACATTTAAAGCAGGCTTCATTAAATTCTTTCGAATAAGAAATGGTAACGCAACAATTATTTGAACACCCAAACAAGGCATTAATGGGATTCTGAGGTGAAATTTTAAAAGTTGTGGGGACTATAAAAATAAAAATAAAACACGTTTCGAGGGGAAGACTAAATATTGAAATCTGTTCTTGTAGAACCCCGCGATCTGCATTAATTGCACTTCACATGATTCCAAATTTTCTTTTCTTTTCGTTGTCGTCCTAGTATGTTTTCTGTTTTTTTTTTTTTTAATTAGGAGTAGTGCCTTCTTTTTTTATAACTCAGAGTTCCGAATCAACTTACTCATACCTCGACTAATTTCACCGTTCACTTGCGAGGATCTCAATTTAAATTAGAGCAAAATTCTATACGAATTAACCCTATCAGAGTTGATAATATCTGAGAGGTTTCGAACATGAAACCTTAGAAGGGAGTAAACATCTAAATTTCAAGTTTTGACCACGACGCCAACCTTGAGATTAGAAGGAGTGCCTTCTTACATGTCTCTTTTGGACTAACTTTTTAAGTATTATTATTACCATTTTTTATCAGTATTTTGTAAGTTAAATTATATCCTAGTAAATTTTTTTTTCTTGATGAAATGAGTTTTAAAAATACAATTAAAGTCTTATTAGGTTAACTAAAAATTATAGTTAGTGGTCTTTAGGGTTCTTAGAATCGTTTTATTTGATTTTTTTTTTTTTTTTACAATTTCTGTCCAAAGAGAACCTAAATCAGCTTTCTTATTGTTCTATTATTGTATCTTCTCAAGTTTAAAAAATAATAATTTCCAAAATACTTTTCTCATGAAAAACTTTTCCCTTCTTCTGTAAAAGTATGGTCCCTGCAATCATTCATAGTCCTACATTTTTGTTTGAGATTTTAGTTTTTTAGAATGAAAATATACCATTTTATGTTTGTTCAAAGATGCATAAAAGGTCCAAGCTTAATGCGTAAATATCTTCAACAAATCAAATTCTAAAACATGCATAATACATGAATCGATCATAAATCCGTAATTAATTATAAATATCATACTTTTACTTTTTTACAAGTATACATATTTGTAATCACCCATAAAATTAAAATTATGTAACATAGACTAAAATATATGTCACAAAACTATTTTTTTAATTAATTATTCATTCGACGTGATAGAAAAAATTAAAAAAATAATAAAATATGAGCTAAAGCCCTAAAACCCTAAAAAGGTTCACAAAAGGCAAAAAAAAAAAAAAACTGAATGATATTTTTTTTATAATTTAATCAAAACTCAACCTAACCATGTATCTTCATAGAGAGAGAGAGAGAGAGAGAGAGAGAGATGTAAATTAACAAAGGCAATAGAAGAAGGTTGTTGTGTTGGTGAAATGTGTATTTTGAAAAAATTGAGGAGAGACCGAGGGAAAAAAACAGACATCTTCCACCCACCTAAGAAGAAGGAGAAACATGCATTTGCAGATGAGATCGAGGTCATTAAATGAGAGAGCATCGTGGCTATGGAAGATTCATTTTCGATATGGGGGGGGCTTTGGTCTTCTTCTTCGATTACTAAACCCCTCGGTAATCTCGCTGGTTTTGGCTGTGTTTGAAATTTAATTGGTAAATTAATTATATGGGAATCTTTTCTTTTTATAATTCCAATAGATAGCATTAAATTATTTTTCTCCTAGGATGATTCTTCTAAATGTAAACTAAGTTATAAAAATTTGTTTATTAACGTGGACCCGATGTGGGATGGCATCCTGATTATGGGCACAATAAGGATTTTTGTCCTAGTACTACCTAGTTGCAATCACATTAATCCATTACTAGTAGTCATCTAATAAGGGTGTGTTCGGTTGAGTGCTTTTGAAACGAATTTTGGAGAAAAAACTCTGAGATGTTGTTTGGTATAAATGTTTCAAAAAAAATTTAAGAGTTAAAATTTTTTCGGTATTTTCGAGGTGTTTCTCTGTCTCTTTTTTTATAGAGAGATGAAATTGTTTGGAAAAAAAATAAAAATTTTTGAAATTTTTTTTCCAGAAACTTGTTTGGGAAATTTTTTTTCAAGCAAGCAAGTGAACACAACTAGTTTCGTTCTCGTTTGAGAATAGAATGATAAGATATTGTTGCTCTCTTAAAATTACACACGTGTGATTAAGGGAGCACACACTTGCGACAGCTGACACGTGATTGGACATGGGTGCGAGGGCGTGCCAGGAGCTAGACTTGCTCCAAGTGATGAAGATATTGTGCCACTAATCCGACTTCCTCAGGCATTGTGTACGGCTTAAGAAAAGTTGAGGAAGTATTGGTTCAGGTTTTGCCTCAATTAAGAGAACTTCTAATTTCTAATGAGAATAAACTAGGCTAAACACAAAATTAAAACGGGCTAGAATTGTATTGAATAACCAGAAAGTGATGAAATTCAATCACGGTGGATTCTTCTACTTAAATAATATAGGTGTGATACTCAAAACAAATAAAATCCTTAACTAATTGAAAGAAAAGGTAAATGCTGAATAGATAAATGATAAAGTGCTGAATAGCTGATATATTGGTTGGTGCTGGACCTCTTCCAAATACGGCCTGACATTCTATTTATGGATTTCCATTAAGCCAACTAGCCATTAGCAATAACCTCCTCTTTTTTAGCTTCTTATCTTGATCTACTTGTGCAATAAATACTCCTTGATTGCCATGTGTCCCACTATTCTTGACTGCTTGAGAAAATAAAGGTCACATTTTCTCTATATTGCCATGTGTTACGAAAACTCTTCCAACTAACCTTACTGGGGCCCACTCTATTTATTAAAACACATATTTTAATAAAATTTTATTTTATATCGAAACAGATATACACGGGTCTTTTTCGTATTTTTAGAGAAATTATTTGTCTCTCTCTCACTTTGTCATTTATCTACATACTAAGAATATATATGACATACATGATAAGTATTGAAGGAGATTAAAGTTACTTTATTCATTAACTGCAAATATACTTAAATAGAGGAGTACATGAACCAACTTAGCACTAAACAAGAAACTACCTAACAGTTGTAGCAGAAAATAAGGAACAGACTAAAAAATAGTTGCAACAGATTTAATCTACTACTCAGGCACTCCAATCAACATACTCCTAAAACATAGGATAAATAAAGACTCAGTAAACATAGTCTTATTAAAAATTTAAACTCCTAACACCCTCCCTTAAACTGAGAGTTCTATAGAAATTCAGTTTAAAGGAAAAAGGTATTTCACCGGCCCATCCCCTTCAACAACATGTCCCTCTCAGCTTGTATTGTTGAGTATCCTTGCAGCACCCTCTCTCAAACTGGATCATCTATTGAGCAAACACCAAGTAGTCTCCGCAACTTCGTGAATATGGCTAATTTGAGAGGTTTGGTTAGAATGTCTGCTACTTAATCTTCACTTCTGCAATAAATTAAGTTAATGGCTCCACCAATGGTGAGATCCCTTAAGAAATGATATTTCAGGTGAGATTCTTTAAGAAATGATACTTGACATCTATATGCTTGTTTCGATCGTGTGAGGAACTTTATATTGAACTATTGTCACAATAAATGAGTGTAGACCTATCTTGCTCAAAATGCAGCTCTTTAAGAACTTCCCTTAGCCAAATAGCTTGACAAGCACAAGCTGTTGCGGTAACAAATTCTGCTCCAGTGGTTGATAAAGTGACAATTGGTTGCTTCTTTGATGACCACGAAATAACTCATGTCCCCGTCTTGAAAACATACCCAGATGTGCTTTTCGATCATTCAAATCTCCTGCATAATCATTATCTGTGAAACCAAGCAAATCTGAGTTTTTTCCCTTCATGTGGAACAGTCCAAACTCCTTAGTATCTTGCAAGTACCGAAAAATTTATTTGTAGCCAATAGGTGAATCTCTGTCAGAATCTCCATGTATCTACTGATGACACTCACATCGTGCATTATATTAGGCCTTGTTGCAGTCAAGTACATTAAACTCCCTACTATGTGCTTGTAAAGAGTGTTGTCGGTCTTCTTTCCTCCACTATCTTTAGTTAGCTTCAAACCACACACAAATGGTGTATTCACAGGATTATAATCGTGCATCTGAAACTTGTCCAAAATGTCTCGCACATATTTCTTTTGAGAAATAAAAAGTCTAGTAGAAAGTGGCACCACTTCGATCCCGAGAAAGTAATGCATCATACCAAGATCAGACATGTCAAATTCAGCCATCATGAAGTTATTAAACTTTTCAAACATGGCTCTATCATTTCTAGTGCAAATTAAAATCATCTACAAACAATGAGCATTCTCCCTCCATCTTCAATTTTTATGAAAAGCGTATGTTCATAAGAATATTTTGAAATCCTTCTGTCAAAAAATAAGTTTCTATATGATTATACCAAGCCCGTGGAGCTTGTTTTAATCCATATGGAGCCTTCTTTAATTTATACACTTTATGCTCATTTCAAGTTTCACATATCTAGGAGGTTGGTTGATAAATACCAATTCTTTCAAATCTCTATAGAGGAATGCTGATTTCACGTCCAACTAGAAAATAGGCTATGAGTGTTGAGCTGCAAATGCAATCACCAATCTGATTGTGTCATGCCTTGCAATCGGAGCAAAGACTTTTTCGTAATTAACACCGAACTCTTACTTCTAACCCTTGGCCACAAACCGCGCCTTGTACTTGTCAACCTCACTGTTCTCCTTCGACTTTGTCTTGTAATCTTGACATCCACCATTTTAATTCTTTGACAGTATTTTCGAAAACTGGAGGGTCGCAATCTGAAAATAGAGTAAAATGAATGAGTGGATCATCAGAATGATCAATTCCAGGTACCTCATAATTCGACATCCGCGTTGGTCTTTTTCGAACACGATGTGAACGAGATCCAGCTGCTACTTCAACCTGTTCATCAAATGCTAGTGTGGCTGGTGTGATTTCAGAGGTGTGAGAGCTTCATTTTGAGGATTCTCAAGAGCACCCGTTGATGGAATAAGCTCTTACTGAGACTGTTTTGCTTCATCGTTATTTTCTCCATCAAAACTTGTTGGAATTTGTTCTCCAACAACATTTGTATTGCATGGCAAGGTTTGATCTTCATAAAAAACAACGTCTTGACTAATAAGAATTTTCTTAGTGTTAGGATTATAAAGCTTATAAGACTTTGATTGATCACTAATACCAAGAAAAATTCATTTTCTCCCTTGTCATCAAGTGTTCTCCTCTTTTGATCTGGAATATGGGTATATGCTACACACCCAAAAATTCTGAAATGATCTACTGCCAGTCTTCGTCCGCTCCATGCTTCCTCTGGTGTCATGTTTTGAACAGCAAATATGGGACATCTATTCAGAATATGTATGCTCTAATGAATTGTTTTGGGCTAGAAAGTTTTCGGAATACCACTCATCAGAATGCGTCGCACCATATTGAGAATAGTGTGATTCTTCCTCTCACAAACACCATTCTGTTGGGGCGTATAAGCTATTGTAAGTTATCTCTTGATCCCATGGGTCTCACAAAAATTTGCAAATCCGTGTGAGTTATATTCTCCACCACAATCCGTGCGAAAAACTTTTATTAAGTAGCCAACCTCTTTTCCAACAAGCACTTTATAGCCTTTAAAGGCTGCAAAGGTTTCAGATTTTTCTTGCAAAAAATAAACCAAGTGTTAAGACTATAATCATCAATGAAGGTGATTACATATCTCTTACCTCCGTTATAATGTGGCGTTATTGGCCTGCAAATGTCGGAATGAACAAGCTCTAATGCCTTTTTTGCTCTCCATGATTTTCCTTGTGGGAATTGCTTGCGACGTTGTTTGCTAACACATTCTTCACAAACTTGAGAAGAAGATGGAATTTGAGGAAGACTTGTCACCATTTTTTTTTTTTGTAGAGCCTTTAATCCGTCAAAATATAGATGTCCATAGCGAAAATGCCACAGCCATGCCTCCTCCTTGATTCTTGTAGAGAAGCATGAATAAGTAGTGGTGTGAAGATATAATGGAAACATTCGGTCGGCTGTCATGTTGACTTAAGCTACTAAGGCCAATTTTTTATCTTCAATTCTGCAGAGTCTATCTTTGATAGAAATTCCATATCCCTTTTCTTGAAGCTGACCAACACTAAGTAAATTTGTTTTCAAATCTGGAACAAAAAGAACATCAAAGATAGATTAAATAGAATTTCTCTTAGTTTGAATGGCAATCTTTCTTTTTCCCATAACAGAGACTTTAGAATCTCAACGAACTCTACAAAGTTGCGAAAAGATTCATCCAAGTTAGAGAATGCAGACTTCACTCCACACATATGGTTGTTACAGCCTGTGTCTAACTACCACAAATTATTGTGGGTTTCCTCCTTCACATGATAAGTCATCAATAAAGACACTTCTTCTTCCTTTTCTGCATAATTAGATTATTTTTCACCATATCAATTTAAATTAGTTCGACATTCTGACTTGTAATGTCTATACCCGTGACACTTGAAGCATTCAACATTTGATTTGTCTGCAGACTTTGGTGTCCTGTATTATACTGACCATCACGGCCTTTCCATTGTCCTTAAGAGTCAACACTATCACGACCCTTCCAGCTTTCTTGAGAGTGAGCAACTTTATGCTCTCCTGGTCTCTGGAGTGTATTCTTGACTTTTCCTTCTCCCATGCCGCATCCAGCACCTCTTAAGTTTATTGCCACCTGCAATGCTTGGTTTTTTTTGGTCTTGCACTGTTATTTTCTACTCATGGACTAGCAAGGAATTTTGTAACTCATCTATTGAAAGTGTATCAATATCTTTGGACTCTTCAATAGAACAAATCACAAAATTAAAATTTGCAGTCATGGAACGGAGGATCTTTTCAACAATATGGACATCCTCAAGCTTATCCCCATGAATCTGCAGCCTGTTTGCGATTTCCATCTTCTTTGAAAAATACTGGGAAATGGACTCTCCTGACCTCATGTTGAAAATCTCAAACTCTCGACGAAAAGTTTGGAGCTGCACACGTTTTGCCCTTGTATTCCCTTAATACTTCTTCTTCATGGAGTCCCAAATCTACTTGGAGGTGTCGTTGCTAGAATTGTTTCCAAGATGAAACGGTCAATAGCTTGAAAAAGATAATTTCTTGCGTTGAGATCTTACAACTTCAACCATTCAAGCTTCGTTTTTTGGACATTTGTCAGCACAATACCTTCTACTAGTTCTGTTACTCTAGAAACAACAATCGTCCAGTATTCTTTGGACCTTAAGAAATTCTCCATGAGCATGCTCCAATGGTCATAGTGACCATCAAAGCGTGGAATGGCTGTCTGCACAAATGTCTTTGATGCCATTGAGAGAAATCAGTTGCAGGTGTCCAGAAAAACTATAGGGAGTAGATAAGAGCTTCAGCTCTGTACACGACTCTACTTCTCCTATTCAATGGCTCTGATACCACTAATAAGTATTAAAGGAGATTAAAAGTTACTTTATTCATTAACTGCAAATACTTAAATAGAGGAGTACATGAACCAACTTAGCAAAACCAAGGAACTACCGAACAATTGTAGCAGAAAATAAGTAACATACTAAAAAACAGTTGCAACAGATTTAATCTACCACTCAGGCACTCCTAGGAACAGACTCCTAAAACATAGGACAAACAAAGACTCAACAAACATAATCTTATTAAAAATTTAAACTACTAACAATATACAATATGCTCTTCTTTTTTTAAAAATTGAAATTAAAATTTACATCAACACCAATATTTTTCTTCACTCTTTATTTTATTTTTTTCCATTTACAATAAAAAACGATTCAAACTTCTATTCACCCTTCTGTTGATGCTTAAATTTTCTCTCTTAATATAGTTGTAAATTATAATTCATTAAGCAATTTTGGTGTTCTCATATATGATAAGAATATTGCACTTGTGAACTTCTAATTATTAATCTCAATGTCTCGTCAAGCAGCTCAACCACGATAACCAACAAAAAAACTTTGATACTACATTTGGATCTTGTATTCAAAAACAAAATTACAAAAAGTGTACGAAATGAATTATTATGTGTTACTTTCATGGGCAATCGTACAAATAATTAAATTATTTTACATTTTTTCACCAACGTAGAGAGTTTTTACGTGTGTGTGGAAAAGAGATTCTTTTTAAACGTATATCATTTCATTGCCTTCTTCAACTGAAGAGAGAACACTTGGCATTCAAATAGAGCATATTTCCCCCCAACAAACTTAGTGACCTTTTAATCTTTGAGAAAATTACCAAAACATGGCCTTGACCAATAATAATTCTAAAAAGATGGTCCCATGTATCAAAATCACCAAACACATGACAGATGGTGATGGAAGATTAATAATATGTAGCCCCTAGACTCTTACAGTGATACCATTTTCATTTCCGAAGCACTCTACAAGAAAAAAAAATGGCAGTTCTTTCAAACTGTACTAGGCCTTCCAGGGAGGGTGGGAATAAGAAGTTTTCTAGTTTCTAAAGATACAGAGCCAGATGCAACCTCTCGCGAATGAACCTACTCATCATTAAAGGTGGACAATTTAAGTAGAAGTATACCAGTTGCAGGAGTAGCAGTTGATTCAGCGATCGAAGCAACAAAGAAAACTAGTAGACCCAGCTCATATCCAAGAGTTTCACCACTAAGTCTTGGATTTAGGGATATGGATGTATCAAATTGGAAGAAGCAACTAATAAACTACTCAAACACTCTTGCTGACTTCATATGCAATTCGGTTGTGTAAATCCTAGCTTCATCATTTTATCCACACTTGGATTCTGTTTTGATTTTTGGGACTTGTGATTTCTGTAGCAAAAGAGGATGATTGCTCTAGAAAGTTTCAAACAACCCTTCTTTTGCCGATTAATTTCAAAAAGAATGGGATTAAGGTATACGACCTCGTTTTATTTTAAGGATGAAGTGATCAGTATCATGTATGGTCTCTACGTTTTCGGAATAATGTTACTAAAACCATGTTTTTAGCATTTTGAAGCTTATAATAATTATTTAGGGGATTATTTATAGTCGAAGCCATTTTTTTAAAATTAATTTTCCAGGGGATTATTTATAGTCGAAGCCATTTTTTTAAAATTAATTTTCCCTTAATCTTTTCAACCCTCTTTTTTGTGACACGTGAGGATGTGGCCCACAAAGTTGAAAGTTAACATTTTCCATGGGCCCATTCTATTCACTCTGGGTAGTCCATAACTAAGCCCATTAGGCCCAATATGACAATAGCTACCTGGCCCAATGGTCTTGGCATTACGAGGCCCTCCCCATATTCTCCTTTGTTTGTCTGGCGATAAATAGATGAGCTGAAAAAAGGAGTAAGCTCGTTATTTTTTTTTATTTTTTTTAATTTAAACGAATGTATTATGATTCTCTAAAATTGTTTGGAGTACTTATGGTAAAATTGGGATAATAGATTTTTAAATAATTTTCCACCTTTCCAAATTTGTTGAATATTGAATAATATTGTAGGAATTGTGTAGAACTTTTTATGTTTAATCAAGTGAAGCATCTCATTTCAAGAATCATGTAATTAAATTTTTTTTATTATAATTATTGATTATTAGAAATATACAAAATGAATTAAACATTTACTCTAATTGTAATCTATATTGTATAAGATTGTAGGGAGAGCTTTTGTAAGAAGGATTATAAAGTGACAAGAATCAACATTTAAATTTTTTTTATAACTTTATGTTTTAACTATTTACATGTTCAATTAGTCCAAATAATAAGATAATTGAAAATTAAGAAAAATATATTACTTTGCACATTCTATAATTTATAAGAATCGGTTTTGTTATCTCAAAGGCAATCAAGAGTATGGTGAGTTGTGTTGCTAAGTAAAAATATAAAATAAGAATTAAGCTATAAATTTAAGGGTAAATCAGAAAAGAGCCCTCAATTCTGGAAGAATCACACCGTATACCCCTATATTTTTAAAATTATAGTAAGCACCCTTAACTTTTTGTTTTATGTAACATCTAAAGTCCTTTTCTCATAATATACCTTTTCTACCCTTTCTTTTATACAATGGTTTAGAAATGCCTTTATTATCTTTCATTTGTTAATAAAAATATTATTCTCTTGTTCTACATAATTGATGACTTACTTTCATAAACATAAAAAAATAAGTTCATTATATTATAAACCTATTGACGTTGATTTTTAAAGAATTTTGTTTAAAAAATTATCTTTCATAAGTTTTGAGTTAATTTTTTATAAGATTATTCATTCTCCTTGAAAAGAGAAACATAAAAAGTAAAAAAATTCTAAAAGTTTGTTAAAGAACATCATTAATCTGAAAACAAATTTATTTTTAAAGTTATTTTTATCTTTTCAAATTTGTTAAAAAATTTTGTATTTTTTATTCCTTTCATCAGGACAACTAAATGATAAATACAATGACCAAAAAAATTATATTTCAATAAATCAACAAAAGTATAAAGATAAAATTTATATTTTTAATAGATCACAAAATGATGAAAAGAATAAAATTTTATTTTCTGTGAAAATCACTTTTACTTTTGTTATTTTTTTAAATGTGATTTTCTTGGTCATTCTTTACATCATTTTATGGTCTTGATCAAAGGAATAAAAAATATGATATTTTTTTAATAAGCTTTAAAAAGACAAAAAAAAAATTAGATTAGTGAAGTTTTTTAAAAACTTTCAGAATTTTTTTACTTGTTATGTTCCTCTGGGACAAATCAATAATCTTATAAAACTTAACGTAAAACTTACAGAAGATAGCTTTTTAAATAAAATTCAATAAAAAATTAAGGCGAGTACATTTTTAATGTATGAACTTACCTTTTTATTTTTATGAAAATAAGGCATCAATTATTTAAAAGAGGGGGAGGTGATTTTGTCAACAGATATAAAAGATATTAAAAGTATTTTCATATCATTTATAAATGAAAGGGTAGAATAGGGATATTATGACAAATGAACTTGAGTATTACAAAAAATAAAAAAGTAAAATGTGATTTTAAAAAACAAAGGGGTATGCAATGCAATTCTGCTATAAAATCGAGGCGGTGTGTCTGAAATTTACCCTAAATTTAATCAAACATATGAAGTACAATAAATAAAAGAGACATGGAAGAGAAGAAACTTATAGCAGTTCGGTGATCCGTTAAATAGAATTTCTAATCCACTTCTTCAAGATGACATCTTGAATTTCACTAATTGAGATATCGTTTCAACTTTTAACTTTCATGAGAAGTCAATGAACTGTTTACAATCTTTTATTCACCAAAGTCGTTCCTATTTTGATTTTAAAACTTTACAAGTATTTATTACTCAAACACTCAATTACTTAATATAAGTTTTTTGTGTATGAAAGTTGAAGCTCAGAAATAATATAAGTGAAAATTGAATAGTTGAATACAACGGAGATTTGAAAGAAAAAGGTTGGAAAGCTTTGATTTCTCTTAAATGTCTACTTGATCTCTCTTGAATAGTAGTTATAACACCATAAATACTTCAAGATGAAATATATATAACATTATGTCAATCTAGCCGTTTGAGGTAGTTGGGAGTATAATGTAATGACATGTATTTAATTAAATCGTGAATAATATTTCTTAGTGTGTATATATAGGGGAAAGCTCAAGAGACCAACACTTTTTTAGACCAATATTAGACCAATATCTAAACTCTTCATTCTTGATTAAATTTTAATGATCCGAACCGTTCAATGTGTTTAAAATATATTTTTAAGGGTACTCAAAGAAATCAGCTCAAAATATTACCGGAAATGGCTTGATCCAAACAGTAATTCAAAATGCTGACAGGAACTGTTTTATGAACCAATGTTTGGATCAAGCATTTTCCGGTAATATTTTGAGCTGATTTCTCGCGGATACCCTTAAAAATATGTTTTAAACACATTGAACAGTTCAGATCATTAAAATTTAATCAGGAACGAAGAGTTTAGACGTTGGTCTAATATTGGTCTTAAAAAATATTGGTTCATATAACCTTTTCCATATATATATATATATATATATATATATATATATATATATATATATATATATATATATATATATATGAGTCCTTTAATTCAAGTGATGATTCCACTCGTAATTTGGGGATCGAAATAGTGATCAAGTACCTACTAGGCCTACAACCACAAACAGGGGTTAGTGCCTCGCTAGCCAGAGTTGAGATAGGAAGCATTTCGATGCTCAAGTCAACACGAGAGGAAGAGTATGAAAAGTACCAAATTTAGATTACAAGATTAGGCTTACCTCCTTCACTCCAAGTATTGTACCTTATATATTATTCCCAACTTAAGAACCAAGTTTCGATTGACATATGTGCAGTACACTCCTGGTGATAATGACTCATAACTGAATCTTGTTATGACTTCACGTCTCGAAATAATGACTGAGTACTAGCGACAGCTTCACATTTCACGTGTTGGCTCAACTGAATGTCAAGTGGAGATTCCTTCTATGGAACGAAACAGCTCGGCTTGGCAAAAAAGCATCATCTTACCCAGTCTGACAAATGAAGAGTTTCCTGTAATGAAGGAATGATGTCATGGGTCTTGGTCTGGGCTTGGTTTAGGTGCCGAGTTGAGATATGGGCCAGCTTCGCCCATCAGATTGCTGACGTCGTGGTTATAAAAAAAGTGGGTCAGGTTAGAGCTCGACACAGAATAAATGCGTGTGTGCTTGATCCATATTAGTTAATATTTCGTTTGGATTGACTTGGCCTGGTTGTAGACGTTTTAACTCAGTTCGACAAGTTGTCATGCCGACACGTATATATGTATATAGACACACATGCAATTATATCTCTTTTTCCATTCCCTCATAGACACTGGATGATAAATACGTGGATAACTAATTTGAATGCATTGTATATACCCTTATAAGACTCCCAAAAAAGAGGCCGTTAGTGTGTGTTTAAATTACTGGTGCTTTGCAGTATAAGGCTTTGTTTTGATCGTAAATGATTCTTCCCTTTATACTCCTTCAATCTTTTATATATATATATATATATATATATGATAGGTCATGACGTGTGGACCGAGCCGGTTGGTATTCTGGTCGGTCGGCAAGCAGCTCAGTTCGGCCATCCTCTGGCATTCTCAGTTCAGTCATCATCCCAATGTGCTCAGCTCAGCCCAGCCATTGTCCGGTCTGCTTAGCTCAGCCATTGTCTGGTTTGCTCGGCTGGGCCGTTCTCCCTACTTCACAGGATCTATTTGCCTAAAACGGGTCACCCCACAAGGAAAGGAAGATCCTATCAAGATCCCACAGATTTCTCCACGTCTTATGCGATATCTCCACCAGATCCCCCTGTTTAGGGCAAGGATAATCGTGGGAGATGCAGTTACCTAATTAAGGGCTACTAGCCTTGATTTACTCCACCAAATATGGGATTGATCTCATCCCTTCTGGATTTCTCTTCAATGAGATCTCTATATAAAGGAAGAGACTCTATGGTACAAGGTACGGACATTCTGCCCAATTTTACCCTAATAGTCTTTCTATACTATTCCTCCATCCTCAAGCTAACTTAGGCATCGGAGGGGTGTTGGCATGATACCACACTGGTGTCAAGTTCTTTTTGCAGGTCAGCTGGGGAGACGATCATAAATCCGCATCATCAGTTGGCGCCGTCTGTGGGAACGATTTATAAAAAGTACTGATTGGATTGGATTTATGGTCTTGACCCGCTCCATGGCTTCCAATGATAACAACGCTCCATCTGCTCCTCCAGTCGCAACCGTTGCTGATTATCAAGCCCTGCACCAGGACGTGTTGACGTTAACGCAGGGAATGCAGCGCATCCTGGAACAAAACCAGGCCCTACTACAACGCCTGCAACCAAAACCGCCTGCTCGGGATCCACCACCTCCACCTGCTCCAATGGCTGATCCCCCTGCTCAAGGGATAGCTAGAGTAGACTTTGACGTCACTGGGGGGCATGGGGAGACCAGCAGCCATGCTGCAGCGCCTCCTTATAGAACTTTCTCTGGTTCCACGTTCCATGAAGGTCTCATGACCGATCAGATGCGCCAGATGAAAGCGCAGCTGGATGGCTTGACGAAACAGATGAAGGCAAAGGCTCCTGCCTCTGTGGAAGAGTTGGTCCAGACCACTGAGCTTCCCTTCACTGCCGATGTGATGGCAGTCCCCCTCCCTCCGAAATTCAGGATTCCACAGATCGATACCTTCGATGGGACGAAGGATCCTCTCGACCACCTAGAGACTTATAAGTCCCTTATGCACCTGCAGGCTGTCCCTGACGCCATTATGTGCAGGGCTTTTCCTATCACCCTCCGAGGAGCTGCCCGCATGTGGTTCAACAAACTTACTCCCAACACGGTCAGTACTTTTAAAGAGCTCAGCCGTCATTTCGTGAGTTACTTCATTGCTGGACAGCTTACAGGAGGCCAGCCACTTACTTGCTCAATGTTAAGCAAGCTAAAAGGGAAACACTCAGGGATTTCACAACCAGGTTCAACAAGGAATCCATGCAAGTGGATAACGCAGATGATCAGGTGGCCATCGCAGCGTACATGTCTGGCCTCAGGCCAGGGCAGTTTCTCTTCTCCTTATCTGTAGAGCCTCGAGTCAACATGGCTGAGCTCATGCTGAGGGCTCAGCGACAGATGAACGCAGAGGATACCCTTTTCGCCCATCGCAATCGCGAAAGAGAGATCCCTGCTGCTCAGACAGGAGCTCCTCAGCCGGGCAAGAGAAGGAAAGAAGCTGGCCCGTCGAGAGCTGAGGAGTATCCTAGAGGGAAGAGGATGGACAGGAGAGATTCTCCCCAGAGGGGGAGACCCGAGAAACGGTTCCACGACTATACTCCCCTGGTCGCAACAGTAAACCAGGTATTGCAGGAGATTAGTGACTATCCTGAGCTCAAATGGCCAGGAAAGATGAAGACTCCGGCTGAGCGTCGTTCTCGCCAGAAATATTGTCGTTTCCATCGTGATCATGGACACGATACGGATGATTGCATCAAGTTGAAACAGCAGATCGAGGGGCTGATCAGGAGGGGACGTCTCCAAAGATTTGTGCGTAAAGAAAGAGAGTTCCACCAGGGGGCAGGACACGCTGTTGGGCCAGCTGACCATGGGCGTGAAAGAACTCTCCCACCTCCTCCTCCTCATCGCCCCATAGGAGAGATAAACATGATCTCTGGAGGACCAGGGATTAGTAGAGATACCAGATCTGCCCGGAGAACCTATGCCAGGGAGGGCTCAGTGCAAAGAGATCAGTAAAGCGCACACAAGTGGCAGACCCAGCCATTCATTTCACAGAAGATGATGCTGATGGGGTGCTCCATCCTCACGATGACCCGTTGGTGATCACAGCCCTCCTCGCCAATTGGACAATGAGAAGGGTTCTCGTGGACACAGGAAGTTCAGCAGATATTATCTTCCTGCCAGCATTTGAGAGGCTGCAGTTGGGGAAAGACAGGATCAAGCCTGTACGGTCCCCATTGGTTGGCTTTTCTGGAGAAACCGTCCATCCCATGGGGGTTGTCTCCCTGCCTATCATGATAGGGGATGAACACAGAAACGCCACTGCTTTGGTGGATTTCCTGGTGATGGATTGCCCCTCAGCCTATAATGTGATATTGGGTAGACAGACCCTCAACAGATTCAAGGCAGTGGTCTCCACTTACCATTTCAAACTTAAGTTCCCCACAGCTAATGGTGTTGGTGAAGTCAGAGGAGATTAGAAGAGAGCAAGGGAGTGTTACATCACTTCCATGAAACCGAGAGAGGCCCTGGCGGTCAGTGGAATTGACACAAGGGATGAGGAGAAGCTCCAGCAGGGGGAGCCAGTTGAGGAGCTCATTGAGATACCTGTTATCGAGGGGCAGACTGAGAAAACATTTTGTCTGGGTTCAGGGCTGGGGTCAGAAGAGAAGGCTGCTCTGGTTGAATTCTTACAAGATTACGCAGACGTTTTTGCCTAGTCACATAGAGATCTGACAGGCATAAACCCCAGCATCATTACTCACAGGTTAAATGTGGACAGTGCTCACCGTCCAGTGAAACAGAAGACGCGCACGTTTGCTCCAGAGCGCAATGCAGCCATTGCTGCAGAGGTGGACAAATTGGAGGAGGCTCAGTTTATCAGAGAAGCAAAATATCCAGTGCGGATATCCAATGTGGTGCTCGTCCCTAAGCCAAAGGGAAAATGGAGAATGTGTGTGGATTTCAAGGATCTCAACAAGGCCTGCCCTAAGGACAGCTTCCCTTTACCCAAGATTGACCTACTTGTGGATTCCACAGCTGGTCATGAGCTGCTCAGTTTCATGGATGCATTTTCTGGCTACAATCAAATCCAAATGCACCCTGAAGATGAGGAGAAGACCTCCTTTATCACAGCCAGAGGCCTCTACTGCTACAAAGTAATGCCCTTTGGACTTAAGAATGCAGGGGCCACCTACCAGAGACTGGTTAACCGGATGCTCAAGGAACAAATAGGTAGCAATGTGGAGGTTTACGTCAATGACATGCTGGTCAAGAGTCTGAGGAGATCAAATCATGTGGAAGACCTCAGAGAGACCTTTGAGACACTTCAGAAGTATCAGATGAAGCTCAATCCCAGCAAGTGTGCGTTTGGGGTCAGTTCGGAAAAGTTCTTGGGGTTTATGGTGTCACAAAGGGGTATAGAGGCCAATCCTGAGAAGATCAGAGCTATTCTCACTATGGAGTCTCCCAAGGGGATTAAGGGGGTGCAGAAACTCACAGGGTGTATTGCAGCTCTCAACCGTTTTGTTTCCAGGGCCACTGACAAATGCCATCCGTTCTTCCAAGTCCTGAAAAAAGCTTTCCATTGGACTTTAGAATGCGAAATGGCCTTTCAAGAGCTGAAATAATATCTGATGACGCCTCCCCTCCTCAGCCGTACTCAAAGGGGAGAAGACCTATACGTTTACCTGGCTGTCTCACCTCATGCAGTAAGCTCAGTACTTATAAGAGTAGAGGCCAATGTGCAGCACCCCGTCTACTACACGAGCAGAGTGCTGAGAGGGGCTGAAACCAAGTATCCTAAGGTGGAAAAAATGGCCTTTGCCCTGGTAACAGCAGCAAGGAGGCTGAGGCCTTATTTCCAGGCCCATCCCATCAAGGTTATGACCGATCAGCCACTTAAGAAAACACTGCACAATCCTGAAATGTCTGGGAGGTTGATTCAATGGTCTGTGGAGCTGGGGGAATTCGACCTAGAATTCTGTCCTAGAACAGCCATCAAAGGACAAGCCCTTGCTGAGTTTGTGGCAGAATTCTCACCATCAGATGCTTCAGATTCTTTACCAGCTGAGCCAATTAGCACAGAGAATGAGGAGTCAATGGGCTGGTTTCTCTATGTTGATGGCTCTGTGAATACCGAAGCCAGTGGAGCAGGTGTCATCTTAATTTCTCCAGATAAGCTTAAACTTCTCTATGCCATCAGGTTCAATTTCAAGGCCACCAACAATGAAGCAGAATACGAAGCACTTTTAATCGGGCTCAAACTTGCAAAATCCTTAGGGATAAAGGAGCTTACTGTTGGTAGTGACTCCCAATTGGTGGTGGGGCAAGTTCTGGGAGATTATGAAGCCAAGGAGGACAGGATGAAGCTGTATTTGGATAGGGTCCAACATCTCCAGAAAGCTTTTGACACTTTGAAGCTGCTGAGGATCCCCCGTGAGGAGAATGAAGAAGCAGATCAGCTTGCACGACTGGCCACAGCTCGAGAAGAAGCCCTCAGTCACCTCGTCCCAATTCAGAGGTTGGAACAACCAAGTGTGGAGTTGCCTGTTCAGGAGGTGGTTGCTGTCAGCTACAAAGACTCCTGGGCAAATCCTATAGTTGATTATCTGAAGAGGGGTGTACTGCCCTCTGACAAGGACCTAGCCAGAAAACTGAGTTTAAGAGCAGCTAAGTATCTATGCCTGGAAGGAGTTTTGTATCGCAGAAGCTACTCTTTCCCATTGCTGAGGTGCCTGACTAATGAGGAGGCTGAATATGCCCTGAGGGAAATCCATGAAGGGTCTTGTGGAAATCACTCTGGATGAAGAGCACTAGCCCAGAAATTGATCCGAACAGGATACTATTGGCCAACCATGCAAAGTGATGCGATGCAGATGGTCCAGAGATGTGAGAAATGCCAGAAGTTTGGTAATATTCTTCATCATCCTCCTACCTTATTAACTCCAATCCCCTTCCTTGGCCGTTTGCCCAGTGGGAGTTAGATCTGATTGGGCCCCTTCCTATGGGTAAAGGACAGAACAAGTTTGCTATAGTGGTTGTAGACTACTTCACTAAGTGGGTAGAAGTTGAGCCCCTAGCCACCATCACTACAAGGAAAGCAATTAACTTTATCTGGAAGAATATTATCAGCAGGTTTGGGCTGCCCAGGGTGATCATCACTGATCGTGGCAAGCAGTTCCATAATGATCAATTCTTGGAGTTTTGTGAGCAGAGGGGGATACATGTACACTATGCCTCCAAAGCTTATCCCAAGGCTAATGGGCAAGTGGAGGTCACAAATCGCATAATTAAGAAGAATCTGAAGAAAAAGTTAGAAGCTGCAAAGGGAGATTGGCCAGAGGAGTTGCCCAGTGTCTTATGGGCTTACCGTACAACTGCCCGGACTGCCACAGGAGAAACCCCTTATTCTTTGGATTATGGGGTGGAGACAGTAATTCCTGTGGAAATCGGGCTGCTCAGTCACAGAATTCAGGGTTTCAGGGAAGAAGAAAACCATCAAGGACTCTTGGAGGGACTGGACTTCCTGGAAGAGAAGAGAGAAAGGGCAGCCATTAAAATGGCCACTTATCAGCAGCAGATGGCAAAATTCTACAACAGCCAAGTCAGGGAAAGAAGTTTTAGGACTAGGGAGTTGGTTCTGAAGAAAGTGGATCCTACAGGAAAGAGGATTGGACATATGGGCCCAAATTGGGAAGGCCCTTATCAAATAACAGAACATGTGAAGGCTGGGTCCTACCGTTTGGCCACACTGTCAGGGAAGAGGCTCCCTCAGCCCTGGAATGCTGAGCACTTGAAGAAATATTTTCAATGAAATTCATTAAGTATTTTTCTCTGTTGTTTCATTTCTTTATCATATCCTTTTGTGTGAACAGGAGTTATCAATTTTATTAGAAGTCCAATAAAGATGGATAATTTTGTTATTTTGATGAAGTCACATATCTGAAGATAACGAAACAGAGATGACCGAGCAGCCTCGCCTGCTCAGCCCATGTCCTCCGGGACCATGTAACCAAGCAGCCTCGCCTGCTCAGCCCATGTCCTCCGGGACCATGTATCCGAGCAGCCTCGCCTGCTCAGCAAGCAACCCTCAAAGGCGATCACGAATTTGTCAGATAAGATTGTCTGATTAATCTACATTTCTTGATTATCTTCTTAAGGGAATGCTCCTAGTCTAAGTGTGTTACTGTTTAGTCTACAAACACTGCACACAGAAGTAGAGAAGAAGAAAGAGCCATTCATTCAGTCAGAATATGATAAGGATGAGAGAGTCATTCATTCAGTAAAGATATGAAGAAAGAAGTAAAAAGCCATTCATTCAGTAAACCAATCATTTCTATTCATTGAAGGATTTACAATGAGGAAGAAGTAAACAAAAAAAAATATGCACAAGGACTAGTTGGTCTCCTTGGCAGGCTCCAAAGCAAGAGGTTGATCAGAGGAAGGAAGCTGATCCTGGGCTGGGGGGTCAATTCCCTGGTCTGCTGCAGGAGAAGGCTCCCTGAAGACCTCATCAGCAATTTCCACGATGAGGGCATCAGTTGCGCCCACTATGATCTCTTCAGCTATGACCACAGCTCGATCGATCACAGCTGAAGGAGGAGGAGACTCGTCGTCGCTAGGGACTTCTATAAGAGCAGCAGAGCCCTCCTCGCCCTGGGTAATCCTGAGCAGACCCCGGTCGGTTGTCCCCTCCAGGAGCAGAGTCCCAGCATGGCTGTCATCCTCCTCGTCTTCAGACTCTTCCGCCTCCCCGTCATCCTCCAAACCGATCTCCTCATCGTCTGGCTTGAAGGAGCTCAGGTCTAGCTCAGGATGAGCTGAGCTTATTCTCCTCTTCAGAGACATGAAGCCGCTGAAGTAATACTCAGTCATCAGATCGATGAACTCGGGGGAGTCCTTCAGTTGATCCATCTGAGATGACTGAGCCTGATCCCTCAGGGAGCTGATCTCCCTATCCTTCTCCAAGAGCAGCCTGCTCTGCTCATCGCATTTCTGGGCCATATCCTGGAGTTGTTTCTGTTGAGCCCTCAGAGCTGAACCGGAGTCGGCCATGGCTTTCTTCATGTCCTCAATCCTTTTTCGCTCCAAGGTCAGCATGTCCTCCAAGTAAGAGGCCCGATTCTCGTTGGTTGTGGAGGTTTCCGTCAAACTCGAGATCTGAGCGTCCTTAACAGAGCTCTCGTCCCTCAACTGGAACACCTCAGCCTTCAGCTTCGAGATAGATTGGCGCAGGTCGGCCTCCAGACTCTCGCTCTTTCTCTGCTTCTCTTCCAGAGCAGAGATAGCATACTCGTCGTCCATTGACCCCTGCACCAAGTCGGTGCTGTAAACAGCCGCCTACAAATGCACAGTAAAAGCAAATATTAGGGTTGATCATTTGTTGAAGATTATAAGAAGAAATAGATGGTTACCTTGGCCAGGTGGATGAGGAGCCGGGCACGCTTCTCTTCAGAAGTTTTTCCCCTCAGCAACTCCAAGTCCCTGTTGGTCGGGAGGCCATTCATTATATCAACGGCATATCTGCTGCTCGTCAGGAGGGATAGCTCTGGAGCAGGGGAAGGGAGCTCGGCCTCAGATGCAGCCTAAGCTGAGGAAGAGGCTTCCCTGCTCTTCCTCTTCTTGTTGATTGATTCCCCCGTAATCACCTCCTGAGCTGAGGGTGCCTCCCCTAGGGAAGCTGCAGCCATAATCTCCTCGACCTCCACCACCTGCACTTCAGGGGCGGTCTGCAGCTCCTGTGCTGGATTCTCTTGAGCAGTGTCCTTCCTTGACTTCTTGGCAGCTAGAGCAGTAGGTTGATGATCCTGGGAGGTCACCCCAGAATCCACAAATGTGGAAGGGTCAGCCAGGGCCTTCTTTTTTGTCTTCTTGGGCCTGGGAGGAGCCCTAGTGTTGGAACGCTCGGCCATGGCAGCCAGTTTTGCCATGTTCAGCTTCATCCCTGCTTCTTCCTCTGGCAAGAACAGAAAAAGAGTTAGATGACTTCGTCTAAAAAATGAATAGGAAGAAGAGGAGATACCTCTTTCTAAGGCAAGGGCCTCACGTGAGGGTTCTGGGCCGAACAGGTAGGTCGCTAAGGTCTCTGGTGCGATGAGGACCCGGTAGTCGTGGTCGGGGTACGCAGCAACCACCTTCAGCTGCTCACTGATCTCACTGAGATCTCAAGCCTCTGCTTCCCTACTCAGAATACAAGAAAGAGAGGTCAGCCACACACAAAAAAAGAGTTAAAGAAAAATATTAACAGAGTCAAGGAGAGAGAGGTGCTCACGAGAAGGATGGGGTTCTCCCCAGAAGCAGCGAATGCAGGAAGAGCCAGTCCGCTCTTCCCAGGGAGGGTACTCCCAACCTCCTCCTGAGATGAAGAAGAATTTGTCCTTCCACCTCTTGTTGGCTGAGGGCAGGCTTTCGACTAGAGGGGCTGCGCCATCCCTCTTGGAGAAGTACCACCACCCCTGAGCAGACATGCTCACTTGGTGGCAGTAGAGGAAGGCCTCCTTGGTCAGCATGACCTTCTCCTCTGTAGCAGCCGCCCAGAGCACGCCACAGCTGATCAGAATGCGCCAAGAGTTTGGCAGGAGCTGCCCTGGGGACAGCCCTAGGTACCAAAGAACTTCCCTCACGCAAGGGTGGAAAGGAAGCCTCAGCCCGGCCTCGAGGTCGGCCATATACAGGCTCAGCTCATCTAGCCTAGGGGCATTCGCCCTCTCGGTCGGACCAGGGACTCTCAGGCGAACCGAGTCCGGGATTTGGTATTTTACCCTCAGACTTGCCAGGTCGTCCTTGGTCACAGTCGAGGCTATGCGGTCGGCCTCTATGGGTCTAAGATGCAGGGCTACACCCCTGGGTTGAGGATGATCCGTGGCATTAGCCGAATCAGGTCGGTATGTCTGATCTATATCTATCTCTGAAGAGACGGGAGCAGAAGACCTAGAGGGTGGTCGTCTAGATGTCATTTTGTGGAAATGAGGAATGACAGGTTGGATGAAGTCAAAAATCTCCTGGTAATATTGTGAAACGACTGGGGAGTGGGCAAACTCTCCAAACGACGGACAGTCGGAATGGTTGTGCAGATAACGGCACAACCTGAGAAAGAAAAACGCCAAAGGATATCCTAAACCTCTAGGGTTTGGGGCAAGGTTGTTGCTAGCCAGAATCAGGAAAGACGACGCGAACGTACCTAAAGAAAATGGGAATCACGATCGTCTGAGGCGGATGGTAGAAGACAGTTCTTAGGCAAGAGCTCGCAAAAACTTGGTAACCGCTGAGACAATGAGAGCAAAGGGAAACCCTGGTAAGTCTTGGCATGCGCCTTTTATAGACCTTCTCTGAAAAGCCTTCAAATGCAGACCGTTGATCAAGCACACGTGGCACCCAGATTAGATGCCGCCTCCCAGGTTCTTAAGCGTTTCTGACAGCATTAAATGCGGCGTATGAATCAAGGTAAAATCTGAACCGTCATGATTCAATGCATCGGACTGTTGGTATTTCTTCTCTCTAGGCAGGCCAACCGTTCAGAAATAGGGGAGTAGCTGATAGGTCATGACGTGTGGACCGAGCCGGTTGGTATTTTGGTCGGTCGGCAAGCAGCTCAGCTCGGCCATCCTCTGGCATGCTTAGTTCAGTCATCATCCCAGTGTGCTCAGCTCAGCCATTGTGCGGTCTGCCCAGCTCAGCCATTGTCTGGTCTGCTCAGCTGGGTCGTTCTCCCTACTTCACAGGATCTATTTGCCTAAAACGGGTCACCCCACAAGGAAAGGAAGATCCTATCAAGATCCCACAGATTTCTCCACGTCTTATGCGATATCTCCACCAGATCCCCCCGTTTAGGGCAAGGATAATCGTGGGAGATGCAGTTACCTAATTAAGGGCTACTAGCCTTGATTTACTCCACCAAATCAGGGATTGATCTCATCCCTTCTGGATTTCTCTCCAATGAGATCTCTATATAAAGGAAGAGACTCTATGGTACAAAATACGGACATTCTGCCCAATTTTACCCTAATAGTCTTTCTATACTATTCCTTCATCCTCAAGCTAACTTAGGCATCGGAGGGGTGTTGGCAAGATACCACACCGGTGTCAAGTTTTTTTTGCAGGTCAGCCGGGGAGACGATCATAAATCCGCATCATCAATATATATTCCTGTTTTTATATATATATTTTCCTGTTTTTTGCCCACACTTGAAGGTCCCCACCACTTGCCAATAAATAATCACAAGGTTGAAATCAAGGAAAAGCTAGACAGATGGAACGTGAATCCAAACCCTAAATCTTGTGTCAGATGTAAGACAGCACGACATGTGAACAAACAACAAGGACAAAAAAATATATCGGAATCAAAGTGGACCCTCCTCACCTAAATCAAATATCAATGAAATGAGGGCATTATCATGCTTCAATCCTTTTCATCATTATCCATTAATGTGCTTTCCACCCACCAACTGGCCAACCTATTATAATTTATTCTTAAAGAAACCCCCTCATTATTGACTAACACATTCCAGTGTCCAGTTATAACTCTCAATCCCACTTATTACTTCACTCTCTCTCTTTCCAAAAACCATTTGCTACACCCCTCTAGTTTTCACCACAAAAGACTTGCATCATCTTCCACACCGGTAACATTTTTTATTTTGAAAAATACTAACCACTGCCCACTAACTAATGGATAATGTATAAAAAGTGTATCGATATTCGATATTCGTGAATATACAATAATATCCGTAACATGTGCATTGATATTCATATTTATTTGACATATGTATATGTTATCTACCGCCTAATGGACGGTGATTAACAATATCCTTTGGAAATACGTGTTTTGGTATCTTCACACGGTCACCCGACTCACCCGCAGCATACCCAAGTCTTTTTGGATCTTGGGACGAAGCTTCACAGTTTGGTCTAATAATTCTTTCTAACTCAAGTGGAAAAGGTGGAAATATCATGTCAGTGAGTGGAGGAAGGTCCTCTCGAGGCTGAGAGCCCAATCAGATAAACGGGCTCTTCTGGTCGGATATGATTTCATATATCATTAATTACCAAAGAAAAACATTGATAATGTCTTTCACCCTGTTGGTTTACACCAATGAAGTGAATTAGGTAGGTAAATGATAAAAAGTAGGGGAAAATTTCACTTACAACCACCCCCCCCAAAAAAAAACAAAACAGGCTTCTAACAATTACAAATACCTCTTCTGTGGTTTTGGAAATTGCACTTACATCCGCTTAGCTATGGGTTTTAGTTTCACTTAGACCCCGACGATAACTTTCCGTCCAAATTTGGCGTTAGTGCTTATGTCAGCAAAGAAAATATATTTTTTAGGATGATTTTACCGCTAAATAACCCATCTCTCTCTCATGCGCTCGTATGCTGGCAAAATATTATTTTAACAGTTTATTTTTAACTTTTTTATTTGTACAACACTTATTAAAAAGTTGATTTATTTTTTATTTTTTTCTCATTGAGATAAGTAAAAAACGAATTTGATTTGCTTATTTATTTTTGTTTGTCTTGAGTTAAAAAGTTGATTTATTAATAACTAAAATAGAAAAAATATTTTTTTTGTTGAAAATAGTAAATTTTATTTGATATTTATGATATAGTTTGATAATTTTTTATTTGTCTGAGCAGGAGGAATAGAAAAAATATAATAAGGACTAGAATTTTTTTTTTTAAAAAACTAGGTTTATGAAGAGACTAAAAATAGTAAACTGTTAAATTTTTAAACTTTTAAACTTTTTTTTGATGTAAGTGAATTTTTAGGATTTTTGTCATTTTTTTACTTTCTAAATTTATTTCATCAAGTCAAATGATTAATTTAAAAAAATTGACAAAAATTTAAAAAAAAAGACAAAATATAATAGCAAAATAAGACGAATTTTAAATAGTTCACTAGAATCGCTTTTCTAATTTTTATCCTTAATAGTTAAAAATCAAAATCACTTTTGTCCTGGTGTCAAACTGGAAAGAAAAGAAAAAAATCAAATTTTTATCAACCTACTAAATCTCCACCCAACTAGCCCCACAAAGTCTTTTCCCTTAATTTTTAACAAAACGGAAGTAGAACCAAAAGTTTCTTTTATGCCAATTGGTAAATAGTAAATGCATTTGTCATACTACTATTAGTGATAATTGGTAGGTCGTAAATGTATTTGTTTTTTTTTTAATTAAGGGTGTTTGAAAAAACGGTGGGAAATGAAAATTAAAAAAAAATTGATGTAAAATATATATAGATATATTTTAAATAGTGATAAATTAAAATAATTACTAAAAATCTAAATAGTGATAAAATAAAAAAAATTAAACGGTAAATAAGAGAATGTGGTTCAAGAAAAAATTTAACAGTAAATAAACAAATTAGAATGTCAATTTTCTAATTTTTTATTTTTTAAATAATAACATAGCAAAAATATATGGGGGGGGGGGGGGGGGGGGGGGGGGGGGGGGGGGGGGGGGGTGTGATAGAGAGAGAATGAGTTAAGAGACCAACACTAATTGAACAAATTTTGTACCAATAATAATAGCCATTGAACTGACTCAAATCCAAGAGCTTAGATTCAATGTCGCAAAACCTTACAAAATTTCTCAATCCCTATATTTTCGCGTCCCAAAATAAACACCTAAACATGACTGTGAATTAGGAAAATGAAACACAAAAAAGAAGGCCAAAATCAAGAATCGAAAGGGGCACGATCTTAAGCCCAACCATAAAAGCCGAGAACTACATGAGTAGAGCAAAAACCATCAGAACACATAGCAAACAGCAGACACTGAAGAACCGAATAAGCATGAGATTAATAAATCAAAATGAGCAAAAACACACAACAGAACGCAAAGCCTTCACCAGCAACGAAGGAACCATAGGAAAATCCAACATAACAAAAAAGCATTCACACGCAGCAGGAACATCAACACCTTTTTTCGACGACAATAACCCACCACAAAACTCGCAACTATCTTTTTTGTCAAAACGTCGTCTTTTTTTTTCTTCTTTATTTTTTTAGCTTGTTTTTTTTCTTCCTTCAATGTTGTTTCTTACATGTTCAGGGTACTAATGAGTGGGGCGAGTGGTGGTTGCGACGGCAATCTAGACGCAATAGAGAGAGGGACTATTGGGGGAGGTAGATTGGAATAGAGAAATATAAGAAGTGGGGATTTTTGTAAGGTTTTGGGGACATTTAAGATATGATCTTAGATTTGAGTCAATCCAAGGGCTATTATTATTGGTACAAAATTGATTTAATTAGTGTTAGTCTCTTGAGCTATTTCCAAATATATATATATATATATATATATACATACACTTCTAATGAGGGATCCCTCATTTTGTTAAAATGAGGACCTCCTATTTTTTGATCAATTTTTGATGATCTGAACCGTTCAATGTGTTTAAAATATGTTTTTAAGGATACCCTTAAGAAATCGGCTCAAACAAATATCGGGAAGGGCTTGATCTAAGTATTTTTTCATAAATGCTGACAGGAACTGTTTTATAAAAAATTGACAGAACATGTGTAAAACCAAACAATTTTATTCAAACAGTCTGTCTTCTATTCTATTTCAAAGTAATATTTTTGAGAGGTAATTAGGTGAAATTGACAGAACCATCCATTCCTGTCAGCCAAGGTTAACTGATAGGGGAGGTAAGTGTAATTTCAAAAACTATAGGGGAAGTATTTGTAATTGTTAGAAACCACAGGGAAGGTAAGTGAAATTTATCCTTAAAAAGTAAGTTCCATACTTTACTTTATTGCTTGCAGAATAATACTTCAAAATTATTAAATAAAAGATCTGCTTCGTAACTTCTCAAATGAATAAGCATTTTGCATAAAAATACAGTATGAAATCTTCCAGAATTAAAAAAAAAATATATATATATATATATATATGTACTATATAGTGTCGCAAAGAGATTTTTCGTGAAAGTCGCTCTAAGAATGCAAAATGACATCACCTAAAATGACCTAAATTAATTGGTAAAAAATTAATTTGTTAGGGATAATCTTTTTGAATTTGGAAATCATTCATAAATAATATTAATCTAAAAAGATATACACTTAATTTTCATGCTATTTGTGGTCATGATTTATCCTAATTTTTTTCTCATTGCTGTGAGATTCGAAAAGTAAATATAAGATATTAACAATATTTTAACTTTATCTACTTCTTAAAAGAGTACTTTATCTTTTAATCACAATCAATATATAAAAAGAGAGCTGTTTTTCACTCCCAACCAACAAAATAGGAGGGTGTGGCTGCTTTATTTACCAAAAAGTCCATTTTTCTCTCCTTTAGCTATTTTTTAGGGTAAATTTCATCAACACTTTTCAATTTAAATAGAATTACATGGCATATTTCTATATTTTTTAAAATCACAATGACCACCCCTATTGCACAACTCTGTTAACCTCCGTTACATTACCAAACAAAGTTTCTAAAATGCCCAGTGAAATTCTAGCCTTGGGATGAATAAATCCACTCACAACAAATCTATTATTCCGTGACAAATTTGAATTGAACCAACCGCCATTGGGATGTAAAACACATGCTTCTTGTATCAAACTAAATAAATAAATATTACCTAAAATATTCAAATTCAAAGTGAATTTTCTAAGTATATACAAACTATTTATGTATATATACAATATTATTTTATTTTGTACATATTGGTTTGAGAGCCAACGGACAATGGCTATAGGTGACGAAATATCATGGAGGTGGTTGGTGGAAAAATCAATTGTAGGATAGCGTAATAGTTGGTATCAATAATAATTGAGTTGTAAATTTTTTTCAGGCTAGTTCAATTTAAGTTACATTAATTTGGACCTTTTTTTTTTGTTCTTATTCATTTTTTATTTTTTATAATTTTCAATCAAGTTTTTATGAATTATTTGACGTCATGATTAGAAAATTAAATAATAAAAAATAATTTAAAGAGAACATGAGGCCAAACGGGATAGGTTTGGCCTAATTTTCTTTTTCGGTTATTTTTTGTGTTTATTTAAATTTTTGATGCGTTTAACTATTTTGTGTTATTTTTTTAGATTATTAATTTGTCTCGATGGGAGGAATCAACAAAGAAAATAAATAAATAATTGCACTAGGAGAAATTAAAAAATAAATAAATTGAACTTGAAAAAAGTTTAGAAAAAATAATTTAACTTTAAACTATTTTAACAGTCCCGCATTATTGGTTCATAGAGAATCAAAGTCAATTTCCAATGAATCGTGAAAGGAAAATGCTAGAACCCCATAAATGGAATCCCAAAAATGGACGCAAAAATGACGTGTCCCCCTTCTCTCTCTCTCTCTTGCGATTACCCTTTTCCCAACTCCTCTTTCTCACACAAACATTTGTTATACACGCATTTATTTTTTAATTTACCAATTTAAATTATTATTCTTATTTTTTAATTTTTGTATTTATTCAATTGTTTTTCGTATTTATTAATTTGCATATTTTTATAAGTTATTGGTTCGTCTTAACGAAAGAAATTTAAAAAGTATAATTTTTTTTGTCTAAAACGTCATTAAAAACAAAACATAAGCCTAAACATGAATTGTCTTTACTTATTTTTTTATTTTTCAGAATTTTTTTAATTTGTGGATATAATTTCTTACTTTTCTAAAATATTTGGTTGAGACAAACCAATAATTAGACAATAAAAATATTATTGATTCGTCTCGACATGATATTTTAGAAAAGTAAAAAATTATATTCAAAAATTGAAAAAATCATAAAAGACGAAAAATAAGTCGAGACAAACCCTGTTTAGACTTATTTTAATAAAATGCACATGTTCGGATAAATAAATATCCATGATCAAAAGTAAACGTAGTGAGTATGTACAAAATTATGTGTCCATAAAATAATAGAATTGGTAAAATAACTTAACTTAAATAATAAATTAAATTCCACATATGTTGAACATGTATATAATATAATAATAATGCAGGTTGAAGTTATGATAAGTATATTAGGGTTACATTGTCTTTATCGAAATCTTGGATTAATAATATAGAATAATTGACGTATTTAAAATGAACTAGAGTTAATTAGGTCTTATGTAATTAGTATAAATCTAGAATTAATTATGAAATATTAATCTCGTAAAGGTTAATAGTATAGTTTTTAAAACAACTAGGATAAAATTTTAATTAAACTTAATTGGTCTTGCAAAATTAAATATTTGTTTGATATAATTAGCAAAATAAACACCCTAGAATTAATCACGTAATAAATATAATATGGTATAATTAAATAATTTGTTTAAGTTAGGGGCACAATGCATTTTAATAATCTAAGACATAACTTATAAAAAAATAGTGTGAGTATCTAAAATATAATTTTAACAATTTTAGGATGAAATCGTAATTAAATAGTATTCAGGGTAATTTCGTAGTTAGATCAAAACAGGAACATTTCTGTAATTATATAAAAGGGGCAGTTTGGTAATTTAGACAAGAATGACAGTTTCGTAATTATGGCTATAATTGTAGTTTTGTAATTATACATTCTTGGGTTAAGTCTATAAATGATAATATATAAGTATGTAAAACATTAATTACTAAACAATGGGGGGCCTAAGTACAATTAATAACAAAATAAACTTCGTGGAGTTTCGGAGATCTCGCAAAACATATGTTAGGATAACGGCAAGGCAAACTTATGTGAGATTTGAAATTCCGGCGATATTTTGAGGGGTGTTCAGTTGTGAGTTGGCGGAGGCGAACGTTATCGGAATTCTTTTCTTCTTCTTTTCCTCCTCGACCTAGCACTCTCTCTCTCTTTCTCTCTCGAATTCTCAGCTAATGAATGTGTGCGTGGAAAGAAGAAATGGTGTTTGCTATATATATAGGAAGAGGTAGGGGAAATTATTTAATGAAAGAGAAAAATAAAATATTTAAGTAATTTAAGAGAGAAGGGTTGATGGGATGAGGTTAGGATTTATAAAAAAAAAAAAAAAAAGAGGAGAAAATTTGATAGGATGGAGTTAGAATTTTTGGAAAGAATAGAGGAGAAGAGTTGATGACATGTGGTTAGGAGTTTTGAAAAAAAATAAGAAAATAAGTCGTGAGGATTTAGAGAAGAAGCGAGGAGTATTTATAGAGAAAATGAAAAGTTGATTCAAGTGTTGAGAGAAAATCAAGAAAAATAGATGGTGAAGACAAGTGGAGTGGGGAGGAGATAAAGTAAATACTTGGATTAAAAAAAGTGATGGAACATAAAGGTGATGGAGGTGATATGTATTTGATGTAGTATATATATTATATATGATGTGTATATATTATGTATGTATAGTGTATGTGTATGAAAAATATAAGATATGCATATAAATGTAAATTTAACATACGGAATAAGTTTTAAATACTTGATTGAAAATTTAATACATTAAATTTTAAAATAATCACTCAGATTATAATTTGTTAATGAATTTCAAAATACGGATCATTACAACTTTTATATCAAAATTCAGTAATATCCAAACAAAATTTTACTTTCACACAATTATTCACTAATTACACATCAAAATTCTACTTTGACACTAGTGCACTGAGATAAAATAGGTAATCAATTGAAAATATCTTGCCCTTTTATCACGCATATATTTGACCCATTTATAGCGATGATCCCTTTGAACAATTGGAAAGCAGTTGAATATTTTTAGATTTCCAATCAGTCTCTGACTCATTCATCCTAAGAAACAAGTGCACCAAATGAAAATGAATTAAATAACCTTTTTTAGCTATTTCAATAATCTCACTCCATCTATGAAAATTTTGTCTCCTCAATCAATCAATTTGCACTTTGTTTAGGTTGCTCACTCATCATCTATCTGTTTTCTGATCGATTTCGAAGTCTCAGATTAAATCGGCACTTTCAAAGAGTGGGGATCTTTGAAGACTTTAGTACTCCAAAAAAATGTGAACTAATTTATTCAAGATGTGTTTAGTTTTTACTGCTTGATAATCTAAGGCATAAATTTTAAAAATTATTATCATTATATTTTTGCTTATGTCTATTGAATTTAAATTTGCATCAAATTTTTTAGTTTAACTATTTATTTTGAAGAATCTATAATGTAAAAGTTACAAAGACAAGAAAAAGTTTTAAAATATAATTTTTTACTAATTTGAGGATGGGTTGTACTAAATGTTGAGTGGTCGACAAAAGATTAGAAAAGTAGTAGTTACATATTATTTATTGGTCATTGATATCTTTTCAAAGATGATTTTATTTATAGTTTTATTTTATATGTGTAGTAATTTCAAGACACGACGAATGGGCATTGACGTCGTAATGATAAGAATTAAATTTATTATTATAACTTTTAGATAGAATTTGTTAAGTTTAATTTTTATCCTATTTGGTTGATGTTTGTGAATATTATGAAGGTTTTAACTATTTAAAGTATTGAAATAACATGTGATTTTATATTTCAGTCTGTTCATTGCATAACACGGTTTTTTTGCTTGTAACTAATGTGACGGAATGTTATTACTTACCCAAAAAATCACATATGTAATTAGAAAATAGGTCCAATATTAAATACGATAGAAGTTAATATATCTAATTGTGAAGTTGTTGCCATAAGTATATAATGCAATTATGCAAAGACCATCTATTTATTTATTTAGTCGAGATTGTAATGATCATTATAATCATCATTAAAAAGACTATATTCCATTTGGCTTTAGTAAATAGCAAGGTTATCAAACCGTACCTACCGGTGCTAATCGATACGTACCGTTTTGGCATAAAAATGGTACTAAATATTTTTAATACCATATCATTCTAAATACCGGCTCATACCTATCAGGTACAAATATATATATATATATATATATATATATATATATATTGATAGTTGTGTGAAAAAAATTAAATTTTTTTGGCGCTCTCTCTGGTTTATATAAATATTGATAGTTGCGATAAATTCGATATAGTATTCAGTATATGACCGTTATCGGTATGTACCATACCAATAGAAAAACTAATACTCAAGCCGATGCGATATTCAGAATCTTGGTAAGCAGTTGTGGGATTAAATTTTTGGGTCACATGAAAAACACTTGGATTTGTCCTTTATCCACCACAAGAATCAGTGGTCTCCCCACTTAACCCTCGCACTTACAAACAAGTTGAACGATCGAAGTAATGAAAATTTAACGAGTTTTAAATGCAGTTGTATATGTAATATTATGAGGGTATATCTTTTCTTTTGCAATGAATAATTTTTCCTGTCACTTTCCTCAACCACCTTTGTTTCGAATGTAATTTGCTTATCAAGAAAGTTAATTTTGAAACAAGATAAGCTCGGATAACTTAAATTTTATAAAAATCCTAAACCTGTCTATTCAAGTAATAAATTAACCAAATTTATTTAAAATCTTAGCAAGCTTTAATAACATGTTGGAACTTGATATTTCATGTAAAGAATCTTTGCTTAAAATATGCGCAAATATTAATCTCGAGAAATATTTTTATCGAGTCAAAACACGAGCTTATAGTCGATTAATTTGATTTGTAACTTTGGTTGCCCATAATGTGATATTACCCTAAGAACAAGTTCAAGAACATAGATGTATTCAGAATTATTAAATATATGTAAAATTTATATAATTATAAAATAATATAAGTGCATTTAATAATTTCGGACACATATATATTTTAGACATTTTCTTAACCTAATCATTTATTAATTCCTCCAAATTAATAAAAAGATTCCCCTAATCCCTTGTGGCCATATATACCAACTGGACAAGAAATGAGCAGGCCTGAGTCGCCTCACAAACTGTAACAGTTTTTTCTCTCTTGGGATTCGAAAAAGACCGTCACATATTCCACGAGGTAACCACGCGCTCCTGCCACAAACCAATCTCGTTCGTCCACGTGTTCTACCATCCAACGGCCCACACCCAATACCTAAACCACACACCCCTTCTCTCTCTTCACATCTATACTCACGTAGCCACGTTCGCCTTACCTATCGTATCTACGCCACACGCCTCTCCCCCTCCTATATATCTTCTCATTTCCCCCTGCTTTTCATCCACCCCATTTCCTTCTCTGTAGAAAACTCTCTTCATCGTTTCTCTCTCTCTCGACCAACAATGCTTCTCAAAGCTGCCCCGGCTTTCTCTCTCTTGAACCCCCATGGGGTTAACAACCTCCTGAGCCCCTTTGGGTCCTCTGCTTCGAAGAGTAGAAGAAATGGGTTTGTGGTTTGTGCGACAAAGGGTTCGACCAACAGGTCGCTGACCGGCGTCGTGTTCGAGCCATTTGAAGAGCTAAAGAAGGAGCTCACGCTCGTCCCTACTCTCCCTCATGCTTCTATTGCTCGCCAGAAGTATTCCGATGAGTGTGAGGCTGCAATCAACGAACAGATCAAGTGGGTATCTGTTTCTTCTCTTTAATCTACCGTATTTGGTTCGTTTGTATCTCATGGATAGTGAAACAGCTATAATACACATTTGGGTTTCTCTTGTGTTTTTTGCTTTCTATTCCTTTGTTTTTTCTGCATCCGTTTTCTCTAGATGCCGTGCTATAAGACACAATTATGTTATTTTAGAGTTTGATTTAACAGGAACCCCTTATGTCCATTTCACATTCGTTTTATGTACCTATCTCCGTCATTATTTGTTGTCTTTATGTAGAGATTGGGCTATTTGTTTGGGATTCCGTTTGTTTAACGGTCTATTCCAATTGCGACTTGTAGTTAATTTTCTCTATGTTTTCTAATGTTCTGTCTGCTTGTTTGTGTTGGCAGCGTTGAATACAATGTTTCGTATGTGTACCATGCTATGTATGCTTACTTTGATCGAGACAATGTCGCTTTCAAGGGTCTTGCAAAGTAATCTTTCTAAATTCCAATTTCGATATTTTTTGTTTCCTAGTGTTTATCATGTACAGATCTCATCTAATTTGTGGTATATTTAATGCAGATTTTTCAAGGAATCAAGTGAAGAGGAAAGAGAACATGCTGAGAAGTTCATGGAGTACCAGGTAACTGAAAATTTGATTCTATGATTATCCCCCGTTTTTTCAAATTGCTTACTAACTGGAAGTTGTTTTTGTTCCCCAGTAAAGAGAACCGAGTTTTGGGTCTTTCTTTATTTCCTAGAAAAAGTTGGATGTAGTTTTTGTTATGAAATCGAATTCCTAATATTTGTTGCTGAAATATGTCAGAATAAGCGAGGTGGGAAAGTGAAGTTGCAATCAATTCTGATGCCTCTGTCTGAGTTTGAGCATGAGGAGAAGGGAGATGCATTGCATGGTATGTTTTTCTTGTCAACCTCAGTTGTTGCAGCTTTTTATCTATTCGTATATGGGCATATAATTACTTTAAACTTCTCATCGTTTTGGTGTTCGATTATGCTTTCATTACGTCATGAATCACACAAGTAATTCCTCAAGTGGCTACATGTGTTTGTTTCCCTCTTATTCACTATCAAACCATGAATGTGATTGGACTTTTGCTGTAGCTTTTATCATGTGTTGTATTCTAGTAGAATGAGAAGCATTTCATTTTCACACTCATTGAAAGCCAAGGACTTCCTTTGTACACATTTTAGTCCACGGTGATTGGTGATCTTATATGTATAGATCGCTTTAACGAACTTGTACTGGTTGTTTTCATGTGGCTTTGAATATTTTGTGTGGTTACTCATGGTAAACGAGGAAGAATTATGCTCTGTCAAGGTACATTGTCCTGCTATTAGTTTGTTGAGTTGTTCTCAAGACAAGTCAATTTGTGTACTCATGCGTATGAACCCTTACTCCAAAGCTCTAGTTTTAGATTGCTTGCTCTATCTTGTGGATTGGACCTGATTGCAACTAATTTGTTGATTTAGCAATGGAGCTTGCACTGTCTCTGGAGAAGCTGACAAATGAAAAACTTCTAAATTTGCACGGCGTAAGACATATTTCTTGTCTCTCTTGTTTTCTAAGGAAGAAGTATGTTTTTAAACTCAAGATTGAAAAGTTCATCTGGGTAAATCAGTGTGTATGAAGCTGCTTCCTATCTTTATTATAGTTCCATGGTGAATCAATTGGTCATTCTTATGCGAAAAACAGGTAGCGAGCGAGAACAATGATGTGCAATTGGCTGATTTTGTTGAAAGTGAATTTTTGGGGGAACAGGTGAACTACAATTTCTTGTTTTCCTTTTATCCGAAACCTTCCTTGTTAGCATCCACGGAATATACTCGTTGAAGCTATTACTGATCTTTGGGCTTTAATCTTTCCCCTTCCTAATAGGTGGAAGCCATTAAGAAGATGTCAGAATATGTTGCACAGATCAGAAGAGTGGGCAAAGGACATGGTATGAATCCAAATCAATCACTTCCGAAAATTTTCCTTTCTGCTACATTTCTTTTGCTTTTCCTCCAGTTATTAAAACCAGTTTGTGTTACTTGGATTTCAGGGGTGTGGCACTTTGACAAGATGCTCCTCAAGGAGGAAGCATAAGTCCGCGGTGCAAGAGGGTGAAGCTACTGTTGCTGCCGCTGATAGTAGATGTTCTGTTCTGTTTGATGTTTTAGAGCATGTTCCTATTAGGTCTTTTCTGGGTTTAGATTTTCAATTAGAGCTTTTGGGGTCAGTTAAAGAAAGTTGTAATGACGGAGATGAAAGGTGCAACCAACTAGTTTCTTATGCATGGGATTTTGGTTACTCTTTTGAAAAGAAGTGTATTTTTTCTTTATGCTGCGGAGTTGAGATTTTATTTGCATTCCTTCAGTTTTAGTTTGTGGACATCCTTGTCTATTTAGGCACTCCTCAAATCTGCCATCACCCCAAGAAGCAGCAGTGTAGAACCAGTGTGGTGGCTTGCAGCCTACCCCGTGGTCAATTTGTGGGTGGCTGGTGGTTCCCACTTTTGGGACCATTGTGATGTGGTGCCTAAATGCTTTGGGTTTTTTGCTTCCTCAAGGGGTCCTTCAAATCCTCCTAATCCGAAAATCATCCATGTTTTTTGCATCCGTAAAAGAAATGTTTACTTTACAGCACAAAATTTCTCCGCAAGTGTAGCGTCCCAATAGAGTAGATATAGGGCCAAATAATTAAACGGAACACCTTGAGCAGTGAATCATTTAAGTCCAGTTGAAAAACTTAACGAGATTTTAAAATATTTTGTAGAGTTGAAGCTCAACTATTGAAGATGATGAGCTGAAGATGCTCTAATTGAATGACGAAAATGTGATATTATAGAAAAACAAGTGAATACCTTGAGGAATTGTGCATCATTTCTAAAATTTAGAAATCTTGAAATCAGCTTGATGCAGTTATTGCGTTACAAATCAAGGAAGATTGTGGTTTCATAATTCAATCAAAGAAATTTTTCGAATTCAAACAAAGAAATTTTGATTTGTAGAACCAAAAATACAGGTAAATCATGACCATTAATTTTAAATTCGGAAAGAGTTTCTTAATTTCATTTATGAGACTCTAGATTTTTTTCGAATCGAGGCAGTTATTATTAAGTTGGCATTCAAATATGCTGGTCTCTTGGTCTATTTTTTTAAATTATTTTACATTTTAATTTATTTTTTTGTATATTTTTTATTTTGTATTAAACTTTTGTGAATTGTTGATAAATTTCAGAAAATTAAAACAATATTAACCAAATTTTAAAAAAGTTCAAAAAAAATAAAGATAATTTAAAAATCTGACCCTTTGAATTATTTTTAAAAAATAGTTTTTGAATATAATTTTTAAATTTTTTAAAAAATTAGTAAAAAATTATAAACAAAACTAATAAAAACAAAAAAAAAGTAAATACAAACTTTAGTCAAATTAGAAGTTTAGCAGCTGGTGAAGAATAATAAAAAAATAGTAATAATTTCAATAGTCTTGCTAATCATGCTTATTAGGTAGTGAATAATATACGTATAATTTCAAATAAATATGAATATTAAGACATAATTTACGAATATTTAATATAATATTTACGGATATTAATCATAATTTATGAATATTGATATATATTTTTGTATATTATCTACAACTTGGTGGGCAAGTCGACGTTGGATAGCATTTTCTTCTATCTAATCTAATGAGTAATGTTAAAAACACAAATATATCTCAAGCGTGTCCGAAAGATATGTGTTTTAAGAGTCTCTCTTATCTAATTGCAAAATGCTGGGCAAATAGATCTTGCATTTATTTACGTTCCAGATGACCTAGACAAAATGGGCGGTCCTCGATGCTGTTACACACTAAAAGAGCTCCTCTGGAATCAGCATGCCACGCGTCAAAAAATGACTCGGGGAATTCCGCGGCGAAGAAGGACGCTCGAAACAAAGAACACGGACTCCAAAAGCACGTACTCGTAGAAATTTGATTCCGTACCGCGAAATACCACCAATTCTCCTGCGTCTTCTTCAAGAAAGCAATCTTTGAATCGTTTAAACGCTACCAAAATTTCGTACGCTTATTTCATTCACTTCCTCCGCCATTTTAGAGAGAGAGAGAGAATGAAGAAGGCGGCGATGCCCACTTTACTTCTACTGTTGCTATCTGCATTCATAAATTCATACGCTGAAGAAGCTTTCGACGTTCGGAAAAATCTCTGCACTGTAACGAGGTTCTCTCTCCCTCTTATTTTTGGTTTGCACTCCTTTCTTCGGTGTTTGAATTATTCGAACGCGACAATTGAGTTTTAGGGTTTTGTCGTTGAGAAATCGGAGGGGGTCAATTTTGCGTATAAGGCAGATCTTGGAGGCAATTGTATGTATATGTTTATCTGTTATTGTCGGATTTCGTGTGTAAATTTGCTTTCGGATCAGTTTATGGAGAATCAACGGATTTGCATTTTATTGTTAGTGGTTTTTGAGTGGTTATATTTGAACAGAATTCGCCATGGATTTGAAAGGTATCAATTATATGGTATGTTTCGTTAGCTACTAGGGCAACGAAATAGGTAAAGTTGGGTTTTTTCTCTTTTCCAAATTGGGATGACGTTTTGAATATCTAACTTATCATTTTGAGCTCAATTATCTCAATCAGAAGCTTGACCAATCTTTTATCTTCCATATTCTTTCATAGTTTATTTTTATCAACTATGGTTATCAACCTATTGGGAGCAACACTATGCTTTTGGAAGATCACTCAAGTAGATAATTGTTTTTAGCTGATTAATGAAAATGTTTGTTTGATTGTAATAATTTTTGTATTCCTACTGCTGGCAGGTATGATGTTGCGAAAGACATCCCCGACAATGTGTTATTACCTTCTACTATTCCAGACCAGTGTACTCCAATCCATTTGAATCTTGTGGTAATTCTCACTTACAAGTTCAACCTGACAATGCCAATCAGTTTATGGAATATTTTGACTTTGTGAACAGCCAGGTTAATGACTATTAGTTCTACACCACTTCTCAAATTGTGTTGAGCAATATGTATGTTATGTGATAATGTGCAAGTGCAACAAACTCTATTATGGCATTTTCATCTAGGTGTTAATGCTTTACGGTTCATCCGTACATGGTAGTTCTTTATGTTTGTTCAAATTCTTCTTTGATCACTTTCATTAAGAGCTGCTTTAGGATATCACATTTTGAAGGGTTACAATTTATTACTACTCTAAAGCAAAGCAGACAGACATTTTCCTTACTTCCTCCCAACTGCCTTGAAAGACAGTTTTTAAGCTTTGGTGGCTCTTGCTTGTTTGCTAATATTTTAGATGCCTTTCTACCAGTCAAAAGAAGATACTGACCCCCAACGCTCTACCCCTTTTCCTAGCTTCTCTAGCGATAGCCCTCTGCTCAGTCATCTATGTACGAAATATCGCAACAAGAACTAAGTGCTCCAAGCTCTTCTCATACACTCTTGTTCTTTGAGTGAATTAATCAACAAAATTAGACTCCTAAACTTGCCTTCTATATATCTTCAAAGACATATTTGGAGGGGTACATAAATACATGATAGTTATGGTATGATGGCTCCCATAGAACAACGACCTGAAAATGAGACAATCTGGCCCATCGAAGAAGCCTGCGGAAACACTAATCATCCCACCACTATTTATCCCCCTTGATTTATCTGTTTAAGAATTAAGTCCAAGAAATTGGTCTGTTGAAATGTGTGGCTTATATCGTTTTCTTAGCTAGCATGTATGTTATTGACATGTGAATATGTGTTCTGGACACTACGGAACTCTGATGAGAATTAGCCCCGAGTTTAATGGAAACATTTTTGGCAAAAAACATAATGCTGCTTGCATACCTTTCAGAAGGTTCCTCTGGAATTTTCCGATGCTGCAATTTATTGTTTATGTATTTTTTACTGGGCAATAATTTATTGTTTCGCCAGCTGCCATGATTGCAATCCCCTTGTTACTGTTCTGGTTAAATTTGCTTTTCATAAGTGAAGTTTTCATATCCCAGGCGAGGCATGGAACTCGTGCTCCTACCAAGAAAAAGATAAAAGAGTTGAATGATTTAGCAACGCGTATAGAAGTTCTTCTACAGGATGCAAAAGAGCAGAAGTTGGCTATGCAGAAAGTTCCTGCCTGGTTTTGGGATTGGAGATCTCCTTGGAAAGGGAAGCTCACGGGTGGAGAATTAGTCAGCGAAGGAGAAGAAGAACAATACAATCTTGGGATCCGAATTAGAGACAAGTTTCCGCAATTGTTTAATGAGGATTACCACCCGGATGTGTATCCGATAAAGGCAACCCAGGTTGGCCATGCTCTTCTTCACTTTTTATGAATTTATTCACATCTCATATATGCAAAAGGCTGGCCGTTGAGATATTGGCTTCTACTGACGAGATTTACTGGTTGTTTGGGCCAATTTTACTATACTGCCTCCTCATTACAGTAGATACTGTTCGGTCTAGTTCTCACAGATTTTTTTGATCCATCAAAGATTTATTACTTCTTGTAACTGTTTTATCACCATCTTTTATGTCTAATTTTTTCTACAATTCCACGTCTTATAAATCTCTGTTCATTTGCCAATCCGTAGATTCCTCGTGCATCAGCGAGTGCTGTAGCATTTGGCATGGGGCTGTTTAGTGGGACAGGAAATCTTGGACCGGGGCGTCATCGAGCTTTTGCAGTAACTAGCGAAAGCCGCGCAAGTGATATTGTGTTGAGATTCCATGATTGTTGTCAGAACTACAAGGTACATGTCAGGACCTTTCTTTTCTCAGTACTACTCTTTCCTAAACAACTACACAGTTACATAAATAAGCATAGTAGGAGAGAGACTGCATGCCTGCTACCTCTTCCATATCTTGCTCTATCAAGAGCCTACTGCTGATAAGCATAAGAACGTAACAGGATGAACTTATGCATTAATGAGGCATTATGAATTGAATTTTACAATGCAAGACACTTTATTTTTTGTTGCTAAGATCTTTTTGAATGCAGGCCTTCAGAAAAAATCAGGCGCCCTCTGTTCATAAGCACAAGGAACCTATTTTGGATGAAATAACTGATGCATTAAGGGAGCGTTATGTGCTGAGCTTTACAAGACTGGATATATCTTCTCTCTGGTATTTGTGCAAACAGGTGATTATTGCTTATTACATCTTCTTAAGGCCCATGGTCTGATCTTATGAAGGTTAGACTCATGACTTATTCGTTACCCCCGAGTTCATGTTGTTTTCTATTGTTGGGGAGTTTATGCTCTAAGATTTGAGAAGATTTCTCCAAGAGATTTACCACTGTATTTACTGTGCAGCAACACCAGCAATGCCAACGAGGTGAGTGGCGTTGCTGAGCTGTTAAGTTAGTTTGTTTTCAAACTTATCATCACTTTCATTATACAAATCTTTTCAGTTTAAACTTGTATTTTACTGCCCATTCATCAAAATTTATTTTGGATATGTGAAAAAGGTTGAAGTTTCTTTGTTTAGGTACTGAGAAATTTGAGGATTTTTTGGTTTGAAGAGAGAAGAGAAGGGCATGAACCAAACCCTCCCTCGGTCCTCTGTCCTGCTGCCACTACTAACACCCAAACCACCCTTTAGGATGAACCAAACAGAAGTGATTGAATGAGGACCGAGAAGTATTATGGTCCTCAAATGGAGCGTCAGTGTGTTTACCGACATTATATGGGAGTTGGTGTATCATATAGTCATATTATGAAACCCGTGGTCAAATTCCCCTTCCTTTTGTTAATGTCATTCTTTGGGTAATTGTACAGATATTTCTGTCATTCTTTGTTTGTGATTATTAATTACTTCGTAATTGTGCATTGGAATTTTTTAAATTTTGTAGGAAGCATCATTAATGAATATAACTGACCAAGCTTGTGCTCTCTTCACTCCATCTGAGGTATGAAGCTTCGCTTTTCATTCCTGTCATGGCGGCTATATATTTTTGTTTGTGTTGTTTCTCCACTGATATGGTTCAAATTATGGACATTGCCAGTACCATGGTTTGTTTCCTGCACACTGCACACTTGCTAACTTGCCATTCGTGACCTTTTTAGGTTTCTTTACTGGAGTGGACAGATGATTTGGAGCTATTCATATTAAAGGGTTATGGAAATGCATTAAACTATCAGATGGGATTGCCATTGCTTGAAGATGTTGTTCAGTCCATGGAACAAGCCATTAAGGCTAAAGAAGGTTTGATGAATCATGTCAATTCCACCTTTTCTGTTTCAGCTGTCATACCTCCTTGTGTGTTTCCTTTTCTCAAAGCACACCATGATAATTGGACTTTTTCTGGATGGAGAGCAGATCTGAAACATCTTAGATAAAAAAATGGCTAGTGTTTAGTAGTTTAGGCATGGAGTCCCATTTGGCTAACATTGTAAATATAATCCTACTGGCAACTATTTGATCGTTCTAGGATGTTCAGTCATTGGTCCTACAAGTCTTAATATTATCATATAGTTTTTCATTTCTTCTGATTATTTCATTAACACTTCATATTTATTTCCAAACTTGTTGGGAAGAAAAAGTTCGTGTTTGTGCTTAAGAAATCCTTGTGGCTAGTGCAAAGTAGCATAAAATCTGCTATCTGGTGAATGCGTTACATAGTAAAAAGATGACGTTTTAATGGTATATGTGCGTAATTTATACCTTCCGTCATTGTAGAAGGGCTAGCCCCCGGAACTTATGAAAAAGCAAGAATGCGGTTCGCTCACGCGGAGACTCTTCTTCCGTTCTCATGTCTTCTTGGGCTATTTCTTGAAGGATCTGGTAAGTGCTCTTGTTCTCCTATTTGAGTCTCTGTTGGATGGCACATGTATTCGTGTCTTCTTGTCAAGGTTTTTTCCCAAGTGGAAATCGTAAGCAAGCATTAGTTCTGGTCTGGCAGCTATACCCATTTTTCCGAATTTTTCCGTAGGGCTTCTGCTTGTACGTTGAATTTTATGTGTGTATTTGTTGGATACTTCAGACATCGAAAAAATACAAAAGGAACAACCCTTAGAACTCCCTTCAAAGCCACCTCAGAGAAGAAATTGGAGGGGCAGTGTGGTGGCACCTTTTGCTGGGAACAATATGCTGGTGCTTTATAGTTGTCCAGATAATTCTTCAAGCAAGTACTTTGTGCAAGTACTGCACAATGAACATCCCGTACCGTTGCCAGTAAGTTTTTCTTAACTGTTTTCAGAATTTTTATAGTTTATCCGTGTTCCGTTATATGCTTTCAAAGTTAACCTAGGATGTTGTTAGATGGATTAGCTGGAAACAGCTCACTTGCAGTTGCAGGTTGTACTCTGCCTATATCTAAGGCTTTTAAATGTATTGTTTCCCGCCTAGTTCATTTCTCCACGTCTTAGGTTTCCTGACTGATTCTGCATAGAGGCCAACAATAAACGATCTCTGAACATCACTTACAACTTTCATTGTACTAGTTAACTTTTTTTGGCTTTCTTATTATACTTATGGCATATTTTAGGCCTTTGTAGCTTTCTCGCTGCATTTTGAAACCTCTGAAGTATGTTTTATGTTTCTCTGAACAGGGTTGTGATAACTCGGATATCTGCCCATATGAAGTTTTTAAGGTATCATTGTGCTACTCCAAGAATTCACTTTCAGAATTTACGGCTTTTCTCTCTTTTCACGGACGGTCTTTTTTCTTTTCCAGGAAAGAATAGTTGCCCCTCATTTGAAGCATAACTACAACACCCTCTGTAATCTGAAGTTGGAACAACCAGAGCAGATGTCTCTCACCAGTAAGTTATCACAAATGTTTCGTTGGCTATTCTCGGGGAGGAGTAATGACCCACAGTCAGCCAAAGTAGACCTATAGCTTGTTTTCGTTTCAAAGGAACAGAAACGTAACCCAGTATTTTTTCCTTGTGGCAATTCTTCTTAGCATGATTTCCAGATGCAGGATAGTGGCTCGTAGCACGTTTTCATTTTCTTTCAAGCCCAGCTCATGCAACTGGTTCACTTGCAATCTGATCTGAAAGTTCTAACTGTAGGGCAACTGAGATAAGATCGGATCATTCGATTACTTCTGATTCCGTGGTGGCTCTAGTTACCGTTCTCTCTTTTGTTCTTTCGGTTATATTTATATTCTTCGGTTTTTTAGCTTTAATCCAAATGGAAGGGGGTTAAACATTGTAGGTGTTGTGTAATTAACTGGTGCTGGACTTCCATGGCTTCTGGGTTATGTAAACTTATATTTCTGTGGAAAAAAAATTGGATCGGAATTCAGACTATGAAACCCTAAAATAGTAGGTACGTCAAATCCATGGAATTAGTGTTTACCCTCTTTGAATGAGGATGAACAAAATCAAATTCTACTATTTCCCAACTACCCATGCATTCAAAACTACATGTGCTACCTAACAAATAGGGGTGAAATCAGTTCGGGTCAGTCAGTTTGGGGTGAATTTTTTTTGGACCAATTCAGTTCGGTCCATACATTTGCAAGACCGATCTCAATTGATTTATTTTTGGTTCGATTTGGGGTGGGGTTAGACTCGTTCGGAATTTTTGGGAATTTTAGTCTAACCCAAATGAGTCATATTGAGCCAAGTTAAAAACTTGATTTTGAGCCTGTTTGATCCCGACTGATTTATTTACTGCAAATGTAGTGGGGAGCCCCCCATTATCACATTGTCAATTTGCAGTTTCATATTTTCAAAGTGTTTTGTGAGCCAATTGTATAATCTATTTTACCATAATGAATTATCAAGACTGGATGCAAAAGTCTAAAGATCACATTTAAATGAGCTTTTTCAATGCTCAATATACTTTTTAACTCTACTCTTCTATAACCATTTGTTTTGCAAAATAGACAAATATCATTGAAATATATTTTACGAATTTCAATTATAATTTGAATGGTTATAATATACAATTAAATATTCAGAATATAAAAACAATTAGTTTCAAATCACTTATGAATGAATACCTTTTTTTAAAAGAAGATCAAAGGAGGGCTGGTGAGTAAGTGTTTATAAATTTTTCGGGCTTATACTAAATAGAAAAGTAAATAATTTTGAACTTGATTTGTCATTTTTCTTGGGAGGAACTAATGCCATGAATAGAAGTTATGGAGCCACCCAACTTTCACAGGAAAGAAAAATTTAGGCTCAGAGATCAAAAGAGGAATATAAAATTTAAACTCAGAATATAACAATTAGAATTGTTATATCCAAAATTTTTTAATGACTTAAATACTGGATATGATATTCAAGGGTCAAATTTTATCTGCTTAGAGGGGATAAAATTTGAATACTCCTTTCCCTATTCATATCTTATCTGCTTAGAAAGAAATATTACACAAATATCATTATTCATTACAATAATTTCATTATTAATTACAAAAATATTATCTACATATCATATCCATCATATCTTCTTTCTCAAAAAATATTCAAACTAACACTATAATTATTCAGTATTCGCCCTTCTATTATAAATCTCCTATTTTACTATATTCCTCTCTTATTATATCCATCATATCTTTTTTTATAATTTTCACGGCTAACAAACGGACAAACGGGTCACAGCCTCTTATCTTCTTTTCTTCTATTTACAGTCCTCTCTCTCTCTCTCTCTCTCTCTCTCTACTTCACTCTATCTCTTCTCCGATTTGGAAAACCCTAGGTCCCAACCTAATCCTCACTCTGAGAAAACCACACAAATACCAAGAAATAAGCCATATGAAGTAATCACTGTTAATTTGCTCTCACAATAACGTCAAAAACAACAAATCACACAAGCATTAGATGGAAAGGAATGTTTTGGGCGCGCAAATTTACACACGCAAATACAAACGCAGGCTTGTGAGAGTGTGTACGTGTGTAAATGTGCTTGTGATTGTAGTAAGACTGTCTGATGGAAGGCTCCCCAGACACTGACCTTTCCATTATGTATCCAAAGCAAGGAGGCAATAAATTCTCAGCAAAATAGTATCAGCCACAACATGATTTCTTGCAAGTAGCTGCTTCGTTCGTTCGAGAGCACAAAAATTTTTGCTGTCTTCTCCATTTATGCAACTGAGTCCAGGTTTCAAAGTAGCACAGTATACTGATAAAATTTTCACCCAATACTATAGATCATGCATGTAGTAGAGTAACAATAATCTGACGAATTCTAAGTCCTTTGTTGAATTTGATCCATCTATCTGGAGAAAGAAAATGAGCTCATGGGATGTAAAGAAAGTGGAATTCATAAACCTTAAATTGTGCCCCGAAAGGGTAAAAAAAAAGACCTTAATTGCAAACTAAAAAAGGAAATGAGATGCACTGGAAAAGGCCAAACACCAGCGAGAATTGAAGAAACGGTTCATTTATGCACTTCAGGACTAAAGATTATTTATGAGATTCCTTCACCATACCCAACTAAATAGATTTTTTCCCCCAAAATATTTAGAGCAGTTTAAGCTGCGAAATCATAGCTGGTGAAAGATTCGGTATCTACATGACAAAAGAATACATCAAAGATCCAACTCTAAGTTTAAAGCTAATGTAGCAAAATAAAAATAAAAAAGTTCTGTATGGTACAAAAAGAATATGCCTTGGTTTGGACAGTCAGACCAAAACTTGGAAGAAAATCTTCCGCGTCATCTAAATTTTATGGAAGATGTTATTCGAAGATGGATTATGCAAGTGTACCAAAATTCCTTCAGGATCTTACTTCATCCTTTTGCCAAGTGTGCTTCAGCCAGAGAAGAATTGAGGTCTTCTCGCGACTGCGATCTCCTGCTCTGCAGGCGCATCTGACTTCTGTGAGGGGTCCAGACAGAAGCCATGCTACTATTGTCAAATTGTATCTGCCCTAAGCTACCGGAGGAGTAACTATGTGAGACACTGCTCGTTGATGGGAACAAGGATGAATCTGTGAGCTGGACACTGCTATCATTGAAACCAATTCCAGAGCCAAATGGTCTCTGTTGGGCATCCGCAACTGTTGGACTTAGTGGCGTCTTTACTCTTCCATCACCTAGAACACCAGAATTAACATTGCCTAAAAATGTTAGATGAGGAGAAAAGCATTTGAAACCCTCGAATAATCACATCAAACACGACATGAATGAGAACGGAGGACTTGCAGAAAAAGGAATAACCCAACGGAAAAAATAAAAACCGATGGTAGAGGACTAGGATAGAATAAGATCAGCACATACTTCCAGGAACTTGAATGGTTTGGTCCCCCTTACTAGGATGACAGATACATAGTTAGCTACAGCCAATTATCAGAAAATTACAAGCAAGAGCACTTGGCAGATTCATTAGGCGTCAAATATTTAAATAACAGTAGAACTTCAATAGTGTTAAAAATCGCAGGTTATGCAGAAGAATTGACCTGAATTTATAGGACTCCAACGCTGAAACCGGAAAGGAGTTGGGATATTGAGAACAGAAGTAGATGGTACACTGTTATGCCTGAAGAGGGGAAGATACGGTCTGCGGAAAAATCTTGTCTTCGAATTGCGAACACATGATAATGCACCTATTAGGAGACAAAGTGACGCAAATAAAATGGCAACAAAAAGGACTGGATTTATCTTCATCTGGAGTATTTGGTAACTGTGAACCACTTCTCTGAATGCAGATGCCCTCCCAGCTTCCAATAGGGCGACTCCAAGTGTCCAAGTAATACTTCCAGATCCAATAATGACTTGACTGTCAGTAATGTGCAAGCCCTCTCTCAACAAAAACACAACGTATGGTGCCCTAAAGCAATATTGTTCAATAAAGGGCTGAGGAGCTACACTGTTCTTTGCAATTTCCCAAGTTTCCTCACAGAACTCCTGACCCTTCTCTAACACATCGTCAAGTGCAGCGTCAGAACTCAAGTTAAAAAAACGATACACCACAAAAAACCCAGACATTGCATAAAATTGGCCATAAGGACGAGGCAGATTATCGCCAAGGGCACAAGGCTGTAACTCACAGTCAATTGGTGGACTTGGGTCTGACCATTCAGACTTATTGACAGCAACTTTTGCAAGTTCCCTACATTCTTCCCATTTTGGCGCACCAATAAGCCAGATGGGAATTGTGGGCTTTCCCCCTTTATCCAATTTTTTCCCACTGCTTAGAGGACTACTACCGTCTTGGTAAATAGAAGCACACTGAGAACAAAAGTATTGCTCTTTGTAACCAGATTGCAGGCAAGGGTGTTTGATTTCAATGTTTCCGCTAGCTAAATTAGCACTATTGATTTCAGGAAGCCTCTTGAGAAGATGTACAACAGACTTGTCAAAAGCATCATTCAAACCATAGCCTGAAAGAGAATAGGCACTGAGATGATGGTTAACGGGGCCAATGCTCAGCTTTAAACTAGTTTCATTACGCACTTGTTCATTGCTCTCAAAAGTAACTTGCAAGGATGAGCCACCTAAGTCAAGTGCACCAAATGTTGCTTTTCTCGGGATAGCCCCCAACATATGGGTGTGGTAGTTCAAAGCTATCCATCCATAATATGCTTCCTCCATGCCACTGATAATCTTAACCCATTCTCTCTGGCATAAGAAGGATGAATTCTTCAAAATTGACCATGCATTGTTAAGAAGCCAATGTGAGTCTGAACTTGGTAGCCTGCGAACCCCTGCTGTGGCATAAAGGAATAGAGAAGTGGTTTTATGTGCATGATGGGGGATTTGCTTCTCTGCCCACTGAATTAGTGGTGTTATAGCTCTCCTCAATCCAGATATATTGTGCACCAATTTGTCAAACCCAGGTTCAGTCTCCATTCGGTTGTAAGCACGCCCACTCCGAGAACTAGTTTTTCTGTCAATACTTTCTGGTAATGATCGTAATAAAATGGGCAGACTGCCATCTTTCTTGTAATTTATATTTGCCTGGTATACATAAACCCGGGTCCCAGTGCTACCACAATCGAGTACAACATAGAACTTGGGTGTTCCTTGAGACCACTTGGAATAATAATACTGCAACGTGAATATAAGTACAGCAAACATTAGTAAACACATTAGAACCATGATAACACGACCCCACTTCTTTCGTGCGAGAGGACTTCCTGGTAATGCTTTCTCCTTAGAAAAACTTGCAACATTTCCTCTCTGTAAGAAATTAGGTTGTTTTGGATGGATCAAGCTCCCATCAATTTGTGAGTTGAGATCACCGCCTTCTGAACCAAGCCGGTTGTAAGTGGAGAAATCTTGAAGAGAAGAGGAGAGTCGAAGATTATTATGATGTCCAGAGTTGGAAAAACCATAACTATGAACAGAATTCGCCGGAGGAGACAATCCGGATGATACATATGGCAAGGTTGAAGACTTTGGGGCTGAAAAACGGCTTGCTGCGGCAGATACAATCTCTGCAAATTTACTAAAAACCATGTCTGCAGAAGTTTATAACTGGCATACCAAGTACTATTTCATCCCCAAAGTTTTGGTGCATAAATATGAGCAGATACTTAGTTCTTGTCTTTAAACTAAGTTCATGCAAGAGATAAGTTCTGCATGCATGAGCAACGATTAGCAATTCAGATTTCACAAAACCTGCAGAAACCCATCCGATGAAAACAAATTAGGCACAATCAAAAGGCACAAGCACTTAACAAGTCTCGCTCGTGCTATGAGTTCACTGACAAACCAATCAAATGGTTGTTTTGAACCCAAAAATTCACATTTGTGAGCAATATTGGCAAAAAAAAAAAAAACATAACAAAAGTAACTAAACAACCTGTATGTCTATTCAATTTTGCGTTTTTAAGATCTGGTAACCACTTATTATTTATTTTACGCCCAAAATTTAAAAACTTGAGAGCTGTAGAAGGGAATACCGTTCCATGTCTGCCACTCTCCATGTTTCAGAAGTTCTCTTTCCAAATTGAATCCAGATGTCTTATAGGTTTGAAATTCAAAAAACTGGCAACCATTCACTTGTTAACGGTTTTTATTCTATTTACACATCTAGCAGAAGCTAGTTTAATTATAATTATGCTAAAAGTTCTTGCATCAGTTTTGTTACTCACTTACTTGCATTGGGTAACTACAGAACCACTGATTCTTGTACAAAGATGCCCCTTAAGAATTCCTTGTCAATTGATATCATACCAATGGACTGGAATGATGTGCCCTCACAGACTAACATAGTGCACTTATTCACTACTAGCCCATTAACAGTTTTAAAAACCGTCAACAATTTAAATGCAGTTTTTACGACACAAAATGTAGGCTGACTTAAACAATCAAAATAGATCGTTGCTCTAATTGCTATTCTTGGAAGCCAAAATACCGTTCACAGTTAAAAACAACGTCAGTTTTAATCGTGTATTTCAAACGGAAGAGTCTTTTTGCTGATGCACAAACTCCTTCACTGACCAATTACATATTCAATCATGCTATCAACTGCCACTGTCCGGTGATTACATGCCAAATAATGCCATAGAAACTTAGAACTCCAATACACCTTTCACATAATTTACTACACATTTCACACACTCTACGGACTTTTAGAGTCTCAACCACAACCCATTAGCTATGGTTAGTATTTCCTCACATAATAAAACTGACATCAGACTTGAGGAGCAAAAATAGGCAGAATAACAAAAAATAGCACCTTTCCAACCTGGATATCTAAGATCAAAACCTGGGCCGGCCCTGAATAGAAGGCCAAGAAAGCCACTGCTTCAAACCCAACCACCCCCCCCTCCCACCCAAAAAAAAAAAAACTAAAAGAAGAAAGGAAAAGAAAATGCTAACAAGAAGGGGAGCCCTAAGTGTATGCTGCTCCTGCATATGCGTTAAATCGATTCACTCCTGGAGTGCGGATCGGAAATCCAATACTCTTCCTAGGCGTGTTTGTTTACTAGACCGAACCATATCACGTTAAGCATAAATTATCCATAGAAAACAGCAAACAGAAAGAGAGAGGGAGGGAGAGAGGGGATACGAACAAAAAAAACAGCAGACTGACCTGCTCGATTCAAGATCGTGGGCTGGTGCTGGTCCTGGTTCTCGTCCTGGTTCTGATCGCGTAGGATCTGAATGTTTCTTGCAACGATTACAGAGGAATCCCTAAAATTTGATCCCTGATACAAATTTCTTCGGCTAATTGCACCTTGTTCTATTCAAAACCAGTAACTTTTAATTTTACACAATGTCATCCTTAATGTATTTATAAAACCATATATCTTTAGTTACTGTACTTGTCATAATTACATTATTAATTTATCATTTATTGAATTTAGATATTGTTGTATGTTCAACTATTTAATTATATAGGATCAAATTAAATTAACATTTTCTGACTAGACATTAATTATAAAATTCACTTACGATTTAGTGCCACTCTTTCTATTTTTTTTTTGTGTGTCTTATCTTCCCTTTTCAATTATAGTATCTGGAAAAATAAATTACATATAATAAAATTACTATGCATGACTAAAATGATTAAATTTTAAATATATACAGTTGAGCAATAGTTTTTCAACATATACAATTGAGTATTATTTCTATATAGATTGTACTTAGCAATCACAAAAGTTAGAATAATAAAGGCGAACAATAATACAGACAAACAATTAAATGCTTGTTAGCGAGATTATCTAATACGTACTTATTAAAATTCTTGTAACAACTTATTTTTACAAATGTACAAAAACATATTTTTATTCAAAAATATGATTGCACAGTTATTTCTAAAATATTATTTTCAATTACAGTAAAATTATGATATTTTTTCAAAACAAAATTTGGACTACATTTTAGGGAAAAAAAGACTAATTTTATGCAATTTCCCTTACATATTGGGAGACAACTTTATTAAGGATGGATCTCTTTTTTATGATTACCTATTTACCTCATCATTTCACATTTTTTTTATAACTCACGTATCCGATCAGTTTTGAGAATAACCCCAACTTAAAATGTCAACTAATCATCAGGCCACGTCTCCCCCTGTTGCCAAGGTCTTTTCTTTTGGCAGAGACCACCATGTTGACGCCACTTCTCCTCCTATTCTCTCCCCTTGCTTGCGAAGGTTTTGTTCAGCCTCCTTGCGCTTGTTGTGGGCTTCTTTTGGTCAATAGTGCGTGTCGATCCAACACACTAGGTCATCCATATCTACTGGTTGGACAATATCGGATCCTTAAAGATGTGACTTCGGTGATACAATCGTAGCTTAAAGGACGTGACAGCGGTGGCCGGATCATACTCCTAAATTTCGTTGAACAACTCAAAGTACCGAGTTGCATACTATCGGAGGGACTCATCAACTGACTCCTTAAGACTGACAAGGAATCGACCTCCTTCTTCTGCATGGTGTTCATCACGAATTGAACAAGAGAAGTAAGGGACAAGTCACTGAATAATGGGATTGACCTGTTTGGCAATTTGTTGAACCATAGCAGGCCAAAGCTCTCCCAGGCTGAATGAGAAAAGCTAACACATGAGCGCTTTCTATGTGTTATAGAGCAATATCATCTATTTAAAGTGCACCAGGTGGGTGTACGCATCAGTCTTGGGATCGTACTTGGTGAATTTGGAGAGATTAAACCCAGGGGTGACTAGGCTGCATCAATCTCCCTAGTGAACGGGGAGAAAACCAATTGACGATGGATGATGTCGCGGTGAGACTTTGTCGGCTAAGCCTCCTACTCGGCCACCCCTCGCTAATGCCTAAGATCCTCTCTACGAGTTGACCGAGGGGAGCTATGTCGACGGATGTGATGCCAAGGGGAGCGATTCCTCTACCTCTTCCCCCTTCGATGAACCTACACTTCATGCGTTGGTGTCGCTCTTGAAACTGTACTCGGGGGAGATACCGAGTAGTTATTATTGGCTGAGGGTTCCCTCAACCCTCAGCCTCTCGTAAACCAAGACCCGCTGAATCTAGTGCTTGTCGCTTGAAAGTAATTTGGGAGGAAGGGTGCGAACACATTGCCTACCTCTAACACCTTCACATTGCTCGGTCTCGCCATGGTTCCCGAGTTGTTTCAAAGTTGGACGTCTCCTTTTGTCACTATGCCTCCTCATATATGGGGAGGGTGTTCTGTGTTGTCTTTTGTGACCTCTAGTCCGGTCGGTATCTCGGTTCTAGAGGGGCTGGATTGCCACAGTTAGTTGATTCACTTCCTCCCTTAGTTGATTCACTTCCTCCCTCATAGTCTGGAGGATTTGATCCTTTTCAACGAGTCGAGCCTTCAAACACTCGACATAGGATTGAGTGTGAAGCTCGATTGGAGGGTCAGTAGGCACGATCGCTCATTGAATCGATCTGCCTCCTGCCACCATCTTTTCCTTTTTGGTTGGGTTATGCATGATCGTCTTTTTTATTTGCAACTTTCGTCATGTTATGCCTAGGATGAAAAGGAAATTGCTTGTTAGGTGAGAAGTTAAGGGACTCTCACTGTGATCGCCAAATTGTGAATTTTAGAATCTCACGCTATGACTTCTAAAGGATCCCTTGAACTTTCTTCTTCAAACTGCAAAACACCCGATCTAAGTCAGTGTGTTAATCGAGGTTAGGTCTCTGTGCGTACTCTGATACTTAAGTTAGATTCTGTCAGGAGAGCAAAATTAACTTGAAAGTTGGAGAGTGTGAGTGTGCGTACCTGAGAGTGAAGTGCTCTTGGACTATTTATAGAGGAACCCAACAGACTGTCAGGAGCACCCACCAAAAACATTGCGTCGTGGACCGCAAATTATAGCATTTTCGCCACGTGTCCCATGTCCATACAAATCAGACGATAATGTATGCATGTCATGTAACTACCTCACCCCCACGTCTTTCCAAGCAACTATCGGCAACGTGGGGGACAAGTCACCGCTTGGTCGTGACAAGCATGGTGTAATAGGCAGCACGATCGATTACTGTGAGTTGTGATATCGTTGGTCCAAGATGATGTGCCGAACGTAGAGGAGGTCTAGTCCGCTCTGGAGTCACACGCCCGACATAGCTTGAGACACACCAAACGGCCTTGTCAAACCTCATGACCCAATATGAGTAGATTTATCCCTAAGGTTGACACAGCCTAATCCCAGCGTAGATGGACTAAGCGTGCACTTGGGGCGTGGGCCCATTACCTTGCATATTCGGCGAATCACAGTGTTACGTATGCGTAAAACATTTTATATATACCACCCAATTCAACCGGATTAATGTTATGTTGTAGTGTTTGTTAGGAAACGGCATTAGGATGGACAAAATGTCAAGTTCATCATATTATGTTATGTATGTAATGGATTAAGTTTAGTGATTAGGTTTTTGGTCCCAAATGAAAGGGAAAGAATTCCAATCCACTAATAAAATCTTTGAATTAGATATCCGATCAACAAAATATAAACACGTATTCATAATTAATTATACTTAAACACAAAATAAAAGTCGCGATGATCTATCAAATGAGTGATAGAAGAAAAGAACAAAGAGTGATGAATAGATACTTCCTTGCCAAGTGAAAAACTAAAGTCGTCAGATGATTGTAACTTTGAAATAATACAAATCAATATAAGCATGCGAACTTTCTTATCTCGTTTACAATCTTGATTTTTATTGTAACTTTTTTTAAAAAAAAAATACAGAGGTGTCGTAGCTACTTGCCAACCAAAAATAGATTTCAAAAGACAATTAAAAAGTACATTCGCTTTCGCTTTGTATAATATTATTCGTTTTGGTCATTCAAATTCCATGGACTTCTCTGTAAGTCATCCATTCTTGGATTGCTCTAGGAAGATCACATTTAATTGTACAATTTCATTTGGTTTTGGCAGCCTTACGACTTTAAAGGGCCTTGTAAAAGATATAGTCATATTCTATTATAAATAACACTCTATTATAAATAACACTAAATTTACATCCACCAAGCGATGTAGTCCTAAAATTTTAGGGTGTGTTCGGTTGGATTTCTTCTAAAAAATTTTAGAAAATTTTTGTAAACAATGTTTGAGAAATTTTTTTCCAAACAAACATATTTTTTGCCAATCATTGATTATCATTCCATCATAATATTTGTCAATAATTAATGCATTAAATAATCATATTTGATTCCCTTTTGGTTGTGTATGATACTGTTTATTTGGTCCTCTTTTGGTAGTGTTTTTTAAATTTTTTTTTCAAATTTTTTTTTAATTACTATTGACTTAAACAAAATTTCAAAGTTAACAGGAAATTCAAAATTTTAAAATAAAAAATTTGTTAGCAGAATATGTACACAAAGCACAAAAAAAGAAGTTATATTTTAAATACAATATTCATTTCCCTATAAAATAAGAGAGACAGAGAGAAAAAAAAACCTTGAAAATACCGAAAAAAATTAACTCCTAAATTTTTTGTGAAACACTTATACTAAACAATTTCTCAGAGTTTTTTTCCAAAAATCGTTTCAGAAACACTGAACTGAATACAGCCTTAGTTTCTTATCAGAGATGGAGCCAGGGGGAGGACAATAAGGGCGGTCGCCTCTGCTAGAAAAAATAAGTCCTCTATTATTATACAGAAAAAAAATTCCTATAAAACATATAAGCTCGACCCTACTAAATATTTTTAAAAAAAAAGTTCAAATGATAGTGAATATATATTTGTCCTTGTGTAGTGAAATTTCTGACTCCGTCCGTAACCATGTCATAAGTTTTAGTAGTAGATGCTAAAATTTTGAGCCAATTAAGTCAACCAAAGAAAATGACATGTTCCTAGTGGAAAAGTAACATGTCACAAAGTATATATAGGTGTTAAAATTTGGAGTCAATTCAAGTCAATTAAAGAAAATGACTTGTTCATAGTGGAAAAGTGGTTGAAGTCAATTAAATCAATCAAAGAAAGTGACCGTCTCCAACCAACAAGTAGTAGTTTTAAATCGTTGTCGTCCATCTTTTCGTCCTCCACCCAACAAAATTGTATGGAATTTTTGATACATTGAGTTATTACTTATTATAGCTAAGCGTCTCTCGCTTCATAATATATATTGTTAGGGACGAACTTAGAAAAACACACATGAAGCCAAGTATCCCTATTAAAAATAATTTTGTTTTTAGCTATATTTGTATGTGATTTCAATAATTATGTATGTATGAGACCAAATTATAATACGTCATATATACATCTATATGGTTTTAATATATTGATATCTTTTATTTAATATTTTAACTTTGTCTCTACCATAACGTTAGTTGATATGCAATTGTCGTGTGATAGATTGTTAGTCTATGGTATTTACTTCTTCTTTTTTGTAAATTTTTTAAAAAAGAAATCTAGAACTTATTCAAAAAAATCTGTCGAGATTAATTATAAAAATATCATTTTCACAATCTAACGAATATAATTTAAATTTTAGTACTTATTTTTAGATCATGTTGTAAAAATTATGCACCGTAAATTTTTGTGGTTAACAATGTGTAACTATTCCTAATTGATATATGTCTCTTCTAGATTAATTAATTCACTATTTCCATTTTTTTCTTGATTCTGATTGGTTTTTTTTTTTTTTAACGACAAGTTTTCAATCTTAATGCAAGCAAAGAAACATCGTTTTTCAATTATTACCTGCTTGGTCAGAGTGTAAACGAGCAAATAAAACCCAAAAAATAAGAAATCCTGTCAGAGCAATCAACTAGAAGTAGAAAACTGTTGGCTTGAGAGAAGTCGGCCTCTCTAGAAAAAACATGGCCCAATTTCTCTCCTTTCTAAACCTTTGATCAACCTGGACACATACAATGTCAAATTCATAGATATTGGTCCCCAAGCACACTGATGCCTTGGAATAAACAACATGAAAAGCCATGTTTGGTTTCGCTTTTTAAAAAACTGTTGACTTTACGTACTGTTCATGAAATTTTTGCAATTGAAACAAATTCATTCTTCTAAAAGTGGTTAGGTATTGCTTGAAGTTGTTCTAAAAAATAACGTGTTTTGTTACATTCTACTTTCAGGAAAAACATGATGAACCGACGGAAAACAAATGCTTATAAAAAAAAATGGGAAATGCTAACAACAGCCCAAAGGGCGTTGTTTAGTGTTCCATCACCTGTCAGGTAGTACAAGCCTTTTTGACAAATTGTAATCAAGTGTCAAGTTGTACAGAAGAGGAGTAGAGCTAAATTATGACAACTTTCCCAACTTTTTTGAATATTGTACATAGCAACCATGTTAGAACCCTCCACTCTCAGGCCCCGATTGAATGGCGGATTATTTTGAAGGGGATAAGTTATGGAGGGGTGATAAAATAAGAGGGGGTATTAGTTTTAGAGGGAGGGCCCACTTTGATGTGATGTTTATAGAGGGAGGGTAAAAAAGTAGATGGTTTGGATGGGGTTTAAATAGGGGGATAAAGGGGGATAAGAGGGGGTGGATAAGGAAAAAAAATGTTGCTTGTTTGGATGGGGGAAAAAAGAAGGGGGATAATTTTGGGAGTGCGTAAAAGGATCGACGTGACATGTTTAGCATGGTTTGGGAGTAAAAAATGCAGGGGGATAATTTTTCACCCCTCCAAAAATAATCCCCCGGAGAGGGATAAAGGGGGATAATTTTTGGGTAGGGGGGTGTCCAAAAATGTCACGTCGAAGAGGGGAGGGGGTATTATCCAAGAATAATACCACTTCTTCCTCATTACAAATACAAAATAACTTTATCCCCCTATTTTATGCTCTATCCAAATCAAGTACTATTTTTTCTCCATTTTTTAATACTTCATCCAAACTATCTACTTTTTACTACCCCCTCTATAAATATCACATCAATGTGGGTCAACCCTTTAAAAATAATACCCCTCTATCCAAATCAAGTACTATTTTATCCTTTTTTTTTAATACTTCATCCAAACTATCTACTTTTTACTACCCCCTCTTTAAATATCACATCAATGTGGGTCAATCCTTTAAAAATAATACCCCTCTATCCAAATCAAGTACTATTTTATCCCTCTTTTTTAATACTTCATCCAAACTATCTACTTTTTACTACCCCCTCTTTAAATATCACATCAATGTGGGTCAATCCTTTAAAAATAATACCCCTCTATCCAAATCAAGTACTATTTTATCCCTCTTTTTTAATACTTCATCCAAACTATCTACTTTTTACTACCCCCTCTATAAATATCACATCAATGTGGGTCAATCCTTTAAAAATAATACCCCTCTATCCAAATCAAGTACTATTTTATCCTTTTTTTTAATACTTTATCCAAACTATCTACTTTTTACTACCCCCTCTTTAAATATCACATCAATGTGGGTCAATCCTTTAAAAATAATACCCCTCTATCCAAATCAAGTACTATTTTATTCTTTTTTTTTAATACTTCATCCAAACTATCTACTTTTTACTAACCCCTCTTTAAATATCACATCAATGTGGGTCAATCCTTTAAAAATAATACCCCTCTATCCAAATCAAGTACTATTTTATCCCTCTTTTTTAATACTTCATCCAAACTATCTACTTTTTACTACCCCCTCTATAAATATCACATCAATGTGGGTCAATCCTTTAAAAATAATACCCCTCTATCCAAATCAAGTACTATTTTATCCCTCTTTTTTAATACTTCATCCAAACTATCTACTTTTTACTACCCCTCTATAAATATCACATCAATGTGGGTCAACTTTTTAAAAATAATACCCCTCTTATCTTATCCCTGCATTTTTTGCTCCCAAACCATGCTAAACATGTCACGTCGATCCTTTTACCTCTTCCAAAAATTATCCCCCTTCTTTTTTTCCCCATCCAAACGAGCAGTTTTTTTCCTTATCCACCCACTCTTATCCCCCTTTATCCCCTATTTAAACCCTCATCCAAACCATCTATTTTTTTACCCTCCCTCTATAAACATCACATCAAAATGGGCCCTCCCTCTAAAACTAATACCCTCTCTTATCTTATCACCCCTCCATAACTTATCCCCCTAAAAATAGGGTCTATTTGGACTGCGGTATTTATTGTGGTATTTATTGAAATTTTTTTCGTCTTTATTTAAATTTTTTTGTAATTTTTTGTTTTTCATCAATGTTTTTTGATTTGTTGATTCATCTCGACAAGAGTTTTCAGAAAAGTTATCAATCATTGGCTAAATTTGAAAAAAGTTTAGAAAAGACAAAAATAAATCAAAAAATAGATTTTTTTGTACTTATTCGTCGTCTTTAGTGATTTTTTTTTAACTTTTGGACATAATTTTATACTCATTAGATTCCTTTCAACAAGACGAACTAATAAACTACAAAATATTGAGATTTAAACAACAAATGCAAAAAAAAATTGAATAAAGATAAAAATAACAAATAAATAAAAACTATAGCCCAAATGGGGCCTATAATCCCTTATCCAATCAGCCCCTCAAATGACTATTTTTGAATAATTTAAGAGTTTTTTAACTTTTTTTTACCAATTAACCAAAAAAAAGAAAAAAATAACAACAAAATATAAATCAATAATAAAAAATTTAGTTAAAAAGAAAAAATATATAATTTAGCTCGCGTAAATTTAGTTAACAATAAAAAAGAAAAAAAGAAAAAATTTTAGTTAACAATGAAAAAGCCAAAAATATAATTTTGGAAGGAGTGAAAATCTAAGAGGGGGTAATAATTTTTGGAGGGGATAAGAGGGGGTAATAGGAGATAAGAGGGGGTAATAGGAGATAAGAGGAGGTAATAATTTTTGGAGGGGTACTTTTTTTCTACCCAAACCATGCCAAAAAAATTAATAAGGGGTGATAATTTTTGGATGGGGGATAACTCGTTCATATCATGTCACCTTCACTTTTCAAATCTTCTTAATTCTGTTAAGTATTGAATTCACCAAAAAAATGCGTACTCAAAATTGTATAAAATATGTATTCCCCTTGCATCTTGAAATATATATTATATACATACATATATTTGTTCTTTTTAAATATTTCAAGTTTGGCTTAATACATAGATCATCTCCCTTACCGTAAACCTAATTTGCAAGACAAAAAATTATCAAATGACCTTCCATCTTTAGGAGATTAAAAAATCAATGTTACTTACATGTAACATAATATTTTATTTTTTATTAAAACTTGAGCACCCAACGTGCTTCACCTATTTGTGGAGTGTAAATAGTCATTTTTGTGGTACATGTATGTAATTTTGCTTTTTTTTTTGGTTCTCTATTTTTTGTTGTTGTGTTTTTAAGGATATTTTTTAGAAAATTGTGCATATAATTTTTCAGGAGATTTTTTTGCTTTCGTTTCTTTAAGATGTGTTCATAACTGAAAAAATAAATAAGCGGAAAAAAATACCATTATTGATGAGGAAAAAAATACCACCGTAAATAACAAATCAACAAATAGTTCACGCGCCATTGTATGCATGAACTATCTACATGATTACATACATGATTACTTAACGTTGATTTGTTATTTACAGTGATTACTGAACATGGGCCCATACGTTAAGTTAAAGTTGTGCTATCCCGTGCCCATTGGGCGTCCGTTAAGTAATCATGTAGATAGTTCACACGCCATTGTAGTACTACTTCTACCCACGTTCAGGTGTTTTGTACTATTTCTAACAAGTCAACATGATGTGTTATTTATGGTGGTATTATTTCTTTAAGATGTGTTCATAACTGAAAAATAAATAAGAGGAAAAAAAATGTCATTATTGGTGAGGAAAAAAAACCCACCGTAAATAACAAATCAACAAAGTTTAAACATAACAGATGGGTTCAAATCGTTATTTTAGTAGGAGTAGACGTAAAATGACCAAGATGGCGAGTGAGCTTTCGATTGGCGAGAATCTGTATTTTATGTTTCCTTAATGGGCGTCTATTGGACACTTGATAGCACATTCTATTTTGAAGAGCTCACTCGAGACACTTATGGAAATCTTTAGCATGCGGGTTTCAACTTCCTAAATAAATCTAACTCAACCAATCATTGTGGAAATAAAAATTTAAAATATTGCAACTCGATTTAAATTAAAAAAATTTTCCTAACGTGTCAATAACTAATTTGAAAAGTTTGAAAATGATAGTTTCCTTTTATTTTTAATGTTTTTAAAATTATTTTATCTGATTTTTTAAACTCTTATCCTATATTAAGTTCGGCCTCTCTCTTTTTTTGATTATTTTTTCATCCACATATAATTAATTTTGTTCTTCTTAACTTTGTGTGAAATTTCTATGAATTTGTTGTTTGCTTCGATAAGAAAATTTAGAAATAAAAATTGAGCCAAACTTAAAAAGAAAAATAGAACTAATAAAATACTGAAAAAACTATTTGTTCAAAGTTTTTAACTTTAGTGAACTTTTTTTTAAAAAAAAATATCTTAATTTTTTACTTACTAGATTATTCTAGTCGAGATGAGCCAATAATCTACCAAAATTTTATCCAAAACTAATAAAATAAAAAATAATCTAAAAAATATATATTGGTCAACTGGCATCATTAACAAAAACTAATTTTTTCCAAAGAGATCCTAAGGTCCACTTAGCCTGTGATAATTATTGAATTATTGTCGAATTAGTTTTTGTCTTTATTTTGAGTCAATTTTTTAAAATTATAAAATTATAATTATTTTTAAAAATTTTAAAAGTTTAATAGAAAGAAAAATAAGCCAACACATCTGTTTTGATTTATTTTTCGTTCACAGTGAATTTGGTTTAACATGGTATGAACGAGTTAATACTGAGAGTGGAGGGTTCTAACATGGTTGGTATGTACAATATTCAAAAAAGTTGGGAAAGTTGTCATAATTTAGCCCTACTCCTCCTCTGTACAACTTGACATTTGATTACAATTTGTCAAAAAGGCCTGTACTACCTGACAGTGATGGAACACTAAACAACGCCCTTTGGGCTGTTGTTAGCATTTCCCAAAAAAAATAAGGGAAAATGACTCATTGCCTTTTCCTCATCTTATATCCTAGGTTCAGAAATGATAAGCCAGCACCCATAGGAGTAAAGATGGGACGATCATATTATAACTGATCACACATACCCAGTCCACAATTGTTATGGACAACCCCAATACATCAACAGTGTTCAATTCTACCATCAATTATCTAATTTATAGTCCAACAACTAATCTACCACAAAATAACAAATCACAAGTGGATTCGTAACATAAAAACGAGCAATTAAACTAAAATTTTAACCTGGAAAAAAAAAAAGGGAAACTCAAAGGAATTCGCCTATAAAATCAAGTGGTTACAAACAAACTGTTACAGACCAACGATTATGAATCCACACTCCAGGATCCATGCACACTGTAGTCCATGCTTGAACATATATACTGCCTCAAAAGTCCACCAAAGGACTTTGCCGTATATGAAAGAAGATGAAGTGAGCCTTGAGGATCTTCAAATTCATGCTCAATGATCCATAAAGTCCGTTCTAGATCTCTAAGGAAATGGAGGGTTCACTCTCAAACCAATCTTTCGGTGTTTATGGGGTTGTGAGCTGATTTAGTTAGATTGCTCGAGCAGTAGACCCTTTAAGCAGGAGAAATTCTACAATTCTTGATTTTAAAAAATTCCCCCAAAACTACTTCTGGATGCTTGATTCTTCAATCCTAACACTTCCAAAGACCTTCAAAGCTTGCTTTCTAAGAGTATTAAGATCAAGAGGGATCCAAAAGTAATAGCAGAAGGACTAATGAATGCAAGAGCAAGAGCAACTCAAAAATGTATAATAACCACAATTCAAGTAGTAATTGGCAAATGGGGTTGCCAAAAAAGGATAGTGGTCGACAAATATATTAGGGACCTCTAGACTCTAGTACCTAATAGCACGTAAGAAACTTAAATATACGTGGAGTATGACCTCAAACCAACTACATTCGCAAGGCACTCAAGGCTTCATATATTGGTACGGTGGTGGAATCATTTTTCTTTCTGGGCAACCTGTAGACACAGTCGTGTTAGCTGTTGAGTATACTAAACAATAACCAGGGGAATTACTACCAGTGGATTACACACCTTCAAAGCCCCTCAGTTCAAGCTCACGCCATTCCTGGACCATTGCGCAGCAACAACACATGAGATGAGTTAAAAAGTCATCACATGCACCTCCCTGCATATAAAATGAGTGAGAACTTTTCTGATTTGTGATCTACAAATTTGCTAAATACTGACTGCGCACCGGGTGGCAACATCATTGCATGAGAGGAGTTTTTTTTAGAAAGCCATTTGCTGGCTTTATAACCCAGTTTTCTTTCTGAATCAATAAAGCATTGAACAATTAAGTTATCCATGGGAAACTACAAACTTAGAGCTCATCACCGAGAAAAGATAGGAGGAGGGGGCTGATGGGATGGGATGGAAAATTGGAGAACCCTGCTGATTGATTTTCACAAGAACTATGATTATTCTATACCAATAACTAGCATCTTAGAGCTCCTCCATTTAGAACTCACCTCTATGTTAAAAAGTTTGCGCAGTTTCCTTCTCACACAGCAAGTGTAACAGCAGCAACAGCAGAATAGTGAGTAGGCCATAAGATCATGGCATGCACGTTCACGAGCTGAACTTCCAAATAAGCATGGGTAGTCAAAATTAGTACTCTGACTTCTGAAGTACATCTCTTAAATCAAACGTGAAATACGAGTACTCAAAATAGGCTTCCAGTAGGACGACAAAATTTCTTCTTGGTAAAATCAATGAAACTGAGAACACCTAATGGAGGTTATTTACAATAAATTTGATCTATTTTAATAGACAAGTGACAACTTCTTGAAGTATGATGACAGAAAACCTTTCAACAAAGCACAAGATCAGGCGAATATGTCATTCCCAACAAACGGATGCTTCAATTAGACCGCTTTGGGTAATTTTGCTCCATCCCGTTTTGTTATCTTTTATTTTGGTTTTCATTTTCCTGACACCTACGGGATAACACAAAGGGGACCCTCTCTGTTATCCTATTCTGTTATTTTTGGTGATGGAGGCTTTGAGCAGAATGATAGACTAGTCAATGTTGCACGGACTCTTAAAGGGTTACCAGGTCGACCAGTGGAGGGTTCTTTTTTTAGAGGTTTCCATTCTTTTTTGTGCTGATCATATCATTGTACTCTGTTGGACAGAGATGGAGTAGTTGGATTATCTTCAAAATCATTCTTCTTTGTTGATGTTAAAAATGCTTGAGTTGCGGAGAGATTTTTTATGAGGCGATATGGTACGGGAGTAAGCAGAGTCTGGTGACTGAGATGTGATTCAAAAACTTTTGAGTGAGGGCTTTGTCATTCTGACATGGACAATTAAGCTGTGCTGGGAATGGTTTTGGCATAGAGAGTGAGCAGGATAGGCCCCGGAGGAAGCAGTCTCACACGTCGCCCTTGTTGGGATGGACATCCATGGAGGTCCTTTTATTGTAGTGGAAGGCTTGCGGAAATCTATTAGACATGGTTGTGATGTTTTTCATGGACCTTAGACGTTGTTCGGTTGCCTGTTGCTTTACAGGTTTGAGGTGATTTAGGAAGCTGTTGTGGAACTTCTTCAAAAGGATGGGGAGGAAGTGTTCTGGGACATATCTCTTGGAAATAATCTGCAGATTTGGGAGGAATACACCTTTTTGGAGCTCTGTCGAGAAGCTTTAGTTCTTGGGGTATGTGGGAGAAGGGATCATGCTTTGTGGTGGATGCTATCTGAGTTGGACCATTTTAAGGTTGATTCCTTCTATAAGGCTGTATTGGGGCAGAAGGTTGCATCCTTTCTTCAGAAAGAGATTTGGATTCCGAATGCACCTTCTGCCGTGTGGTTTTGTTTGGTAGAGAAAATGACTGCATGCTACTTAAAATGAATGCCATTGAAAAAACGAGAACGCTTACACACTTTTCCTTTGGAGACCAGTTGAGCTATATGCGAGAATATTCCACAGGGAAAGATGAAGGCCTTCAAACCTGCTTTAGCAACATAACAAGATTGATGAACTTGAACTCATAGTGATCTAGACTGAAGATATACCAAACCTAATAGAACAGTGAATTACATGTGAGAAACCCAGCTAGCATGCCTCCAATAATGGATATATATTAAGAACGCAAATTAACTATAAGGTCACCAGGAAAATTCTACTTCTGTTGCAATAAGGCAATAAGCACAACCAAAACCGTTCATGCACTTGTACTTTTAGGCACTTTAACGCTGTGTTTGAAATCTTGGATTTTTCGGGACAAGAAAAGGAAAAGGATGTCTCTTCACAAATTGAAGCTGTGTCTCCCTTTCCTTTCCTTTTCTCTTGCCACCAATCCCACCAGAAAATGTAAACACAGCCTTGTGGTACTAGTAAAATAGCTGCTGCTCACAGCTCTCATTGTGGCCTTCATACTGGTGGCACTAAATTCCGAGTTCACCGTACATAAGTAATCTAACCTCGCTACTTGTGACTGTCTTTTCCAATTTTTACTTTTTATGGAAATGTTAAAATTGTCAGAAAGAAGTAGGATTTTTACGAACTAACTTAAACAGGGCTCCTTGCAACAGTCGAAGAGATCAGCTTCCCACTCTGATATAACCAGACTATCAGGTTTTAAATCGTCAGCCCTGAGACTCGATTTTGTGGTAGTTCCGTTCCTACAACATGTACCCATTTGATCAGATAAATCCACACATTTATAAATAGATGAGATCAAGCATGCACAAGTGTAGTGGATCGTATATCAACACTTACCCAGATCCTGCATAGGTCTGTACATTGAGGGAAAGTTTCTTTCCTGTTGGCACATTAACAACATTCTGTGTCACTTCAATGAGATGTTCAATAACTTGGCATTCCCTGGGGTCATTATTTTTTTGGGAACGATGCAACTCGACATGCAGCTTCTCCTTCTCCTCTTGGAGAGCCTCATGGAATTCCAGTTCAGGATATCGACGAGACAAGGAACTCTCCAATATGTTTGCGTCCTTTTTAGTACGATCCTTCTTCAATACGGCACCATGGGCTTCCATTTCGTCAAGGATGTATTCTGGATGGTCCTCTTCAATTGCTTGCAAGTTGTCATTCAAATTCTGATGTAATCATTACAAGATAACCCACATTAGAGTTTTAGTGCTGATTGATCCTAAGGGTATAAAGAAAAATGGTATCATTACAACACAAATGCCTCGGTACTGAATTGTTAATCAAGAGTTGTTTCAGGGCCCTACAATTTGAGTCTTTGCAGTCTACCACCAGCACAGTTCAAGTAAAACTACATAAACTTGTCTCAAATCCCTTTGCTTTGTGGCATGGCATAGTGTTCTTGTTCTTAAATGCTTGTGAGGCAATAATGCGATTAAAGAAGCACTCGGCCAAGCGCCTGGCCGTAAATTCCGAACCGCCACATGGCACTTGGTCCGCAAGGAAGAACCATCACGAGAAACACTAGATAGGACCCACAAATGAAGCTTGAGGAACGTCAAAAAGAGCAACGGAAGATTCTTTAACTGCAAACGAAAATATTTACTGTTTCATCCATACTTTCTACAATGAGAACCTGCAGTCCGAGTTTCTTGGCTCGCTACGTGGTCTTCGATTCGTATATGTCCTATTACATGTATCTAGTAGTTGTCCAGAAATTATTCGAAATGATAATTAAACACTTGTCGACCATGTGTATGGGAAAATTAGACTGCTAGAATTACATGCACAATTTGATTTCCACATAAATCATACAAATGAACAACTTGTATATTTTTAATCCGTTGGCACGTGTGAGAAAGACTAGGGGGTTGAACCCCAAATCCGAGTCAACAGCTATGGTTTAGGAAAGTTTTTCTGCTTGTCGCTGCATTATTAAAAGACCATGACGCCCTTGAATTTTCCAAACGGACAGATGTCCAAAATCCAAATCCCTAGCAACCGACAATGATTCCACAGAATATACCTGCATCCGGTACTCGTGGACCAGCGAAATCAACGGCACGAGCTTCAGATACCGATCGATCTCTTTCTGGACCAGTCGGAACTGATGCACTACTCTCCACCCCATGGCAAGCATGTAGAGGTAACTATTCTCTCTGCAACTCTCCACCAATTCGAGCGCCTTCCTCAGAGCATCCTCCAACAGATCCAACGGCTCTCCCGTAGCCGGAAAACTTCTCAGGCTCGTCGGTTTCAGCTTCTCCAGTAAGTTTCCGATCATCCTCACGTGGCTCGCCAGCTGCTCACAGTTCCTCCGGTGCGTTGTGGCGTTTCGGGCCGCCACCGCGATGAGGTTGATCAAGCCCAAGGCGTCGACGCCGGCAGCCTGCGCTAGGCTCGCCATGAAACCCTAGGAGAGAGAAATTCCGAAAAATGTTGCTCCGGGGAGAGTGTTTTCGTAAAAGCAAGCGAATTCTGTGTCTCTGCTTTTGTGAGTCGTTCCGACGGTTTGTTAATACTTTACCCATTTTGGCTTTGCTACGTTTTTTGTCTTGCTTTGGATGATCGGAGAAGTGGGAGTCATGTGTGTCGTCATGGGGTGAAATTGTCAGTATGCTTCGTCTCTTGTATATTTGAATACAAAAAGTACATAAAAAAAATCTAAGAATGTTATATAAATATGTCCGAGATTATTAGATATATGTGAATCGAATACACATGTAACTAAATCGTTAAATGCACTGTAGTAGGCCGGAATAGTCATTGATGGGCCCCCGGCCCATGACCAGCTGCACCATACTCAGGGGCTCCACGAAGCCCAAACTCACCTGGGTTGGGCCGAACACTCTACCGGCCGGAGCCTTTGCTCGGCTGTTCCGAACGGGTTTGGATCTCGGCCCTAAACCCTGCCGAACAGTGGGATCGCAATCCGCACAGATCTTCGGCCCCCTTGGGGCGGCTTCTTGACCAGGTCGTCTCAGAAACGCCCGGTAATTCAATTTCCAAAGCACGAACACACGTTCTCCGCTTTCTAAGGGACGTGCAGGCGCACCTTTCCAACTCACTCGAACGTGGGACGCGTGGTAGAAGACGTGCAAAGCACATCCTTCCGATCCGCTTCGGCGTGGGACACGTGCCAACGTTCCCACACTCTTCGGACCACGTCCTACATGCTGGGCCGGACGTTCCGGAGACGGTTGGATTCCTATTCTATAAATATCCCGACGGCACTCCAAATCCAAGGTACACGCACACTCGCGCTTAGAGCTTACTTTCAAGTTATTTCTCCTCTTCCTAAAGAGCTAACTTGATCGTCGGAGTGCCCACCGGAGATCCAACTCCCCCCGGTGTGCACTAACTTAGTGTTGAGTGTTTTGCAGATCGAAGATCCGATTCTACAACCCGAGAAGTCGAGAGTGGATTCTAGACTCCACAATTTGGCGACCACAGTGGGAGATCCTTCTGACTTCTCATCCTCAAATCCTCACCTTAAAGCTTCACCAGGATTAACAATGGTGGTCACCGGAACTGACCCATCGGCCCTACCAGTTATTCCACCCCCTCCTCCTGCTGATCTGAGGGACAGAGCCTATGTCGAACACCTGGAGGCTCGATTGGCAGAACGAGACCAGCTGCTTCACCAGGTCAGAGAGGAGATTGCGCAACTCAAGGTTGCCATCAAACCTAACCAGAATGGCGAGACTTCGCAGGCTCGGCGACGGAGACGCCGCAGGACACGCTCTCCGGAACGGAAAGAAAGGAATAAGCGTCCGGCCCTCGAACGGCTGGGAGCCGAAACCGAGGTTGACGCGATCAACGAGACACGGGGCCAGGGCCGAACCCGAACCGCGCCATCTGCAAACTGTTCGGATTCCGAACGAGGGGCTCGGAGGGTCTCGGTTCACAGAAGGTTGGGAGCTCAGCCAGTGAGTAGCACCCAATCGTACTCTCCTCCGACAACACCTTCGGACGACACCCCGACCCATGAGACTCAAATGGATCGGAGGTATGGCGCCCGAAGGGATCAATCCCCATCTAGACGTCAAAACTATCGAGGGCGTTCCCCTCGGTATCACGATGGGCAGGACCTCAGACCACAACTGGTGGCTAGAAGAGGGGGAAGGGCCGAGCAGGGTCCTCGGCCAGCACGTTCGCAATGCGACATCATCCACGACCAGCTCATCTCTTCTCCCTTTACCAGAGAGATAGATGGAGTGCGTCCGCCGCGTGGCTTCAATCCCCCAAAGTTCAGCAAGTACGATCCTAAGACAGATGCCTACCTGCACCTGGTGCACTTTCGGCAGATGATGTCTCTCTACAGCACCGACGACGCCTTGATGTGCAAGCTGTTCCCTTCCAGCTTGGGGGAACTGGGGCTCCTCTGGTTCGACAAACTGCCGAAGGGTTCCATCCCATCTTTCAAGGACCTATCCCTCGCCTTCCTGGCTCGGTTCGTCACCAGCAGCAGGCAGAAGAAAGGAGTCGACTCCCTCCTTGCACTTCGGAAGTCGGCGAATGAGTCTCTCAGGCAGTACGCTGCTAGGTACTGGGAGCTCTTCAATGAGATTCAAGGCTGCGACCCTGCTATTGCTGTGACTTCATTCAAGCTCGGACTGGATCACCGAAGCAGGTTGTTCGAGGACCTCATGTTATCCAATCCTACCGACATGGATGACCTCATGGCCCGGATTGACAACCACTGCCGGTTGGAAGAGGCACGCAGCGAGCGGCGTCAGGCCGAACAAAGCCATCCCCGTCAGGGGGAAGGGAACAAGCATACACCACACGGCTCGCGCCGGAGTGTGAACGTGGTGTCCTCTGGGAAGAATAAGGAACCTCGGGCTTTCGAGTTTGCTGCGATGAAGACGGTCTTCAAGATCCCGACGTACGAGATCCTCAAGAAGATACAGAATGAGCCGTACTTTGAGTGGCCGAGGCGGCCAATGGGAGAGCAGCGAAAGACGCCGGACTCTCCGTACCGTTGTTCGTACCACAGGGAGAAGGGTCACTTGACCACACGTTGCCGAGCGTGGAAGGATTTCCTGGAACGGTTGGTATCGCAGGGACTCCTCAAGGAGTTCATCAACGAGGAGAAAACACAAGCCGGGCCACAGACAGAACCGGAGAAAGAGAACAGTGGGGAAGTCCGGGTGATCGATGTCATCCACGGAATGGTGGATGCAGCAGCCGAGGAAACTCTTCGGGCCGAGATCAGGCGTGCGGCATGCGGCAAGCAGGTCATGTCCGTAAGTGCGGGAAGCAAACGTCCGCATCTCGACAGCCATTCTGGGGGGAACCTGTCATTTTCTGATCAAGACCTTCAACGCCTCCAGATGCCGCATAATGACGCGTTGGTCGTCTCTCTCACCCTCGGCAACTCGCTGGTCCGCCGAATACTGGTCGACCAGGGGAGTTCGGCCGAGGTCATGTATTACCCCCTGTTCAAGGCATTGCACTTACAGGAGGCCGACCTCACACCTACCGAGGTGCCGCTGGTAGGGTTCAACTCGGCTCCTGTTTGGCCCCTCGGTAAGATCACACTCCCTATCCGCACGGGCACAAGGACCGTAGAGGTCGAGTTCGTGGTCGTCGATGTGCCGAGCCCCTACAACGCCATCGTCGGCCGCGTTTGGCTGCACAAGCTTGGGGCCGTAGCCTCGACATATCATCAAGTCCTTCGCTTCAACGGAACATGGGGACCCGAAGAAGTGCTGGGCGATCAATTAGCCGCCAAAAAATGCTATGTGGCGGCGATCAAGAGCAAGGTCTGCCCCGAACAGGTCCAATGGGTGGAGGCGCCGGACGCTCCCCTCCTGGACGATGTCGGCGCACCAGCTGCAGAGAAAGCAGTTGAGGATCTGATCACAGTACCGGCCGACGACACCAATACCGACAGAAATTTTCTGTTGGGATCAACCCTATCTCCAGCCGAACGGGAAGCCATGACTTGCTTCCTCAGGAAAAACATTGAGGTGTTCGCATGGACACCGTACGAGATGCCGGGCATCGATCCAGAGTTTATCTGTCACCACCTCAATGTGGACAGATCCAGCAGGCCCATCGTTCAGAAACCGCGACGCTCGGCCACGATCCATACTGATGCAGTCATCGAAGAGGTCGACCGACTGTTGGAAGCGGGGGCAATCAAGGAAGTACAGTACCCTACCTGGCTGGCAAACACCGTCGTTGTAAAGAAGAAAAATGGCAAGTGGCGCGTCTGCGTTGACTATACAAATTTGAACGACGCATGCCCCAAGGACTGCTTCCCGGTACCGAGGATCGACCGACTCGTCGACGCTACATCTGGGCACGCTCGGTTCAGTTTTATGGATGCATACCGGGGGTACCATCAGATTGCTATGCACGGACCGGACATGGAGAAGACAGCCTTCATCAGTCCCCACGGGTTGTTTTGCTATAAAGTTATGCCCTTCGGCTTGAAGAACGCAGGGGCTACATACCAGCGGATGGTGACGAAGATGTTCGGCAAACAGATTGGAGACACGATGGAAGCCTACATCGACGATATGGTGGTCAAGAGCAAATTTGAGGCCGAGCACCTAAAACACCTACAGGAGGTGTTTGACATTCTGAAAGCGCACAAGCTCCGTCTCAACGCCGACAAATGTGCCTTCGGTGTCGGTTCTGGGAAATTTCTGGGGTACCTTGTCACCAGAAGGGGCATCGAGGCCGACCCGAATCAAATCACTGCAATCAACAATTTGGCAGCACCATGCAGTATTAAAGGGGTTCAAAAGTTAACAGGGATGGCGGCCGCTTTGAACAGGTTTATCAGCCGATCTTCGGACAAGTGTCGTCCATTTTTCGCGCTTCTGAAAAAATGCAGCCGAAGGAGCTTTGAATGGACCCCAGAATGTGATCAGGCGCTCCTGGATTTGAAGGCCTACTTGTCTTCGGCGCCGCTACTCTCAACGCCGAAGGACAAGGAACCACTGTTCATCTATCTGGCCGTGTCTCCACACGCGGTCAGTTCTGTTCTTGTTCGGCAGGATGACCGAGCTCACCTACCTATCTACTATACCAGCAAAACACTGGTAAGTGCCGAGACCAGATATCTGCCCTTGGAGAAACTAGCGCTAGCACTGGTCTCCGCTTCCAGAAAGCTTGCGCCGTATTTTCAAGCGCACCCCATCACGGTTTTGACTTCACAACCTCTAAAAAGCCTGTTCCGTAAGGCTGATCTGTCTAACCGAATCTCGAAGTGGGCCGTGGAATTGGCCAATTTTGACATACATTACCAGCCGAGGACGGCGATCAAGGGGCAGGTTCTGGCGGATTTCATTGCCGAGTTCGCGCCGGATTCAGAGCCCACACAGCCGAACAAAGAGTCGGCAGGATCAGTTCAATGGCAACTATTTCATGGCGATTCTTGGAGGATGTTTGTGGATGGAGCATCCAACAATCATGGTTCCGGGGCCGGGGTCGTTCTGATTTCACCAGAGGGAATTGTCCATGAATTGGCAATCCGGCTCGACTTCCTCGCCTCGAACAATGAGGCCGAATACGAGGCCGTACTTGCCGGTCTTCGTTTCGCAGCAGGCCTCGGTTCGGAGAACATTAAAGCTTACAGCGACTCTCAGTTGGTGGTTCACCAACTTTCCGGCGAGTATGGAGCTCGCGACGACCGAATGTCCCGCTACCTTACCGCTTTACAACTTGCCAGCAAACAGTTCCGCACTTTTTCATTGGAGCAGATTTCTAGAGAACACAACGCCCATGCCGACGCTTTAGCCGGTCTCGCGTCGGCTACGGACGCTGGGGGGCAGAGGACCGTATCTATCGATATCCTCCCACAGCCGAGCATCGAAAAATCTGCGACCGAGCCAGTTTATTGCATCTCACAGGAACCCAGTTGGATGGACCCTATTGTAGCGTACCTTCAAGACGAGACGTTACCCGAAGACCGAAGGGAAGCACACAAGATCACTCACAAAGCTGCCCAGTTTTGGCTAGGACCAGGTAACAAACTCTACCGGAGAGCCTTCTCGGCACCTTATCTGCTTTGTGTGCACCCCAAACAGACTGGGGCTATTCTTCAGGAATTACATTCGGGCAGCTGCGGATATCACTCTGGAGGACGATCGCTCGTGCATCGTGCCCTGACTCAAGGCTATTGGTGGCCTAACATGAAAAAAGAGGCCGACGAGATGGTAAAAAGCTGCGACCAATGTCAGAGGTTCTCTACGCTCATACATCAGCCGGCCGAAGAACTCAATCCGCTATCTAGTCCATGGCCGTTCGCACAATGGGGGCTGGATATAGTTGGAAAATTCCCTGTGGCCCCAGGAGGCTTTAAATTCTTGATCACCGCTACGGACTACTTCACCAAATGGATCGAGGCCGAACCATTGGTCAACATTGAAGACAGAGATGTGAAGAGGTTCGTATGGCGAAATATCATATCAAGGTTTGGTATCCCCTATGCTTTCATATCAGACAACGGCACGCAGTTCGTTGGGGACCTGTTTACCAACTTCTGCGCCGAGCACAGGATCCGCTTCTTCAATTCCACACCGTCATACCCACAGTGTAACGGACAGGCCGAAGCTTCCAACAAAATCATCTTGAACGGGATCAAAAAACGACTGATGGCAGCGAAGGGTAAGTGGGCCGAAGAGCTTTATAGCGTTCTATGGGCATACCGGACAACGCCTCGCCGCTCCACTGGCCGAACACCGTTCTCCTTGGCCTTTGGCACAGAAGCTGTTATACCTTTGGAAGCTGGCCTCCCGACGATGCGAACAGAAGGATTTCATCCGGACACCAACGATAAGGCTTTATCAACGGCCTTAGACCTGGCCGAAGAACAGAGGGAAGCTGCTCGGATCCGAATCGCCGCTTATCAGCAAACGATATCTCAGGGTTATAACGCCAGAATTCGGCCCAGATCTTTCAAACCGGATGATCTTGTTTTGAGAAAGGTCGTCGGCGCGAAACGTACAAATAAGCTCGGTCCTAATTGGGAAGGTCCCTACCGAGTGATCAAGGTCATTGGGGTCGGCTCCTACAGACTAGAAGACATGGATGGGACGCCTATTCCCCGACCTTGGAATGCTCGCAACTTAAGGAAGTACTTCCATTAAGTTCTCTATCTGTTTGTCTTGTCCCGAGAAGTGCGTGGTCTACGGCCTCACTCTCTTCAGTTTATTCATTTTTGGTTTGTTTTTGTAATCGAGATTTGTTAGCAGTTCGTAACTCCTCAGGTTCGGTCTATTCTTTACTTAGTGAAATTTATGAAATTTCTCCAAACGTTCGGCGACGTGCCTCTATGTTATCCGTTACTGAACGGTTCGGTTTATTCTTTACTTAGTGAAATTTATGAAATTTCTCCAAACGTTCGGCGACGTGCCTCTGTGTTATCCGTTGCTGAACGGTTCGGTCTATTCTTTACTTAGTGAAATTTATGAAATTTCTCCAAACGTTCGGCGACGTGCCTCTGGGTTATCCGTTACTGAACGGTTCGGTTTATTCTTTACGTAGTGAAATTTATGAAATTTCTCCAAACGTTCGGCGACGTGCCTCTGTGTTATCCGTCACGGCACGGTTCGGTTTATTCTATACTTGTGAAATTTTGAAATTTCTTCAACTGTCCAAACACTGTGACACTCTGTTCGGCGAGGTGCTTCGGTGATCTTTATAAAGAAGAGACAAAAGGCACGGTTCGGCAAATAACAGCTGCTCGTATTCAAATTTGGAGTTCAGTACATGAAAAGCTATTAAAGCAAAATGAAGATAAAATTGGCGCGCAGGCCCTACTCTAAATTCCTACTTAAACGGCCGGGCCACCATCTTCGGCGACGGAAGAGTCAGGTACTCGTTCCGTGTCCGGGAGGCCGGTCTCTTGGGCCGGGGATTGCGCGACGGCCGCACCGTCACTGGCCGGCTCAGCAGCAGCAGAGGGTTCTCCGTACGGCGGGATATCCTCGTACAGAGCTGACCCTTCCGGCACTCCAGCAGCCTTCAGTGCCCGGCAGTAGCCGCTACGGAAAGCCCCCTCCAGAAGCTCGGCCAATTGGGCATTGATGCCCTCCATTTGCTTCAGGAATTTCTCCTGAGCTTCGGCGTAGCCGTCGTTGTAGCCTCTGGAATCGGCCTCGTCGACCTTCTTGGCCGTGTCTGCCTTTGAGGCCTCCAGCTCTGCGGCAAGAGCCTTCCCATTTTCCTCGGCAATGGACAGGGCCGTGCGGATGGCATTCCGCTCTTCTCGAATTGTGTTCTTTGACGCACTCTCCTGCTCGAGTGCGGTCTTCAGAGCACGGATTTGATGGGCCTTCCGCATCAGCCCGTCGGACACGGGAGCCAGGTGTTGGGTCGCCTGCGTTACGAGACCGAAGAAAACAATCAGTACAGCGCATGAAAAAGAACTTGGCGAAAATAAGAAAAAGAAAGGGTAAAATACCTTGACCATAAGCCGAGCCATCTCGAGGAAAGACTGGTCCAGCGGCGTCGGCAGCGCCTCGGCATCCTTAGGGAGTGTCATCCCTTCAGCCAAGGTCAACGCCATGAGCGGGTTGGCGTTGATGGTGTCGTCAACGGTCAACGGCCGGCCGAGGAAAGTGAGTTTCGGCTTGAAGACTTGGGGCGTTGACGTGCCCGTTGCTTCGGTTGAAACCGGGGGCTGGCTCGCCTTCGGCGGAGCCATAGCACCCCCCTTCGAATGCCCGGCCACAGAGGCCTTCCGTCGGGAATCCTCCTCGGACTCCCTCGTCTTTTTGGAGGCAGCAGTGCTCTCCTCCACCCCTTTCCTCTTCTTTTGAGGATCGGCAGTACGGGTTGGTTGCTGGGTGGATCCGCCGATGGCAAGCTTCAGAGTGACCTCTTCAGGGGCCTTCCTCGGCATATTGGCAGCCTCTGCGATAAATGTCCTCAGTCCTTGTTCACTGAAGTCAAATGACGAGCAATGACTATAACTTGACGGGGTTGATGAAGAGCAGGTACCTGAGGAAATTTGAATGACCTCGGTGTCGGCTCGGTTCTCCTCTAGAGCTTCGGAGCTTTCGCTGCTGCTAGAATCTCCTCGGCACTTGAGCTTCGATCTGTAAACCTCGACGTAGCCGAGCAGAGCGGAGCAATGTCTGTGCCTCCTCCGAACAGTGAATGCTCGGCTGATTCTATTCCAGTCGGCCTTGCTCCGGAGGCGGTCGACAACTTCTTTTCCTGCAAAAAGATAAAAAAATCAGAAGAGCTAAAAGGAAGAGACGAACAGGTCAACAGACCGTACATAGACTCACCGGCAAACCCAGGGACGCGCGGAATGGAGTATTGACGAAATTCGCCGGACGCGAATTCGAACTCTCCTCGGACCACGACGAAGTCATTGGCATACTTGTCGGAGTCCGGGAGGCCTCTGATTAGCCTCCTTTGTCCGGTTCGGCAGCTCAGGTACTTCCTCCTGGCCACCTTGTTCTGGCTTACTAGGTAGAGGCCGAACAAGTCTTCAACCTCGAATTCGAGGTGGTACCTCTCCTTGAGCTCTATGACCCCTACCACTATTCGGTAGAAGTTGATAGTCACTTGGGAAGGGGTCAACTGGAGCACGCTCAGCACTTGCCGAAGGAAAGGATGGAACGGAAAGCGCACGCCGCCCTCGATGATAGCCATCAAGGGCAGAACGATCTGGAAGTCGTCTGTCGTGACGCTCTCCTCCGGCCGAACGAGGTCTACGAAGACACTGTCCGGAATGCCGTAAGTTGCGCGGAAGTCTGCGAGACTCTCCGGATCCTCGAAGAAGCGGGAGTAACGGTTCTTCATCGGGTGAGTGGCCGAAGTCTTCGGCATCACTTCTGGGGTCCCTGCCGAGCCGCTGGTCCCGGCTTGTTCGGCGCTATTGGATGACATCCCCGCTGAGTCTACTTCTGGTCTGGACATCCTATAAAGAGTGCACGGGTGTTAAAAAAAAATAAAAGGTGACTCAGCTGGGGCCTAAACTAATGGGGCCGGGGCTTCGAAGCCCCTCAGGATATCCTCGGCAAAAACACCGTCGCTCGGCCAGAACGCTTGTCGCTCGGCCAAGTTTTGGATTTTTGCCCAGGCGACACGATTCCTAAGGTCGTCCTAAACCTATCAGAAAAAGGAAATTCTTGCAGAAAAAAGAAATCAGCGGAAACTTACCCAAGCGAACGCGGTGATTTGTTGATGGAGTTTGGAACTCTTCGAACTCTGGATGATTGCGCAAGAACTGGAAGAAAATTCTAGAGAGAGAGGGGGTCGCAAGAATCTGGGAGTAGGAAAAGCTCCAAGATTTCCCAGGGCCTCTATTTATAAGAAGGTACCAAGGCGGGAAAACGGCCGGCGTGAGTAACGAGGCGCCCCTGCACGCGGATTTGAACCGTTCCGCCTCCCACCGTCAAATGGGTGCCACGTGTCATCACTTCAGGTTCTGACGTTTCGCGTGCGCCGCCCTTCAGCGCCCCTCCGGCTCTACCGTTTGATGAAACCACGTGTCGCGATCTCAGATCCTGACACTTCGCATCCGCCGTTCTGCAGTGTCCTTTCGGCTCTGCCATTAAAGGAAGCCACATGCCATCATCTCATCGCTTGACACTTCGCATCCGCCGTTCTGCAGTGTCCTTTCGGCTCTGCCGTTGGATCGAACGCCACGTGTTGCAATTTCCGCCACTGACGATTCACGTCTGTTCGGTTCCGAGCAGAATGCCCCAGGGCATCAATAACAGACACAATTTCTTCACGGCCTTCAAGAAAAATCTGCCTTCATGCCGGGGCTCGGCCACATGGTCAATTCCCCCGTACCAAGCTGCGTACGACTGAATTGAGGGGCTATTGTAGTAGGCCGGAATAGTCATTGATGGGCCCCCGGCCCATGACCAGCTGCACCATACTCAGGGGCTCCACGAAGCCCAAACTCACCTGGGTTGGGCCGAACACTCTACCGGCCGGAGCCTTTGCTCGGCTGTTCCGAACGGGTTTGGATCTCGGCCCTAAACCCTGCCGAACAGTGGGATCGCAATCCGCACAGATCTTCGGCCCCCTTGGGGCGGCTTCTTGACCAGGTCGTCTCAGAAACGCCCGGTAATTCAATTTCCAAAGCACGAACACACGTTCTCCGCTTTCTAAGGGACGTGCAGGCGCACCTTTCCAACTCACTCGAACGTGGGACGCGTGGTAGAAGACGTGCAAAGCACATCCTTCCGATCCGCTTCGGCGTGGGACACGTGCCAACGTTCCCACACTCTTCGGACCACGTCCTACATGCTGGGCCGGACGTTCCGGAGACGGTTGGATTCCTATTCTATAAATATCCCGACGGCACTCCAAATCCAAGGTACACGCACACTCGCGCTTAGAGCTTACTTTCAAGTTATTTCTCCTCTTCCTAAAGAGCTAACTTGATCGTCGGAGTGCCCACCGGAGATCCAACTCCCCCCGGTGTGCACTAACTTAGTGTTGAGTGTTTTGCAGATCGAAGATCCGATTCTACAACCCGAGAAGTCGAGAGTGGATTCTAGACTCCACATGCACATAAAAATATTTATGTTTAAATATGTCTGTAACATATATATTTTCTAGTATTACTCATTTAATATGGACACGTTTTTATAGTGACAAGATTGTAGTGCGGTTGAATTGAGATTTTCGAAACATCATTATTGCAATTTAAACTTATTGTAAAATATTTCATTTTATACAAAAATATTAATATTTACATGGACGAACTAGACATTTTTTAAAGATAAATCATTAATATGATTCAACTAGTGAATAGTAGAAAGTTCTCTTTCAATTATAAAGATGTAACTATTTGATAAATCTGATTTTTTATATAAATAAATTTTTTGACGAACTTTATAAAATTAGCAAATCATAATATCTTAAAAAGATAATACTGAATTGCACTGCGAGACCCAAATTCATGTTTTAGTATGAAGCCGTTGAAATCAGGGGCAAAACTAAGATCCAATATTTGGAGGGTCGAAATTTTATTTTTTGAAAAAAGAGGGGACCAAATGTAATTTGAGGGGCCGAAATATATATTTTTTATAATTTTTGAAATTTATACTTAGGTCCTAAACCTTTTTATAATTTTTTGGGAGGCTTGGCTCCAGTAGGAAAAATTTATGGTCCCATGAAAGTCTTCAAGAAAAATTTTCCTAATTTAAAATAGATGAATTAGATTTTACTTGATTGTGTAAGTTTTTAAATCCAAATAAATCATAACCTTTGATTTTAAATTCGGGAATGCTTTTAGAAAAAAAATTATGGGACCATAGCACTCTTGTAATCTACATGTGGGTTCCGCAACTGGCTAAAATCAAGCATGAGTGTTTCCAAAAACTCTTTTTTTCTTTTTTTGTCAAGCCTTGTTTGTTTTGTCGTTTCTCAATTTTATTAAGAAAATATATTGTGAATTAATTTAAATAATAATTGATAAAAAGGCATAAGGTTTAATAATTTTTTAAAATTAATTTAAATAATACTTGATAAAATAATTAAATCTATAATAAACTATAGCAAATTTAATTTTAATAATTATAAAATAAATTTAAAATTTATATAACAAGGGTACAATCTGTAATTTATAAAAAGATGGGATAAAAATCATATTTTTTAGAAAATAATGTATTCCTGTCAAAACCCCATCAGAAAGTCTATCCGGTCGCAGATCCGGTTGGGCATCCGGTCAACCGGACCTACAGTCGGATTGAAATCCGAATTGAAATCCGGACTTGGAAAACTTTCTGGTAATTAGTAATTCGGGTTTTCTCATCCGGCGAAACTCCGTTAAGGCTAATATTATACAAAAACACTCAAAATGGGTTCAAGAATAAGGCTTACAATTGATTTTAAATTTGATGAAAGTTTGGTCGGGTTTTGATCGCCGGGTTGGCTCGGCGGAGTTTTGTCGGAACTTCTTCTCCTTCCTTTTTCTTCCTCTCTTCTTCTTCCTTGCTACTTCTGGATGATGGTGTGAGTTTAGAGAAGGGAAAGGCTGCTATTTATAGTAGGAGGAGGACGAGAAGAAATGGATGGTTGGGATTAGGCGGTGAAATCCAACGGCAAGGAAGAAGATAGCCATGGATGATGGCAATAGGGGAGGTTGGTGCAGGGTTACAAGTGCAGCGGCAAGAGAGAGGCTGGTGGTGGATGTGAGTGATGGGAGTGGAAGGAGCGACGAATGGGAGGTGGTGATGAGGGACTGTTGGGGAAGGGATAGGAAGGAGAGAGAGAAAGCTATATACACAGCTGTAAATACGTATAATATTATAGAAAGTATATGAGTAAGCTTCTAATGAGGGATCCCTCATTTTGCTAAAATGAGGACCTCTCATTTCTGGATCAAATATTGATGATCGGAACCGTTCAATGTGTTTAAAACACGTTTTTAAGGGTATTTGCGAGAAATATTATATATACAAATATATATATATAGACGTGTACACAACAAAAAATTATACACGCGAAGTAAAATAAAATATACTCGAATTATATATTAAAATTGATAAAAAAAAATACGGATCATTACACATGAACCGAGCAACATGTGTTTTTTTAGTATTCGAGTCACAAAATCAATATTTGAACACATTAAATACAAATATTAAAATAAAAATGACGATTTTGTCTCTCAATTTTAAAATCCAATAAAGGTATGCATGAATATTTTCACAATTTTAACGTAAAAACAGTGGAAAACCAAATAAGCATGAACAAGGTTTAATGGGTGATGGAGTTAATTAAATAATTTAGGCCAAATAAAATGAATTATTACTCTTCCAATAATTAAATAATTTAAGAATGACGAGATATCAAATTTGCCCTTTGTAATCAAATAGATGAGAGCCAAGGCTATTAGTCTTGAGTGTGAGGTTATGTAGAACTTTTGGAGATTGCGTTTAGAATAATTTAGGAATCATAGCGGAATCAAAATTGCGCTATAAGTTTGGAAAATGCAAAATGCATAAGTTCATGTGCACATGGTGTTGTTGGAAATTTGGAAAGATTGTGAATGAAATTAGGACACTAGAAGATCTCACGAGGCAATCGAAAAATCTCATTGATTACGACTCATTTATGGTTGCATTGATGTCCATCAAATGCGCCATTAATGTTCGTCTATTTATAGTGAATCCGTTTCTTGCTTTTGAGGGACAAGAACGATTTGAAAGTTTTGTGTCTATACGATTTCCTTTTAGTTTTTCATGTTTTATGGAGAGAGAGTCACAAATACAGTTAGTTCGACAGACGATCGATAAATAGGTGTTCTATCGGCAGAGTGAGCCATTTTACTCTGGGAAACAAGCGCTGGTGTGATCCTCTGACACCGACGGGAGGTGGCAAATCTGTTTTAAGGAGACTGTGATTTCAAAGAACTCGGTTTGGTAATATATTTTTGTTTTTGAATTTCTATTGTAATTATGTTCTGTAATTCGATTACCGATTCAATGAAATTATTTTCTGGAATGAAATCCGATCAACTTGTTTGCATATATTTTTCTTACAATTTTAAAACTGATTCGATCACTTTTTCGATTGATAAGTATTCAATTTTTTCATGAAAATAGTTTCTACTTTGCAGCTAATCGTTTCGTGCTGATGTAGTCCTTAGGAAGTGGGTATATGTAGAATTCCTGTGCAATAATCAGACAGCAATACCTCTTGATTAGGGCTTTAGGTGGTTTATGCAACAATCAAAACCATCATCTGCTCAAAATGCAATCTACGGTTAGTAGGTTGTGTATGTATGTATATAAGACAGTAAGGTATACATTTTCCCTTCGGTGTCTTATTTGACCTACATCAGTTTATTGAGTCTGATATGTTACGGGTTTTGACTAGTATCATAAGCTAATTCAAAGACCCTTTCTATGGGTTTTGTAGTTTAACTGATTATTGGTAATTGAATGGTTATAAATTTTCTAGCTTGGTGGAAAAATATTAACTTCTCAAAGGAAAAAAAAAGTACGTGAATGCTCTTGTGTGGTTTTACTGCACTTAAAAGATTTTGCAATGGGCTATTATTATTAAGATGGTATTTATTATCATTATTGAATATAAATGTGTTGGGCAAGTAGTATTTTTTTGGGGACAAATACGTGTATGCTTTAGTATTGTACCTTGATGCAAATAAGATTTTTTTAGGATTTATCATGTTCACGCTTGTAGCTTAGATATTGTGGAAATCAAATGTGCCTATGATTTTATTTTCGAGAAGTTGTCCTTGCATGACATTGATTAATATTAAAATCATTGTTCAATGTGTGAACATCGGATTCTTATAAATTTAATATTTTGCATGTGAAATTTTATACTTATGTGAGCATGTATAAATTTATTCAATAATTTTGTGAAATATTGATACATGCATAAATATTGAGAATTATTTTGCTAATGAAAATATTTATTGAGGCATTGTCCTTAATGGTGTAACTACAACTGTTAGTGCGTCAACAGAGATCTTATGAGATCATGCGGCTATTTTTTATGAGAATGAGCAGAGTTGGCAAGTTATTGCCGGCATAAAAGTCAAAGTGACTAAGACTTCTTTTCAAAATGTTGAAAGAAGCAATAGACATTGGTTTTGATCCAATGATATATGCAGCTTGTAGTTTGTACAAGTGCGTGGAGACAAAGTATTTTATACTTTTAATCACATGTAATAGTGCTATCTAGTCTTGCCCAAGAGCAAGGATATCATGCAAAAAAAGTGATGAAAATTCAAGAATATGGGAGCAAAGAGCATCCTTACTAATTCTTTGGAATGTGGGGGTATCTTGCATATGTGGTTGTACCAATACCCAAGAGCGTCGGGAAATGCTAAAAAATCGTTAACTGTATGTTGATCGATTTTTGTGGTGCATGTAAAATTCTCGTAAATGAATCTAAACTACTTGATATTAAGAATATCGAGAAATGCATCATTCTTCGGACATGTAATTATGTATAGATCTAGGGGAGAACCACTAAAAAGTGATAGTAAGGATGTTGCGAGAATGATACGCACATGACTATAAGCTACACTATACCAAATATCTTGCAGTACAAGGGAGGTATAGTGATGAAATTGGATATCTGTTATAAAATATTCGGAATCCATAAGTAGATATGTTTTCACACTAGCAGATGCAACTGTGTGTTAGAAATCTTTTAAATAGACGAGTATAACACGCTCTATAATATTAGTTAGAGTTTATTGCTCTAGACAAAGGTAACAAAGAAGTAGTATGGCTATGCAACCTCTGGAAGATGTTCCTAGGTGGATGAAAACATGTGCCAACAATATCTGTAAATTGTGATAGCCAATTGAAAAATGGACGGGCACAGAATAAATTGTAATGATAAGTCTCGACATGTTGTAGTTGACATAATACCATTAAATTACTACGCTCAAGTTAGATTGTCACATTTTGACAACGGAAATTAAAAGACAATATTGCAGATCTGCAAATTAAAGGATTAAATAGAGAGCTAGTTGTGAAGTATCAACGAGAATGGGGGCTAAAGCTTATGAAGTTTAAAACTACTGTGATGGAAACCCAACTTTGTTGATTAGAGATCCCAAGATCAAAGTCTACTGTGACAACATAATCGCTTGTTCTTACGGGGATCACTACAAAGATTGATTCTTCTACCTTTTCCTATAATGCAACAATGATATTATTAAAGATAAACAATTATTATTTGCTTTTAATGACTCTTATGTGTTGAAATTAGAATTTCTAGTGGAGTATTTGAGATGCTCGTGATAAGAGGTCACCTATGTGAGTGTGAAGTGGGGCCGCTTCAATAAGAATTTAAGAAGGCAAAATTCTTAATAACACTTGCAGAACCAGGATGTGTGTTCATGGCCAAGACAAACACAACAGTGAGAACTAAACTATTTTAGGAGAAATTTCTATGTAGAGTTTGTTGTCTCGGTCAACACAAACGACAGAACCGTTCAAGATATGTCGTTCACTGGCCAGCTAGTAAATCGATAGGCTTTCGCAATGGAAGATTCAAGATCAAAAGCTACCTATCCTAACAAGGATTATTTGATGCACTCTCTTTCTAGATTTGCTTTGTATTTTGCGTCAATTTTTGCCAAATTTATTAATGTGGGGGATTGTTGAAAATTTGAAACGGTTGTGAATGAAATTGGGATACTAGAGGGTCTCATGAGGCAACCCAAAAGTCTCATCGATTATGACTCATTCATGGTTGCATTGATATTCATCAATTGCGCCATTGATGTCCATTATATTTTTATTAATCCTTCATTTATGTTGTTGGTGGTTTCAAAAGTTTATGGCTTCTATTTATAGTGAATCCGGTTTTGAGGGATAAGAACGACTTGGAAGTTTTGTATCTATACGATTTCCTTTTAGTTTTTTGTATTTTGTGGAGAGAGAGTCACAAATACAGTTAGTTTGACAGTTGATAGATAAGTAGGTGTTCTATCGGCTGAGTGTGCTGTTTTACCTTGGGACAGTGTGATCCTACACCCACAAGAGGCGGGAAATCTGTTTTAAGGGGACTGTAATTTTACAGAACTCAGTTAAGTAATGTATTGTTATTTCCGAATTTTCTAGAATGGAATTCGATCAACTTGTTCACATATTTTTTCCCACAAGTGTAACTCTTTGTGCCATAAGTTTGGAAAAATACATAGTGCCTAAGTTCATGTGATATGGGTTTAACGCTTTCTGCCCTAAAATTTACTTACTTTGTGATATCAGTACAATTTATTGTATTTTTTTTTAATTTTAAAAGCTGTAGTTAATCAATACATTTTCACAATTAACTTTATTTTACAACAAGAATGTTGGAAACTTTTATGCATATCTATTCTTTCATATCAATGATTATAGATGTCATCATTTAACGCTTTAAACCAATCATTATATCAAGCTAACAAATGTGAAACTCGGACTGTTCGACGAGGAACACTAGGCATGGCCAAACAGATGGAATGAGCGATGACTTGCCTACATTGACTGTGTCAAATACCTAAAATCACATAATTAAAAGAAGTTCACTACTATTATTTGGAAAATAATATACAACACTCGGAAATCAAATCCCCAATCTTTCCACTACCTACCCTATATATACTGGCCACAATTATCTTACTCAGATGTGTACATTATAATCCAAATTTATAAAACATTGATAAATGTTCACATACTTCAACTAATTTAATTGCCGAAGGTTCTTGACCAAAAATATCATCTGTTCTTAAATTGATCTTGTCAAAATTCTCTTGAAGTTCTTGGAATATTTATCCAAATTTGACACCATTAATTAGCATATCTGCACCTTTGAGAGGCTAAATTCGTTCGGAGAAAAAGGAAAAATGATCTCAAAATGTTGTAAGGGTCGATATGTCCGAGTGGTTAAGGAGACAGACTCGAAATCTGTTGGGCTTTGCCTGCGCAGGTTCGAATCCTGCTGTCGACGCTTGTTTCTTTTGCTATTTAATATTACCATTCACGAGGTCGAGTCAAGCAAAACTAGCAGCGAGTGACAAGTTACCCGCAGATCCTCTCTATCTCTCCGAAACCCCCCTTCCCGGCAAAACCCGACAACTCCAACCGCGCCGTGGCGATGAAGACGCCCCTTTAGAGCCTCGGATGTTCGACCCAGGATATCCATGGCCGAGAAATTCACAGGAAGTGTTACTTTTCTTTTAATTTGATTCCACTTAGCATTCACGGTTTCAGGTGGTCTTGCAAAACGTTCCCCGTTGAGTACTCCTTTCCGTTGTTAATGTTTTGAGCTCCGTAATCAATGTTTGCCAACAGTTTCTTGTGGTCATAATTGGATTATCAATCCTGCGGGTGGGTTGTTGAAATGAGTTTGAGAGAGCGAAGGGGAAGGGGTCGTCGGGATTTGAGGGATACTATCAAGCTAGGGTGTGTTTATTGGGGTGTGTGTTGGCGGTGGTGAGTGAGTGATGTGTAGAGATTAGCTTGACCAGAGAAACAGTGACAGACTGGGGATGGAAACAATTTGACTGCAAGTGGATTTGGTGGAAAACAATTTGAAATTTCTTCTAACACATTTGTCTTGCCATTCTATCATCTCTTCTTTTGTTTTCCTTTCATTTGGTGAGAAAACAATATTTTGACATTCTGGTTTTGGCATCTCACAATCTGTATGTGGAAGGTCCAAATGTTTAAGAACAAGTATGAGAAGTCTAAAGTGGAGTATACATGTTTCTTTTTGTACTGAAATTTTTGCAGTCAACTAGTGACTTTGCAAGTGATAGGTTGCTTCAGTTAGGGCTTTATAGGTCCATCTTATGGGTTTTGAATCCAATCCTAGGCATTCTCTCCACACCATTTTTGGTTTGAGCCATTTTCTTCACGTCAAAGCTATTTTTTGGCTAGCTATATTAGTATTTTGTTAAATTCTGACAACGTTATCCAAAGATGCCGAAGTCATTTTTCATATTAACGGGTCATAGTGGTATGAAATTATGAATCACTTGAATCATTTCATATATAATTGAACGATAAGGAATAGCAACACACAAATGTTGATGTTGTAATAAATGGGTTTGCCATTGCTTGTGCCAAATTTAACTTGAGAAATGACGAAACTATTCTTTTGTTTGAGAAATGACCAATTATTGAATGTTGTTTTTCAGGTTTCATGGAAAATAATGATTTTGTCTTGACAATTCGCTTTGCCATGGGGGATATTGTTAGGTAGTTGCTAGTACGATTGTTCAGCATCCACAGCTTTCTGATACTGTCATTTTATCTCTCTGCACGTTGTACCCAATACATTATTTCCTCCAGTTGCAAGATCTTGATTCATTTTTCAATTCCCTCATTTGTGAAGTTAAAGACATTGGTGCTCTTGGATTGGAGGTGATGAAGAGGAGGTAATCTCTGTTTACTATAGGTATCTAGTCCCTGCATTCTATATGTTGCTTAAGTGATTCCTGCTATGAAAGAGGAAGTTTTTATTAAAAGCATTAGGAGAAGAGTGACCCAACAACCGTTGAATGTTTGGACCGATATTCAAATGAAATGTTTCCAGTTTGATGGCTTCCTTCACATTAAATTATTGCTTGCGTCCCTTGCTTCTATCGTAGTCATCTGTTACCTGATTGCCTCAATCATTGTGGAATTATAATCAAATTGTGGAAGCTGGTGTTAGTTGTAAGTTGTAACCACAAACTCTGTTTTTCAACCTCTCCATTGTTGCTCTGCAGGAAGCCATGCGGAAAGCTGACCCATCGGCCGGTTGCTCCTTTGACTGAACTTAATACTAACTGAGTTGGACTAAATTATTTTTGGTTAAATATACTCAGTATTACTTGATATTTAGTGATTCTTTTGTCAAATTGTTACCATTTTCTCATTTGTCTTGATGAGAGGAATCAAAAAATTATAAAAATATGACCTATAAATGAAATAAGTTTAGATAAGATGACGCTGAAGACACTAAAAACAGTAAACTTTTTTTTCCGTTTTCAGCAAACTTTTTGTGTCTTTCCCTCGTACCTTTTTACTTTCTAGATTACTTTCATCTAAACGAACTAGTAATTTCATAAATTTAATCTGAGCTTGATAAAATTTGAAAAAGAAAATGGTCAAAAAACAGTGATATTAATACCTATTAATTTAGGCCAAAGAGAATTTCATGGCCCGTATGCTATGGCACACTGTCTTGTTCTCTCTCCCTCGTTTTATTTTTTGCAGTATAAACCAGAATAATTAGTTATTTCCGTCTATCTTTGTGCCTTTGTTGTCTTGTGCCCTAGTTGGGACGTTATTCATTTATCATTACCTGCTGTATGATCATTCCGACGTGGTCATATTTCATGTAATCTACATCTATTGCAATTCAGCTAATCCACTCTCTTGCCACCATGAAGAAATAAGTATTCTGCTTCAAGGTCCTGTTTCTCCACTACAAGTCTTTTGCTAGCCTTTTGAGGTTATTTTCTGATTAGCAAAGTCAGAGCGACCTCTTAGGTTTACATAAACCTGCAAGCGAGAAAGTTGGCAATGTTTATAAATTATACTGGGTGTTTGATATCTTATTTTTTGTCAGCCTGCTCTGAAGAAATAGAGCTTCAGAAGGGAAAACTTATTGTAAAGGAGGCACCTAGAGCAGTAAGCATCAACTCCCTTTTAAGTTTTAACCAATATCGATTACAGTTTGGTATATGTTTCTTTTCAGAGCTTCAGTGCAGTCAATCCGTCCCGAGGGCATATGATAACTCTGTTTCCAGTTTAGACACGAAATTGTTTCCTTGGCACCTCTCTTTATTAGTTTTTCATGGGTGATGTTGCATTGATTCAGGTACTGAACGAGAATGTAAACTACTTGCTGAAACCATGGCTAAGTTCGGTTGTGAAAACAAAGAGGTCCGTAGCAATGAAGACAGTGAATAGGAGGATAGACACTGGGATGGGAGATAACTGAGTTGGAGAACTCTAGCACTGGGTTAGGCTGCTTATGAATCTCTCTCTCTCTCTCTCTCTCTCTCTCGTCTCTGAATGTGTGCATGTCTTTCACAAGGCGACATGCTGATGAGTCCTTTAGATATCCACTACTCAGTGAACAAGTTCAGCTTCCATATTTCATACCGATTGGTGGCAATGTCAATGTCCCTTGTATTTACATTTTTGTCTCTTTTTTTTCTTTCTGGTAGCTACTTTTTTTTTTTTTTTTTTTTTCTGGTAGCTACTTTCGGAGGAGTTGTAATTGGATTTGGTGATTTTGAAGCTTCGTTGCTTCTATGGATTACTCCACAGCCATATCAATGACAGAAAGTTTGGCATTTCTAATGGGTACCAAAACATGGCATCTTCCAAAGTAATTCACACGCTTCACTGTTCCATTGGTCTCCGTAACAGATGCAGATGCAATTCTGTTAACATAACTTAAGGTTACGCCCTACAGGATGGATGACAGGGAAGAAGGTGTAGAATGAAAAGAGGAGGCAGCTGCCCCACTCTCAACAAGAAACTGCAATATATGGTCATACCCCATGGCTTTGGCCAAGTAAAGAGGCGTCAAGCCCTTCTTGCTCCTGCCATTCACATTTGCTCCCCTGTTGACCAACACTTCAACTGTCTCCAAATGGCCTCCTTCCACGGCCAAGTGAAGCGGCGTGTGCCCTTCATGGTCCTGGCATTCCAGGTCAGCTGAGCCCAACTCGACGAGCATCATCACTGCGTCCTTGTGCCCTTTGATTGCAGCGACGTGGAGAGCGGTTAGACCATACTGATCACGGAAGCTCACACTTGCGTCTCGATCTAGCAGATACTCAAGGTGGTTTAGGTCGCCACGCCTGGATGCGTCTAGAACTGCCTTGCCCCGTTCGAGTATATTGATCACTTCTTTCTGCATAGTTGTGCATTGCTTCTATCAGAGATGGATGGGATACAAAGAGAATTTTATACTAGAAATTAGTACATAATTGAGATAATTACATGCGGAATGTTAATGGGGAATAGTCTTATGCTTCATCAATATTTGAAGCAAAAGTTTCTACTTCATGCTATTCCTTGCTCCCTTGGAATAGTTGTGCATTGCTTCTATCAGTGATCCTATGATATTCACTCAATATAAGCTTTATATGAACAATTTCTTGAAAAAAAATCTATAAAAAAAAAAACCTGCAACAGAAAACCCAAGAGTCATGTCCCTACTTGTTTTATTTGTTTCTTAGTACAGTAGCAACAAGATTTCTTACATGCCCCTGATCTCGAGCAACATCAATGGCTGAGCGGCCACGATCCATTGAACTGATTGTGGGGTCTGCACCCACCTCAATCAGCATCTCCACCATCCGATCGTCCCCATTTGCAGCTGCTCTGTACAACGCAGTCCGACCGCCTTTACTCGTGGCATTCACGTCCGCACCTGCACCCACCAACATCCTAGCACACCTCTCGTGGCCCTTACTTGCCGCCAAATGTAACGGCGTCCGCCCCTCCTTATCTCTGCAATCCAACGGTCTAGGTTCTTCTCTCGCTCTAATCAAACTCAACATCTCCTCCGTTCGATCGAATGCGGCCGCCACGTGTAAATCCGTCCAACCCTTCGATGCCCACATAGACTTACTGACGTCACCCAACTTGGCCTGGAACCCGGCTTCAACCAGCAGGTTTACCATGTCCTCCGAGTTGTCCAACTCAGTCGCAACTCGGACGAGCGTCTCGGCCTCTCGTTTCGGAAACTCGCGCACAATGCTGCTTTGCCGCTTGATTATGCTCTTAACGGCGTCAAGGTCACCGTTGGCCACCGCGTGACGGAGGAGGAAGGGGCCCACGAAGGCGACTTTGAGTTTGATGTCTTGGGTGAAATCAGAATGAGCTGACTCATCAGTGGCGAGTGCGGTCTTGACAAGGAAGCGGTCAGAGGGGGAGCGTGGGAAGTTTGTGGGGATTTGGGATTGGGGTTTGAGGATGACTTGAAAATTGGCGTAGGATAAGGGTTGAATGAGTCCACTCGGTGGGTTAACCAGGAATTTGTGTGGGGATGAGGTTTGGACCTTGAAGGCTACTGGGGTGGTCGCGACGAGTGAGCGCAGGCGGACATTAGCTCGGCATTTGCATCCCAAAACGAAGTCTATTTTCACCTCTTGCTCTGATGCTTCCACCAATCTCTCCATCGATGAGAGAGGCGCGAGAGAGAGAGAGGGGGGCAACTATAGCTCCATGTTTTGAAACCGCATCTGATTTTCTTCCCCTCTACCATCATTTTTATTAGTAGAGAGAAAATAAGAAAATTTTACAATTACAAAAAAAAATATATTCTACAGGTATTCTCAATTAATAAAAGTGAAAGTAATTTTCAGCATTTTTTACATTAGAATGAAAAAAATTGCACTCTTTGAAACCCGAAAAATGGAGTGAACTATAAACGGTACATATGTATGGGTTATTGGTTCAACTGGGATTTAACTGGAATTAAACCTTACATCATAGGTATTTAATAAAAATATTAAAAATTAAAAAAGATATAATTATAAATTGTAATTTTTTACCAAGTATAAAAATTTAATTTCACGTCATTTTGTTCAAAGAATTATATGGTTCAGTGATAGAACATGATTATACGATAATGTGATTATGGCTCTATTTGGCATTTAGTATAACTCAATATAATTTAATTCGTTTAGATTAAATTATTTATGATATATTTTGACCGTATTTAATGTAAGTGTTTGTTTAATTTCGAATGTGTAACGGTTGAAAAGCCTTTATATGTAAACATATTCAGTTATAAAAAAATTAATATGGTAATTTTATCTTTTTTTATAGGACAGTTGTAGTTTCACTCCTGCCAATAAAGTCATAAATTCAATCAAAATATATGCAATAAATTAGCCCAAATGAACGTTTATTTAAACATATTAATCATTAAATAATCTAATAATGTACGTAGTTTTGCCAAATGAAGTTTATTTTGTAGAATACTAGAACACGGTGTTATTTGCTTACGTGTGTTGGGTTTAACACTCAATAAATAATATTTTTGACTCTTTTACAGTTTAAATAACTCTAAAATGAACAAATCGGTTTTGTTAAATTGATTGACTGTTCAATTACCAATTTGAATGGTTTGAGGCTGTGCAACACAATTCGACTAAAAAAATAGGTTTGGAGAATTGATTGGACCGGAACGGTTGATTCACAATTCAATTAGTTGGATTTTGCGGGATTTGAGGCATTGGGTCATGATGAAACGGATTTGTGATCGTCCCCCGGCTGACCTGCAAAAACAACTTGACACCGGTGTCAAGTTGTTTTTGCAGGTCAGCCGGGGACGATCACAAATCCGTTTCATCAGTTGGCGCCGTCTGTGGGAACGATTAGAAATTTATTGATTGATCGGATTTATGGTCTTGACCCGTTCAATGGCTTCCAATGATAACAATGCTCAGTCCGCTCCACCCGTTGCAACCGCTGCTGATTATCAAGCCCTCCGTCAGGACGTGGTGACGCTGACGCAAGGGATGCAGCGCATTCTGGAGCAGAATCAGGCCTTACTGCAGCGCCTGCAACCTGAACCTCCTACTAGAGATCCACCACCGCCATTGGCCCCGACGGCTGATCCCCCTGCCCCAGGAATGGCTGGAGCAGATTTTGATGTTACTGGGGGGCATGGGGAGACCAGCAGCCATGCTGCAGCACCTCATTATGGAACTTGTTCTGGTTCCACATTTCCTGAAGGTCTCATGACCGATCAGATGCGCCAGATGAAGACACAGTTGGATAACTTGACGAAGCAGATGAAGGCCAAAGCTCCAGCCTCTGTGGATGAGTTGGTACAAACCACTGAGCTTCCTTTCACTGCTGATGTGATGGCGGTACCCCTCCCCCCAAAATTCAGAGTCCCTCAGATCGACATTTTTGACGGGACAAAGGACCCTCTTGATCACTTGGAAACTTATAAATCCCTTATGCACCTTCAAGCAGTGCCTGACGCCATCATGTGCAGAGCCTTTCCCATCACTCTCCGAGGAGCTGCTCGGATGTGGTTCAACAAGCTTGCTCCAGGCACAGTCAGTACCTTCAAAGAGCTCAGTCGCCTCTTTGTAAGTTATTTTATTGCTGGTCAACGATACAGGAGACCAGCTACCTATTTGCTCAACGTCAAACAAACCAAGGGGGAAACCCTTAGAGAATTCACTACCAGGTTCAACAAGGAGTCCATGCAAGTAGATAATGCAGACGACCAAGTCGCTATTGCAGCGTACATGTCAGGTCTCAGGCCAGGGCAGTTCCTGTTTTCCTTGTCTGCGGAACCACCAACTAATATGGCTGAGCTCATGATGAGGGCTCAGCGACAGATGAACGCAGAGGACACGCTTACTGCCCATCGCAATTGCGAGAGGGAGGCCTCTGCCTCCCAGACAGGGCCTCCTCAACCAAGCAAACGGAGGAAAGAGACTGGGCAGTTTAGGACTGAGGACTACCCAAGAGGGAAGAAGATGGACAGGAGAGATTCTCCCCAAAGGGGGAGGCCAGAGAGAAAATTCCACAACTATACTCCCCTGGTCGCAACAGTTAATCAGGTGCTGCAGGAGATAAGTGATTACCCTGAGCTCAAGTGGCCAGGAAAGATGAAGACACCGGCTGAGCGACGTTCTCGTCAGAAGTATTGTCGTTTTCATCGTGATCATGGGCACGATACAGATGACTGCATTGAGCTGAAGCAACAAGTTGAGGGGCTGATCAGACGAGGACGTCTCCAGCGATTTGTTCGTAAGGAAGGGGAATTTAATCAGCGGGCAGGTCAGGCTGCTGGACCAGCTGATCACAGGCGTGAGAGGACTCCTCCTCCTCCTCCTCCTCATCGCCCCGTGGGGGAGATAAACACGATTTCTGGGGGACCAGGAGTTAGTGGAGATACCAGGGCTGCTCGGAGAACCTATGCCAGGGAAGTGTTCAATGCAGAGAGACCAGCCAAACGTACACTCTGCCCAATTTTACTGAGACAGTTCTTCTACATTATTCCTCCATCCTAGAACTGACTTAGGCATCGGAGGGGTGTTGGCAAGATACCACACCGGTGTCAAGTTGTTTTTGCAGGTCAGCCGGGGACGATCACAAATCCGTTTCATCAGGTCACTTTAACAAAGACGGTGATACATATGATGATATTATACACAGTTTGAATTTAGTCTATTTAATCTATTGTCTTTATTTGAATTTTTTTATGTTTTTAATTTGCGTCAAAATTTTAGATTATTAGTTAGTCTCGATGAAGAGTCTTAAAAAATAAAAAAGTGTGAACCAAATCTTTTAAAAAATTCAAAAAAGATAAATAATCTAAAAATATTTGTCTATTTTAATTTATTTTTATCTATAGTGAATGTTTTTAATATTTAAACATAACTTTTTATTTTTAAAATTTTCCTCTTTAAAATAAATTAATAATTTATAAGAATTAAACGTAAAATTAAAAAAGTACTATTTTCTTCAAAATAAAGACAAAATTATACAAAGTTAAAGCCAAATTAGACCTTATTCTCTGTCTGGAAAGGGAGCATGTGCTCGTGTTGGGTCCGTTGGACACGTGATTATGGGTGCAGACAATTCTTGGTTAGTTGGCCTGCATATGGTGACTGAATATTCTTTTTGTCTTTTGTTTTATTTGATCTTGTAATATCTGAAACAATTTCTTTGTTTGAAAAATCTAGGAGCAGTTGCATACATCCGAATATATATGTGTTTGAAATCATTGAATGTACACAGAATCTACAAATTATTAATATTTTTACGTGCATTCAATAATTTCAGACATATCTGTGTTCCTATTATTACTCTTCTTTGTTTGCCACCTTTTTTTTTTCCCAAATTCAAACACATATATTTAGAAGCTTTTGATGCGCGTACAGTGTAAACGATATGTGACATACTTGTGTTTGAATATGTGCACAAACAATATGTTCATAGACTTGCTTTTTTTTTTTTGAAAAGCCTGTGTACACAACCTTAAGGGCCACATGTATCCAACAATACTGAACACATCAGTATCCGTAAGTACTCTCTCTTTTTTTCCGCATATATGTCTGTTTATTCTTCCGTACATATTAAGCTTGTATAGACTCTGTAACTGGGACAGAGCTGCAATTGGTTTATCCATTGAACTCTTTCGTGTTTCTGCAGTTAAACGAGCATGAATTTAATCTCTCTCTCTCTCTCTCTCTCTGTGAGACGAAGGATCGCTGTGAAATCACGGTAAGATCAATCCTCATCATCTACCGATGACGATGGAGACATCCTAAATCTATGGGCAAAGTCTGTTAATTCAACTTAATGTCGATTTTCAATCACTATCATCGATTGAGTGGAGACTAACCATTGGTGCTGATGTTTGGGTGGAGCAGTTACCAACCACAAGTAAACAGCGTAACGAAAACAAAGAACATTTTTTAGGATAAAATTTTGCGAATGTCAGTTGCAGAATTTTTCCCGAGGAGATTCGCCAACTTCACCAAATACCAACGCCATTGACTTCACCGACTCCTGGAGCAAAAAAATTAACTGGACCTCTTCTCGTTCACTTAAATTATTGCGGATAATTACGAATTAGGAGCCAGCAGTGACTTGTCATCACGCCTTTGATTTGACTCGTTCGTGTTAATTCTACTCCAGTCGCTTTTTCAATTATGGGTTGCGTCAGAGAGAGAGAGAGAGAGAGAGAGAGAGAGAGAGAGAGTTAAATCGAAAGGTCGCCGCCGCCCTATGAAAATTCAAGACGGGCTTCTCCGCCAATGATCTTACGTTTTTTGGTGCATTGTTTCTGCGGAAGCAGGCTACAGAAACATATATACAAACCAGTGTATCATTAACTTTCCGTTTGGCATATACGCGTTTTCAAACTCGTATGCTGGTCTAAACAAGTAGGCAGATACGCGAACACCTTTATGGTCTGTATAAATATTACTCGTTTGTTCAGAACTTGGTTGGTTTGACGGGTTCAAGCGTTTCTTTGTTCATCTAAGTCAACTTAGTATTCGTGATTGTAGTTGTGAGGACCTGGTTAAGGCTTCGTGTTGTTCTTGATCGATCCGCTTTTCGAAGGAAGTCTATTTTGTTACGTTATATTGGTTGAAATGGTCGGAATTTGGGGATTCAGAGGGCATCGCGGGGCGATTTTGGTGATGCTGGTATTCTTGCTGTATCAGAATTTGAGTTTGTGTTGGTCTGTCAACGATGAAGGTATGAGCTTGTGCTTTATTTAACTTCATGTCATTTGGCGCGTAGTTTGGTTTCTGAGAAAAGGCAATAAGAACACAAATGATTAGGTTATCTTTACGGTTCCTTTATTTTGACTATCTTTTCCTTAGAACAACTCTGTCAAATTCTTGTCAAGTGAACGGAGCTAGAGTTTCCTTGTTCTGATATTCACGGTTGCCAAAAGATGGTTAATGGAGGTTTAGAGATGATCTTCTTTTTTGGTGGTGCAGGTTTGGCGCTGTTGAGATTTAGGGAGGGAGTGGGAAGTGATCCATTTGGGGCTCTTTCAAAGTGGAATGGCGAGGTTGGAGCAATTGATCCATGTTCATGGTTTGGCGTGGAGTGTTCGGATGGGAAAGTTGTAGTTTTGTAAGTAATTCTCCTGTTACATTGCCATAATTTGCTTGTTGAGAGATAAAATATTTAAGGGAAATTTTTCGTTACACCCCCTCTATTGGTACAGATACCCCCAATATTTAAGATGTTGTTGCGGTGTAGGTGTTTAAAAATTAGTAGATGAATAGTTCTGCCACTCGCTCAAAGTAGAAGGGTGTAACTAAAAATTCCCCAAAACTTTAACTTCTTGTGCTCGCAATTCACTTACTTGATAATGGAATATTGTGTCCGACTTTGAAGTGCCATGTCTGGTACATATTCCACATCCCACACTTGTGCCGTGTTCTCTCACAGGTGCTTCCCCCACAGTATGGTGGATTCGTGTAACATAGCTTGTTACACTCATGTCACGTGCATCATAACTCGATCTAAAATAACCAGCACATACCCTGACATAGAAACATGACAATGTAGAATGTGAAGTGGTTTACATGGAACACATAGGAATAAACAGGATGTATACGACTTTGTCCCAAGGCATTCGTAGAAGAGGGGGCTTTTTGTTAAAGTGGTTTTGATATACCAGTCAATCTGAGTGACAGAAATGTGCCAGTATCCAGTCTTCTTATGCGGCTCTTGGTTTCATAAGATATTAATGCCAGAAATGCAGATAAAAACCATCAAAAGCTGAGTTTTACTCTTCAATAACAATAGGATGGAATTTATAGGTTGGAATGCTGTGGCTCGAATAAATTCAGAGTTTTTTAACCCTTTTTGTTGTGGTAAGTTTCAGTTTTAGTAGGTGATGATGATTTCTAATCATTCTAAGATCGGTGTGATTGGCAGAAACTTGAAAGATTTATGCCTTGGAGGAACACTAGCAGCTGCTCTTGGAAACCTACCCCACATAAAGTCAATGTGAGCATATATGAGTTTTATTACAGACTTTTATTGGTGATTTGGTTCATCTTAGAACCATATGTTCTTGTATCTTGCTGTCTTATTGGAATTTGTTTTCTTACTCCTTTGCAGTATCTTACGAAACAACTCCTTCTATGGAACCATTCCAAATGAGATTGGAGTGCTGAAGGAGTTAGAGATGTTAGACCTGGGATACAATAACTTCAGCGGCCCACTCCCATCTGACCTTGGGAATAATCTGTCATTGGCAATCCTGTAAGCTGAAATTAACAACTGAACCCAATTTCATTGAGGGCATGCTTTATAATCTGCTCATGTTGACTTATTTTCTTACTATATTGCAGCCTGCTGGACAACAATGACCTTTTCGGTAACTTGTCCCCTGAAATTTATGAGCTTAAAATGATTTCTGAAGTTCAAGTAGATGAGAAACAGCTATCTGAAGGAGCACAAAGATCGTCTTGCAAGGAAGAATCTTTCTCATGGTATGTTTGTTCTGTGATTGCAAATTCATTTTCGTGGGGGATGATGTAGTGCTTTATCATGGCAGGCTCCAGGGTATTTTACACAAAATTAGAGTGCAAACTGGGAATGAATCAGAAGCAAAATTTAACTTCGCCATCTTTTGACCTCAGTAGTTTATGGCTTTCGATTCAATAAATTTTATTTTTTATACTACGTACATGATCTGAACATTATTTTCATTTGTCATGATCTTTTATCTTTTATCTTTTACATAACTACTGACCCCTGATCCCATCCAGATGCATGTATTTAGAAAATTAGAATATTTCATTACGCTGCTGGTCCACTTTATGAAATCAACTTTTATTTTTACAGGAACATTGACCAAACTGGAGATGCGGTCCATCGGAGACTGGTGGAACTGATACCTTTGCCAGTAATAGGAGATGAACCACCACTTCCTTTTGAAGTTCCTTTGCCACCAGCGTCACCTTCACCTTCACCAGAGTCTCCATTAGCTTCCCCCACCCCATCTCCTTCCCCTGATTCCAATGCTTCTCAGCCTTCCCTTCCTGCTCCAAGGCCTTCACCTCCAGAAAGCCCCATCATACTAGCCAAAAGGCCAAAGCATCACGTAGCTCTAATATTGTCTGTATCCATAGGGGGTTCCCTGCTGCTTTGTGCTTCTGTCTTCAGTATATTGTTCTATCAACGCTCAAAGATCGCTGTTGTACGTCCCCGGACCACAGGATTAAGTGGACAGCTGCAGAAAGCATTTGTAACTGGTAATTTTTGTTTCTCAAAGAGCTAATTGTGCTTTTTTATCCTCCAAGAATGTCTACAAGATCAAACCCTGATCCTTAAGGTGGACAGTGGACCCGTAAGATCCATCCTATGTCAGAAAGAGGATTTCAGAATAGTTTATATAAGAGATTATTTACTCTTAGAGTACTTTATGGCTTTTATTTGGTCTGTGTGAGCATCCTTTCCCAGCTGCACCTGTGTCCCTGCATATCTTAATTTTTAGATCCGGTGCAATAACTGATCATTTTAATGTGAGTGTTTATTTAACTAGCATTCTGATTTTTCTTCTCAGGTGTGCCAAAACTCAAAAGATCGGAGCTTGAGATGGCTTGTGAAGATTTCAGCAATGTGATTGGTTCTTCATCAATCGGAACAGTTTACAAAGGGACGTTATCTAGTGGGGTTGAAATAGCTGTTACTTCAGTTGCAGTGGCATCTGCCAAGGAGTGGTCAGACAATCTAGAGGTCCAGTTCAGGAACAAGGTAGATTGCAAATTAACCCGCTTAACAGTATGTTGTTTCTTTTAGTTTCAAAGTCTCTGAAATGGTTTATTCTGATGGTTTCAGATTAGCGCATTATCGAGAGTGAACCACAAGAATTTCATGAATCTTCTTGGCTACTGTGAGGAAGATGAGCCGTTCACTAGAATGTTGGTTTTCGAATATGCACCTAATGGGACACTCTTTGAGCATCTACATAGTGAGTATCTAACTCTTATCTTCAATATTTTTATGTTTGCTGGTGCTATATGCTTCTTATAAAATACAGATGCATGTCGCCAATAAGCAGAAAAAATAAAATAAAATGATGGAGGCCTGTAATAAGTTTTCTATTGCCTTTCAAAAAAAAGTAATAAGTTCTCCGTTGCTAAACACGTTTGGTTTGAGCAAAGTTTCATGGCTTGCCATTTCATGTTGCTAAGAAGGCCTTGGATTAATAACTGGAAATTTTTCAAATTTGAAACTAACTCTTTTACATTATGTGTATGCACATAAATTTAATTCATTTTCTTTCCTTGTGATATTGACTATATGTTTGTGGTAAATTATTTGGGTGTTGAAAAGGATCTACTACATATTAAAGTTGAGGTTTAATTGCTTCATACGCCAATGACATAATTCAGTCATTTTCGGCCGCCCACCTCGCCGTTAACCTCCTTAAAAGTATTACAAAGAAATACATTTGACTTTGTCCTGTGATTATCTCATAAAGATTTTTCTATACATGGATGATATTAATTATGCAGTCAACTTGCACATGAGAATCTTCTTATTGCCTGGTGTGCTCTGATGAGGTAATGCTGAGACAAACACTGGACAGGAAACCTACCACGAACTTACACATGAGAGTATTCTGGTTCATTCCAAGGAAATCTTCAATTTGACAGGAAAAAAAGTTAGGAAAGGTAGCTAGGGTCATATATCTTAAAAGACTTGTTTGTTGTAGACTTCATAGAAGAGAGAGGAGGCCTTTGGCAGCGTAGGAAGTGTAGAAAAAAATTGTGCGACGATTGATCGGATTCAATTTGCAGAAAATAATTTCATTAAAACGATAACCGAATATACGGAACAGAATTACAATGTAAATTCGGAAAGAAAAATACATTACCCAACCGAGTCCTGTGAGATCACAGTCCCCTTAAAACAGATTCGCCGCCTCCCGTGGGTGTTGGAGGATCGCTCCGGCGCCTGTCTCCCAGGGTAAAACGGCTCACTCGGCCGATGGAACACCACCCGATCGACCGCCTGTCGAACAAACTGTGTCTGCCTCTCTCTCCGTAAAAATCATAAGGAAATCATTTTTTTCTCTCCATAACCAAATACGGATTCACTATTTATAGAATCCATAAACCTTGAAACCGCTAAAATCATAAAGAATGGGGTTAATAGGGTCATTGATGGACATCAATAGCGCTATTGATGGACATCAATGCGACCATGAATGAGTTGTAAATGCGGAGACCTTCCGGTTGCCTCGTGAGACCCTCCGGTGTCCCAATTTCATTCACAACCCTTTCAAATTTCCAACAATCCCCCACATGAATGAACTTGGCAAAAAACTCACGCAAAGTACAAAATAAACTCGGAGAGAGAGCACATCAGATAATTTCTGCATAGGATAGGTAGCTTTTGGCCTTGAACCTTCCATTGTGAAAGCCCATCGGATTTACTGGCTGACCAGTGAACATGATGTCTTGAACTGTTCTGCCGTTTATGTAAACCGAGACAATAGACTCCACACAGGAACTTCTCATAACACAGTTTAGTTCTCACTGTTGTGTTCGTTTTGGCCATGAACACGCATCCTGGTTCTGCAAGTGTTATTAAGAATTTTGCCTTCTCAAATTCTTATTAAAGCGGCCTCACTTCACACTCACATAGGTGATCTCTTATCGTGAGCATCTCAAATACTCTACTAGGAATTCTAATTCCAACGCATAAGAGTCATTAAAAGCAAATAGAAATTGCTTATCCTTACAACTTCACTGTTTCACCATAGGAATGGGTAGAAGAATTAATCTCCTCAGTGATATCCATAATCACACGCGATTAAGCTGTCCCATTGAACCTTGATCTTGGGATCTCCAGTCAACAAGGTTGGGTTTCCATCACGGTAATTTTTAACGTCACAGGCTTTAGCCCCATTCCCGTTGATGCTTTACAACTAGCTCTCTATTTAACCCTCAGGTTAGCAGATCTGTAATATTGCCTTTTGACTTCACTCTGTCAAGTTGTGACAATCTAACTTGAGAGCAGTTGTTCAATGGTATTGTGTCTACGACGACATGTCGAGACTTACCATTACACATTACTCTGTGCCCGTCCAATTTCCAATTGGTTATCACAATTTACACATATTCCTGGCACATATTTTCGTCCACATAGGAACATCTTTTAAAAGTTGGCGCAGTCATTCTGACTTTTTAGTTGCCTTGTCTAGAGTAATAAACTCTGACTAACATCATAGACAGTGTTATACACGTCTATTTGAAAGTTTTTCACATAGCTGCACCGGCTAGTGTGAAAATATATCCACTTATGAATTTCATATCATTTATATTGGATATCTAATTTGCATCACTGTACCTTCCTAGTGCTGCAAAATATCTGGTATGATGCAGACCATAGTCATGAGTGTACCCTAGGTATCACAACACATTGACTATCACTTTCCCGTGATTCTCCCCTGGATCTACACGTAATCACGTGTCCAAAGAATGATGCGTTTTCCGATCTCCTGATCACGTTCTTGTAAATATTTAGTAACTCAGATTTATCAGGAGAATCTGACATGCACCACAAAAATCAATCAACATACAGTTAACGATTTTTTTTCCACATTCCCTAACCCCTCTTGGGTGTAGGTATCATCACATGTGCAAAATACCCCCACATTTCAAGAATTAATGGAAAGACTCTCAGCCCCCATATTCTTGAATTCTTATCAGTTTTCTTGCATGGTACCCTTACTTTCGAGCAAGACCACATAGCATTATTTCCTGCTATTAAAAGTATAAAATACTTTGTCTCCGTGCATTTGTATAAACTACAAATCGCACACATCATTGGATCAAAACCAATGTCCATTGCTTCTTTCAACATTTGAAAAGAAGTCTCATCCCACAGGATCACTATTGGCGCACCAACAGTTGTGGTTATACCACTAAGAATAATGCCTCAATAAATATTCTCATAATAAGTAAATCTCAATATTAATGCATGTAATCAACATTTTTTTCGTCCAAAAAAAAAAAGTTTGCTACAAGATCAATGCATTAATATTAGAAAATGATAATAAACATTATCTTAATTGCAATTGTCTGTTACAATCATAAATAGTGCCACACACTTTATTTGCATTAAGAGTATCCAGGCAAATTCTTTTCCTGCAAAACTTGTCAGCTCTAATAAATTTACACAACACGTGTGAATTTATAAGTTGCAAAGGCCAAAGGTTTTTTTTTTTTTTTTTTTCCAGTGGTTCTCATTACCCAATATTCATTCCACAAAATCAGGAGAAAAGAGATGGGTTAGCTAGGCATACACACACCTGTTTATCATAGAGTGACTACATTTAGACCTGAAGTTATTATCAAAGGCGAAACTCATACCCATACTTCACAGTCCATGGTTTTACAAAACAATGATCCAACAAACGTTCCGTATGTGAATTGGAATGCTACAACTCTCCCGGGTCAACATCTTACTGTCACAGCATGTCACACACAACAAGCTTGTTGAGTATACAATAGGTATTCCAATTTCCTGGACTCCAACATCTCCAAGACCGAGAATGTGACTGCCATTTTTGTTAATTTTTTCCATAGGAAAATAGAAGTGCTAACGAGTTTAGGAATATGTAACAGATGAAAGTTGTTCATGCAAACAAAAAAGAAACTGATAATTACCACATATGATGAACTAATAATTGCAGTAATGCAATACCCGTTACACAATATTAAACCCAAATTAATCCTTGCATTCCTTTCCATTTATCTCATTTTCCCTGAGTTTATTGCAACTTAATAAAAATTAAATTTGCATTGCTTGGCATAAAAAACCAACACACGGAAAATTTCATAAGAATAAGCAATCGTCAAGATTAACCCTTAGTACCGAATAGTTAAGTCTTAACAATTAGATTAACCCTCGCAGCTTAAATCCATGATGGCCAAGTGGTTGGACTGAATGAAGCCCATAATTTCTTTCCAAAGAACAACCGCCTTTGTTTCTTTCTCTTTCTATGAATATACACATATATGTATATAATAAAACCCTTGATTTTAAGTCATCAATCAAGTTCAGGCAGCAGCAAATAAAAATTGGAAAGAGAAACGAAGCAGGGGTTGCTTTGGTTGAAGACCAAACTAATCCAACAGTCACACACCCAGTTATATATACACATACTTACATACCAAAGGGTTGCTGCTTTTGTAGAAGTAACTGATCTCATACAATAAACAGCCAAGAAAAATTGATCTGCACGAAATAGTTAGTTCCGAACAGAATTTATTTTCTAAAAAATTCGAATACCGATCAATTGAAATCAAAATCTGTTTTAAGATTGTAGAAAAAAATTGTGCGACGATTGATCGGATTCAATTTGCAGAAAATAATTTCATTAAAACGATAACCGAATATACGGAACAGAATTACAATGTAAATTCGGAAAGAAAAATACATTACCCAACCGAGTCCTGTGAGATCACAGTCCCCTTAAAACAGATTTGCCGCCTCCCGTGGGTGTTGGAGGATCGCTCCGGCGCCTGTCTCCCAGGGTAAAACGGCTCACTCGGCCGATGGAACACCACCCGATCGACCGCCTGTCGAACAAACTGTGTCTGCCTCTCTCTCCGTAAAAATCATAAGGAAATCATTTTTTTCTCTCCATAACCAAATACGGATTCACTATTTATAGAATCCATAAACCTTGAAACCGCTAAAATCATAAAGAATGGGGTTAATAGGGTCATTGATGGACATCAATAGCGCTATTGATGGACATCAATGCGACCATGAATGAGTTGTAAATGCGGAGACCTTCCGGTTGCCTCGTGAGACCCTCCGGTGTCCCAATTTCATTCACAACCCTTTCAAATTTCCAACAGGAAGACCGACCTTTAGTGAAGCTATTTCTTTTTTTTTTTTACCATGCCATGAAGTTAAATTGTATCGGATGTTAGTTAGAGAGGTTGGCGAACTACTACGACCTATAGATTCCCCATCTATACCCAATCCCAACTAGCATAGGAATGAGTCACTTCCGGCTTGGCTTGTAGTCATAGACTTTTAGCTTATGTAGTGATCGGCCTTCCTACAGTTTCGATGGAAAATTGAAAACGAAGAGAAGTAAAATGGGGAGAATAACTTCAAGATTGAAGAGTGGAACTATCCTGTTAGCCAGCTTTTCCATTTTCCATTTTTTGTTTTCATTCTTTGGGAAACACAGAAGGTTGTCTGGCAAACTGTTTCCGACTAAGGAACTATTCTCCGTAGAACTTTTCGATGGCATTCCACTTTCAGGACAGACCAAACAGATGTTCTCGAAATTTTTGCTCGAATTTTTGAAAACTGCTTGTGCTTGAAACTCAACATTATGTTGAAATGATGAATAGTTTTGAACTTTTTGTTTTCATTTATGAAAAGACAATGAAACTGAAGAAAACAAAAAACACTCAACAAAATTAACCTTGCCATGCTGTCGTGTTTGCTAATTTTTCTGTCATTTGATCATGATTTCTGTGCCTTGTTCCTTACCACCTGCGTAGCGTTTGAACCTCTCCAAAATGATGCATCAGGTCTCTAACCTTGGCTTTTTCCTGCAGTTAAAGAAGCAGAACACTTAGAATGGGCTATGCGGACAAGGATAGCAATGGGAATCGCATACTGCCTTGAGCACATGCACCAAATAACCCCACCCATGGCCCACAAAAACCTCAACTCGTCTTCTGTCAATCTCACCGAAGACTATGCAGCCAAGGTCTCAGATTTCGGTTTCTTTCGGGAACCAGCTTTGGCTGAGGAGGAATCAAATCCAGAAAGTAACATGTACAGTTTTGGTGTTATTTTGTTTGAAATGGTAACCGGTAGGCTCCCTTACTCAGTGGACAGCGGATCACTTGAGGATTGGGCATCGGACTATTTGAGAGGAGAGCAACCCATTAGAGAAATGGTAGACCCTACTCTGAACTCATTCCATGCAGAGCAGATTGAGCAAATTGGTGAAGTGATTAGGTCTTGTGTGCATCATGACCAGAAACAAAGACCGCAAATGAGAGAAGTCACCGCGAGATTGAGAGAGATAACAGGGATAGGACCAGATGGGGCTTTCCCAAAACTCTCTCCTCTTTGGTGGGCAGAACTTGAGATTATAACTACGGAAGGAAGCTAATCGAAGAAGTTGAGCTATTAACGGTGGATCTGTCTCTTCTTTATGGGTGACAGGAATGAAAGGAAATGTTGTTGTGACTTCCTTGTATCTAGTCTAGGGCGTAGGACTTGTATAATAGCAGAAATGGAAATGGTGAAGCAGCTGAAGCTTCTTTGTATTTGGTTTTGTTGTTTGGAATTTATGGGTTGTAGATGGAGAACCAACCCTACTTGTGAATGGATGAAAGTCAGCTTTTTACGGTTTTACCTTGACTTAGATACTTATTTGCTTTCTTTATGTTCCTCTCGTCTCAGATATTATGGATTGCCTCTCGTAGCGTGATACTTTAAGACATTATAATTTGGCCTTCTGTGTATTTGTGTCAAGTGCCAACAAGTGATAAGATTCTCATTTCTCTTTACATACGCAACAACTCCCTTCGTCCGAAAGGTCCATGAATCTACCAAGGGACCACTGTTGGAAATGAGATGCTGAGAGATGAAAATAGTTTTAGTACATAGGTTGGGACTAGATTAGCAGTCAATTAGAGAGGAAAAACATTAAGAAGTTGAAAGATTCAAATTTATTGCTGCGAGATACCTTTTTCTCTACCCTCATTTTTCTCTACCTCAGGAATTGCAGGGCAGTTGACAAACCCCGCAGATCGAATACTCCGTTTTCAAAACAAGCAATAAGTTTTTCTTTTATTAAGATAAGATACGCTCTAATCACTGTAACTGAATCAAAATAGACCTCAAACCACACGCACATCTTAAGCCCATGACCCAAAAGTAAAAGTTTGAGAAAAAGAAAACCAGCTTCCTGGTCCAGGGTTGGCAACTTGGCATGTATATGGCTTTGTCCAGCCCAACCCAATTCAAACGTATTACTACAATTCAAATATCAGAAAGCAAAGAAATTGATTAGGCCTGAAAGTGCCACCACTATGAAAAAGAAAAAACCCAAGTTGGTTATGGGATCAAGAACACAACCTGAATAGTATAGCCAAGTTGACATTTCAAAAAAGTAGTGAAGGTGACCTTTACGAACACACCAATTGTGAACACCACAACTTGTCCAAACACAGCATAGTAGCTCCCACGTCAACAAAAAAAAATTCAAGAAAACACCAAACATCCTCAAAGACGAGAAACTATAAGTACCATACCTGTCCATCTCTTCATCACACCATCTGAAAAAACCCACTCAATCTCCAATCACCCCCTTACAACAAAGACGGCAAAAATAGACACCACGATCATCTCCTATTTCCTCCTCCTCACTTTTTACTTCCACTTAATATCTTCCTATGACCAAGTCCCTGCCAAAACAGCTGAGCAGACCACAGCTGTCGTGGTGGAAAGGTTGGTCTATTGCCAAAGCTGCCAGCGCTACGGAACATGGTCCCTATCTGGGGCAGAGCCAATCCCAGCTGCTAAACTCAGTGTTATCTGCAAAGATTACAGAAACCGTGTCAGTTATTATAAGGCATTCGAGACGGATGCAAACGGGTATTTCTGTGCACAATTGGAAGGTTTCAAGATGAGCCACGACTTGTTGGACCATCCCCTCACTTCATGCCGTGTGAAACTAGTTTCATCACCTCTAAAAAGCTGCAACCTCCTTATCAATGTGAACTATGGACTCAGTGGTTCGCCAATCCGTTATAAGAACAAGAGATTGAGTGGGAAGAAGTATGAGGCCGTGGTTTATGCGGCGAGACCCCTCGCATTCCGCCCAGCTCACTGCATTCCCAAGAGTCACCCTTAAAGTTCATTACTGGCTATCCTTTTACTCATGATTCATTGTTGTCTTCATTTTCACTTGTTTTGCATGTTTGTTTCTCATTCACTACGCATTTAACAGTTCCTGAATGTATCAGGTCCTAATGTTCTATTTGTTGAATAAATATTCACATCCACCAGTCTAAACAGCAAGACAACAGATTTCAAATTTCTCAATGATTGTCTTGTCAGATCGTAGTTGTGCTTCAACTTGTGCAGCACAAGAGACCTAATGATTACGATTTTCTTTACTCGTCATTGTATGTATCAGATATAGTTGCATTTCTTCAAATCATGTTGCAATATCGTATTATGATGTAGCACTTGTAGTAATATGTGCCACGAGAACACTTGAAAGACGTAAACAAGCAAAAGTACATAGTATATCTTAAATTTCTGCAGTTAATCTTGTGAAGCAGAGCAAAATGACTTGTTAAATAACAGCAGATCACTTCCAAAATGATCACACGGGAATAGGAGTTAGCCAGTTTACCTAGCACTAGAAGTCTAAGGGCATTCCAAACATCTTGTTTATCTCGTCCATGGCTTCCTTCGTACACACAGTTTGCTCGAAAAAATCACTTCCATTTTTTGCAGTTGAGCTTGGCTGCGCATGCCCTTGTTGATATTCCAAGTCATCGTCAGGAAGTATTGCAAACCCAGCACAATTATTCTTACCACTTGGAGTTTTGTCCCTCCTTTTCCTTCTAGTAGTCCTAACAAAATCTATTGGTTTCCCAAACATGCCATTTATATCATCCATAGCCTCCTTCAGGTTAATTGTAGGCTCCACTAGACCATGGTGGCAAACATTTTCCACCTGTGGCTCATCTGAAATGGTGGCTCCCACAAATCGACAAACTACTGTATCCTCTCTAAATCTTGCATGCGGTGATCTCTCTGAATCCAGCCCAATGGAACATTCTGATGATATTTCCTTCGGACAAGGAAACACAAATGCATTAACACGTGAAGTGTTTTCCTCTGGATCATCTTTCACAGTAATCCTATCCTCCACTTCATTGCTTTCTTCACCATCATCTATATATATTTCAAATGGTTCTTGCACAAAACCCTTATCTCCATTTTGGTTTGAAGATCCAGCCTCATTCAAGTTTTCATCAATGAACACTTCAAATCCTTTGTCCAGTCTCTGACCAGCTTTAGGCTGGCTTCTATGTGATCTCCGATGAACAAATTCTTGCTCCAAAGGTTCTCGAAACATATTGTTAATCGCATTCAAGGCTTCTTTCGTGTTTATTGTGGGTTCCACAAGACCATGATGGCATGCATCTTCTGCTTGAGACTTTCCAACAAGGGCAGTATCTACAAATCTTCTTACTACAACTGTATCTTCACTGGAAAACTTTTTAGGTACATCTGATTCTGCTCCTGTATCTTCACAGATATTCTCATTGGTTTGTTTACGAGCATGAAACTTGGGGGGAATGCTCCCAACACGGAGAATCCCCTTGGTCACCCTTTCTTGCCTCTGCATAGCATTTTGACTGTGGTCAGACAATGAAGGAGCCCCAGAGACAATGAGAAAACCCTAACTTGGCAAATAAAACGAAAGACCACCTGTATTTTCTTTTTCTTGTGTCGCTCCATGCGATGAAGGAACTGCTCGTATGATTTTGCCAACTCGTCTATCGGCTCTGCAAGGCTATTCAACAACTCGAAGGTGAAAATAGTCATAGTTCAGAGCGGGCTTCAAGTAGGTGCTACTAAATCGATTAGTTCATGTGTTCCATAAATCCTGTGAGCGACTGACTACATAACTAATTCACCGAGTTCAGAGCCAAATCAAGCCTCCACATAAAGTCCAAACCTCAAGTAACATGATAGATGGTTAAACACAGTTCTGTGTTCCTGTTAATTCGAAACACCTTCTGCATTTACATTTTTCTGTCATTAAATGCGTGGGAAAAGTATTTCGACTGTAGACACATCGACCTGCATAAGAAAACTAATTCACAAACTAAATACCCAAAATTGATTGACTTATGACTGTTGGCAATTTGAAACCTGAGGAAGCAATTACAAGCAAGAGAATTTAACAGCAACTGAGCCAACTAATGAAATTTTTTCACATATATCTTGAAAACTAAAATTTTTTTTCACATATATCTTGAAAACTAAAAATTTTACCCCAAGCTCGTCTAGGCTTAGAACATCAACTTTTTAGTAGTAATTAAGCAACAGTAACCTAAAATTGTCCCGAGATGTCCTGCATTCTGATGCATAAATGAAAGGCAAAGCAAAGGCAGTTCGCTAAAATAGTCTTGCATAGATTATCATCAGATCTACAAGAATCATGTAACATGCATTTCCTAGCATTGCTAGAAGTATCTATACCGACATTTGACAAATGATGCTCCCCTTCCAATGAGCACATTATTACAAATGAAGAAGGGAGGCAAAGGAACTCATAAAAACTAATTTTGGCATAATAAGGCAGGCTGTTGGTGGCAGCACTATGTTGTGATATGCTGATACTTTTGTGTAGTGTTTCATATTCATAGGTACGATATCTCCTTCCTGTAAATGCTTTTAGAAGAGGCTACAATAATGGTAATCCCATGAAATGAAAAGGTTAACTTAGTTGTATAAGGAAAAGATTGCTTACTTCTGCACCCCTAAATGGTATATCTTATCAGCGTCCTCAAACCTCTTCACCTTCTCGTAATAAAGAGCATAGGCCTGATAAAACAGTGCCTTCTTCATCCCAATGCGGTTTGTTTCCATTGTCCTCAATACTGCTCTAGGATCATCCACAAAATCCATCTAAACAAGCAACAACATCTATGAGATAGTTTCTCGTATCCATGAAAACCCAATTAAAAAGAATCCCCTTTCTTTTCCTTTATTTCCTGTCTCCTAATATAGAAAAACCTTCAGCATTCAGAGACTGACAACTTAAGATTTGCCAGAAATCTTCCCCTGCTGTAACCAAAATCAAAGCAATTTTTGCTTTCCAAAACTTGTTAAGAGTTGCTGTCCAAAACTGTGAATCACGAGTCAACAGAATGTCAGAAACCTAACTTATCTCCTTTTCCGCTATTTTCTCAACTCCTAGTAGAAACTACAAACTAAACGAGAAGAAATACATCAAATCAAGAACGACCCACCATGAAAACCGACAAAAAAAAATCAGGAACAAGTGGTGGGTAAGTTACCAGTTGCAACCAAACGCGAAGGTACCGCAAGTCATTTGCGTAACGACGATCAGTTTCGAAGGTCTGAGCGCATTTCTGAAGGAACCGAGGGAGCTTTTCTCGGAGAAGGTGAGGAGAGAGAGACTCCCTCATCTTCCGAATCCCTCTACATCGGCATCCGATACATACATTATACATACAAATCCAGAGAAGCAGAAAATTAATGGCGAAATATTAGATGGGTGGGTTTGGATTCTGCTTACCTGATCCATGGAAGAAGAGGGTCTTTGCCTGCGTAGGTCTTGATGTCTGATATCATGGAAGAGAAGAGATCGTTGTGAAGAGTACTGCTCGACATGGTTTTGATTGAAGTGAAGAGAGTGAGAAAAATGACGAGTGATTTTGGGTTCGTGGTAGGGAATTGAGAGCTAATTTGAATTTGTGGGCGCGGTGTTTGGTTTTCGGGACAGTGGACGGATTTGAGATTTGTGTTCGAGATTAGGACCCTAATCACGAATTATTGAATATTATTGGGCCACGGTGATAAAATGTTTGTGAGAAATATGTAAATCTAGTATTACCGAGATTTTAGTGAGAAAAACTCTCGTGGTGACAAGTGGCAGAACTTAATTAGTTTGTCATAAAAAATTTCAGGTAACACAATTGATTGGACTGGCTTGATTATTTAATTTTTTTATTTTTACATAATTTTTTTGTATTTTTTATTTTTCGTCAATTTTTTTGTGAATTATTGATTTATTTTGACAAGAACTTTTAAAAAAATTATAAATAATAGATTAACTTTTAAAAAATTCAAAATAATAAAAATACTTGGTGACTTTTTTTTAGTTTTTTATATAATTTTATTTTTTTTAAATTCATTGAATCGAGACGAGTTAATATTCTAAAAAAAATTGAGATCAAAACAACAGATGCGAATAAAATTTAAATACAGACAAACGTGCATAAAATAAACAAGTTAATGCAAATGGAGCCTAAAGTAAGGCTGAGTTTGGCCTAACTTAATTATTTGATTATTATTTCGTCGTTATGTGAAATTTTTTTGTAATTTTTTGTGGATTATTGGTTCGTCTCGACGAGAGCTTTCAGAAAAGTTATAAATAATAGACAAAATTTGAAAAAAAAAATTAGAAAAGACAAAAGTAATCCAAAATAGAATTTTTTTGTGCTTATTCGTTGTTTTTAGTGTTTTTTTAAGATTTTAAACATAATTTTAATACTTTTTAGATTCATCTTATTAAGACTGATCAATAATTCACACAAAAAATTGAGGCAAAAACAATAAATGTGAATTTTTTTGGATAGAGACAAAACTTACTTATTTTTAAACAAATTGGGCCAAATGGGACAAATCTCTTTCAAATTCGAATTCAAAAAATTTACAATATTTCACAACATTTGATATTCTATCTTCAAAATTTTCTCTACCCATATTATGTGCAACTGTCTATATATCTATATTGTATAGTATTACAAGAAGTATCTTGCTAGGGAACCCTCATCACGACACGTGACATATGTGGTGGGCCGAATTATGAGCTAATCCGTCATCGAAAAAATAGATCGAATAGTTAGGCTGTGTCAGCAACGTGGTCCATCACTACAATTATATTGTCGAACGGGCTGAGAGACTAATAATATGAGACTGAGGGCTCGGTGCATGGACCACCTCCATGCCCAATTGATCGACCCGCCACTCAGTCAAACGGGTAGAATCTTCTGAAATGGTAAGGGCATTCGAATAGGAAAGTTCGAGATTTTGGGAATGTTTTTGTTTAAAAAACCCTTATGCCACAAGGAAATAGCCAGATTTGGTAGACGCTAATTAGAAAAGTGCGAATATGGCAATGACTAACTTTAGGGAATGCACCAGATTTGAAAAATCCTCTTGCATGAAAATACAGAGATTTGATATCGTTAAATAATGGAAGATTCCCTAAGGTTGTATTACCAAATATAGACACTCGATGACTTATAAATATGGAAAGACAAAGCAAGATCAGGCACGCAATCAATTACACGTGCAATTACTATTGTGCTTTGGTCCCACAAGTTCTGACTTGAGCATCGGAGTGTCCTCGGTTGGAAATAAACGGGTGACACTAATTAGTCTTTCCATGCATAGGCTACAGGAGTAACTTGGATTGAGGAGACAAATCGGATCAAATTGGAGATTATTCGCGACCCCCACAATTGGCAACTCTATTAGGGAAACGATAATCTCTCTTTTCTGATAAATACGATGCTAGAATCTCTATTGATGATGGAAGTTAGAACGACGCGGAATAATGGTGAAGTTCCTGCAGGACCCTCCAATCATAGAAAAAAAAGGGTGCATGTATAAACGATGGCGTTTTAGTGTATCCATCACCTTCGGAGGTGCCTCCTAGCCTAGAATCAACGTACAGAAAATTAGGCCTCGATTGGCAGCTGAACGAAAGAGATAGGAGATCAAGATGTGGACAACAGCCCAATGCTCAGTCCGATAGTTGACCAAACATACATGCAAAAAATCATGCCTTGATGGACGAAAGAGTTAGGGAGATTAAAAGGTGGACAGCAGCCCAATGCCCGGTCTAGTAGTTGACCAAACTAACATGCCTCGACGGACAAAAAAGTTAGAGAGATCAAGAGGTGGACATCAGCCCAACGCTCGATCCGGTAGTTGACAGAACTAATATATAGAAAATCAGGTCTCGGCGAACAAAAGAGGTAGCGAGATCAAGAGGTGGATAGCAACCCAACGCTCGGTCCGGTAGTTAATCGAACCGACAAAAGATCAAGAGAAAATTTGAAGGATAGGTCAAAAAGAAAAAAAAAGAAATAGAATCAAAGAAAGGTCGAGTACTGACTTGTGGCACCATTGCGATTAGAAGTTACTGAATCATGAAACAAGTCAACACGGGGGCACTTCTGGTGGCGCCCTGGGGCGGCCCCCAGATGTGGTCTTATATTGCCCGGAGAAGTTCCTCACTTTGGGTCACTTCTAGTGGCGCCTGACGAGCGCACTATGTTGTACATTAACGTGGCTTATTGCACCGATTTTAGTATCTATGCGTAGGCAAATTTATTGTTCTAGTTGATATTACACGCATTGTGGTCTCTGTATCATTGCAGGTTATCAGATTTCAATTACATACCCAAGGGCATCAATATCACTCAGGAATCCCGGGGCCATGATAACGGTGCTAAAGGACTAAATGAAGGCCCGGGAAGGGTAAAAAAGAAGCCGGATCAAAATAACAAGAAAAACCTAAAAATGAAAGTCAAAGACATTCTCTATCGATAGAGAACTTTTCCTATCAATAAAGCCCCCTTACAAATGATTCAGTAACAAAGAAATCTCTATCGATAGAGAATAATCCTATCGATAGGAGTATTCTCTATCGATAGAGGAAGTTTCTATCGATATAGACAAAGTTCACCCTTCTATCGATAGAGGGTCATTTTCTATCGATAGAGGCAGATTTTAAAACTACACAGATCACTTCGCTATCAATAGGAAGTCCCTTTCTATCGATATAAGGCAGATTTTGTCAGGCCAAATGGACAGCTCTATCGATAGAGACCAAATCTCTCGATAGAGCCCGTCTGACGCGCAATAAATGCATATTTCAGCATTCTGCTCCTCACCACCTTTTGGGATGATCTTGTTCCGACTTTTGCTTTAGAAAAGGATGTAGGGGTATTTTGAGCATGGTTTTGTCTCCCTTAGGCATGTGTATGGGAGAGATAAGTGGATCTCACCTCCCTTTGTATTGGATTGTATTGAAAGAAAACATATACAATTTTCAACATAGTTTTTGTTCTTTCTTGAGAGTTTCTCTCTCTAGTTCTTGGTGTTCTTCATTTTCCCCTGAGATTTTCATCAAGTGTAAGACATTATCTCATTTAAGAGTAAGTTAATCCAATATTTAGTTTACTTGTGTTCATTCTATTACTTTAGTTTGCTGGCAAGTTGCTATTTTGTATTGTTTTTCCACATATTTTTAGTGTTAGTTGGTAAATCTATCCTTGTTATTAGTTTAGCATGTTCCTTCCTATTCTCTTCATTTTCATTTTCTCCTTCACAAGTATGAGTAGCTAAACATTCATAAGCTAGGTCTTAGGATGAAATTTAACTAAAACTCACTCTTATTCAATATCTCATAACCATTTTACAAGTTTGTTCTTAAATATATTAAAGTTCTTATTTCTAGAAACAAAAAGGTAGAGTTAAGCTTTTACTTAGTTATTGCCATATTTTTTTGTATATCTAATACTTAAGTCTATGTCCTCCCTATTTTGAATTATATTTTCTTGAACTTGAATAGATTTGGAAACACATCTCTTGAGCAAAAAGACTGATTTTGATTAAGTATTTTCCGACCTAGAAACCTGAGCCGGAATCTAGGTTGAGTTATAAGAGGAGATATTGTTTAAAGTGAGTTTGATATTAAATGGATTCCGAAGACTAAGCTTATCTCTTTAAATCTCATTACATTCCCTCACTTAGTTAAAATAGTCATTAATCATCACCACCAAACTTTGAGGTTGACGTCCGAAACGTCAACCAAATTTGCGAAGTCCCTTAATCTAATTACTTTTCCTCGTGAATCGATACTTCGAACTCTCCACTATACTTCTTTTAAATATTTGAGGGAAGTCCTGTTTTATTAAAATTAAACATTGACTTAGGCTAGCGCCCTAACGGCGCACATTTGCTGGCCGGTCAGCGCCCCTAGGGGCCGCCCCTGGTTCTGGAGCTTGAAGAGCAGGCTCCTGCAGAGGTAACATTGAGGAAAAACCCATAATATGGCCATGGAATGCCACAAATCTCAAAAGACTTTATTCAAGAAAATATGAATTTGATTTCGTGCAGCAATTGTTTATTTTCATGTCGGTGGAATGGCCGATCAATATTTTGTCTAAGGGACGGTTCACTAAAGGTTAGGGTCCTCGACTAAAGGAGCCCTAAACTGACCTCAGATGCCCAAGGAGCTCATAAAAGGGTAGGGTCCATGCGTGGAGCCCTAAGGCCGATAGGTGGCCAGCCGAGATACTCGAGCCACTAAGAGTTTGCAACGATTTGCCAGGTTTTCAAACCTCAGTGGAGGATGAAATTGGTAAAGTGACACCTCGGTCATTGGGGACTGAATGAAAGACACATTGACCAAAGATACTAGACAAACATTAAGAGACATGTCGGGCGAATGACATATCAGCCATTATCAACAAAACATAAAAAAAAATATTGGTCAAAATTGAAGCATAAAAAGGCATATTGGTCAAAAAAGCCAGACAACAAAGGTTGGGGTCCCAAATACAGAAGCTCCAGACAGATCTCGAACGACAGAGAAAATGCTAAAGGTTGGGGTCCCAGAGACGAGAGCCCTGGGCTGATCTCGAACGACCGAAAAGATGCTAAAGGTTGGGGTCCCAAAGATAGGAGCCCCAGATCGATTTTTCGAACGACCGAGATGAAGCTCGCTGAATATTAGGGTCCCAAAGATGGGAGACCCAGATCAATCTCTCAAACGACCGAGATGAAACTCATTGAAGGTTGGGGTCCTAAAGATGGAGTCCTAGACCAATCTCTCAAACGACTGAGATGACGCTCGATAAAGTTGGGGTCCCAATGTTTGGGAGCCTCAGACCTAGCATAACCGAAGTGAACGTCGGTGAGATTGCCGACAAAGCAAAATCACATCTAAGGGCATGCTCGGTAAGGCATAGTATTCCATCATTTGGGAATCACAAGTTCCACGAAATAGATGTTAGGTGGAATTGCCGAAAAGTCAATCACACCTGAGGATAAGCTCAGTGAAGAATAAGATCCCCTTGTTCAAGAATCACAAATTTAATGATTAATTGAACTGTGTATTCGATGGAATGAGCTGAACATTCTTTGGTGGTGTAAATACAAAAGAGCGCCGAGATTCGACTCGATGGAGCATACAAAATCGAAAAACCGACGCGTGTAAGCATGTTGTAGCTTTATTAGTTTGGCCACTCGTGTCAACCAACCGCCAACCGAGCCGAAGCTTGGTTGAGGGACTATTATGGTGGGCCGAATTATGGGCTAACCCGCCACCGAGGAGATAGATCGAATAGTTGGGCTGTGTCGGTAACATGGGCCGTCGCCACAATTATATTGACGAACGGGCCGAGAGACTACTAATGTGAGACTGGAGACTCGGTGCATGGGCCGCCTCCATGCCCAATTGACCAACCCGTCACTTGGTCAAACGGTTAGAATCTTCTGAAATTGGAAGAGCACTTGAATTGAAAAGCTCGAGATTTTGAGAATGTTCCTGTTTAGGAAACCCCTTATGCTACAAGAAAATAGCCAGATTTGGTAGACCCTAATTAGAAAAGTGCGAATATGGCAATGACTAACTTTAGGGAATACGCCAGGTTTGGAAAGTCCTCTTGCATGGAAATACGGATATTTGATATCGTTAAATAAGGAAAGATTCCCTAAGGTTGTATTACCAAATATGGACACTCGATGACTTATAAATATGAGAAGACAAAACAAGATTAGGTATGCAATCAATTACACGTGCAATTACTATTGTGCTTTGGTCCCACAAGTTCTGACTTGAGCATCAGAATGCCTCCGGTTGGAAACAACCCGGTGACACTAATTAGTTGTTCTATGCCCAGGCTATAAAAATAACTTAGATTGAGGAGACGAATCAGATCAGATTGGAGATTATTCGCGACCCCCACAATATCTATAAAATTATATTCCCTCCATTCCGGTTTGTTTGTCCACTTTCACTATTTGGGACCTCTCAAAAAATAATTTATATCTTTTAATTTATAACTCTTTTTATGTTTAATATGGATCTTATTTGATAGATCTCGATTAGTTCTATTAGATAATATTTTCATAATCATCTAAAATATTATTAATCACTAAATGTAAACAATTCTTTAAATGACATGTATGTCGAAATTGGACAAACAAATTGGGACGGAAGGAGTAAGAGAATTTTTAGAATAAAAATATATATTGCATAAAAGAAAAAAATAAAATAATTAGAATATAGTTGTACTAATCTATCGTTCTATAATTTACATTTTTTAAAGTTGAAGTTGAAGCTAAATGCTAGAACTCATGGAAAGACTAAAACCAGTAACCAAACGAAGACTCACCGATTAACCAAAATTACAAAGGAAGTGGTGTCCGGCAAGAAGGGGTGTTGGAAACGAAGGAGGGGCGTTCAGTGACGAGGGGGCATTCGGCGATGAGGGTAGTCGGTTGGCGATGGGCTTCCGGTGGCAAGCTTCAGCGCTTCGGTGGCCTTCAAAGCGGAGAGAGAGAAATAACTGAAACGAGAGACAGATTGGTCTTTAGAGTTTTTATTTGTATCTTAGGGCATTATAATCTCAACCCTTGGATGAGAGTGCATCCAAGGACTCTCATAGTTGGTTCATTATTGGTTTACTTCACCTTGGTCCATAGAGCCACTCATATATATATGGGAATGACTCAAGAAACAAACACTAATTGAACTAATTTTGTACCAATTATCATATTCTTGGATTGACTCAAATCTAAGGGTTTAGATTAAAACCCCCAAAAGCCTTAAAAAAATCCCAAAATCCTTATATTTCACCTGTGCTATTCCAATATATCTCTTCGAATAGTCTTTCCCCCTCTCTCTCATATACAAATCATCGTCGCCATTTGCCACCTGCCACCAATACTGACTCCCTAGCCACTCCCTCTACCACCCCCCTCTCACTACTGCCTCTCTTCCCTAATTGTAAAACACCCCAACAAGATAGGTAGTTGTCTTTTCTTTCTACCTCTGGCCCTCCCCTCCCCCATCCTCCATCCCAAATGAAAAGAAATCCCAGAGCAATTATATGACCAACAGAGAAATAATGGAAAAAGTACATACAGAGCTTAGAAGGATTCAATAGGGATTCAAGCTTCTTATATCTTGTAGACACTTCTAGCGAATCACCACGGAGTAATTCCATGTAGGGGGGTATTTAGCCTTGGCTCATTGCGCCTTTGATAATTTAATAAGTTCCATAGTATTAAGGATTATAGGCTCTTTGTGATTGAAATTACAGTCATTATGGACTGTACATATTAACCACAAGGCGGTCGAAGTCTCGAAGATAGTGCATCTCCACATGGTTCCCTTTTGAAAGTATACCTAGCTTCCAATCTGCATTAGACTTGCAACTTCAAAGGGGCAACACCATAGAGAGAGAGAGGGGGACTGTTTAGGCAGATATATTGCGATTGGGTTTTCTTAAAACTTTTGGGGTTTTAATCTCAGCCTTTAGATTTGAGTTTCCAAAAGTTATTATAATTGGTACAAAATTAATTCAATTAGTATTGGTCTCTTGAGCTATTCATTATATATATGTAGTCTCCTTCTAATGAGAAATTTCTCATTTTGCTAAATGAGGACCTCCCATTTCCTGATTATATTTCGATGATCTGAACTGTTCAATATTTTCAGAACATATTTTTAAGGGTACTCGCGAGAAACCAACTAAAAAAATTGGGAAGAGTTTGATCTAAACAGTTTTTCATAAATGTTGATAGAAAATATTTTATGAAACACTGATTGGATAAAGTCCTACCAGATAATATTTGAGCTGATTTCTCATAGATACCCGTAAAAACATATTTTAAACACATTGAACGGTTCGGATCATTAATATTCGATCAAGAAATAAAAAGTTTTCATTTTAGCAAAATGAAGAATTATTCGGTAGAAGCTTTCTCTCTTTATATATATATATATATATATATATATATATATATATATATATATATATATATATATATAAGGGAAAGACTATATGAACCAACACTTTTTTAGACCAATATTAGACCAACGTCTAAACTTTTCGTTCCCGATTAAATTTTAATGATCCGAACCGTTCAATGTGTTTAAAATATATTTTTAAGGGTATCCGCGAGAAATCAGCTCAAAATATTACAGGAAAAGGCTTGATCCAAACATTGGTTCATAAAACAGTTCCTGTCAGCATTTTGAACCACTGCTTGGATCAAGTCCTTTTCGGTAATATTTTAAGCTGATTTCTCGCAGGTACCCTTAAAAACATGTTTTAAACACATTGAACGGTTCGGATTATCAAAATTTAATCGGGAATGAAGAGTTTAAGCGTTGGTCTAATATTGGTCTAAAAAAGTGTTGGTCTTTTGAGCCTCCCCCAATAAATAAATATATATATATATATATATATATATATATATATATATATATATATAAAGTAAATGCAATGAGTCCATGTTAGATGGTTTCATGGTTGCCATTCTAGCAATATTGATATGGGTTATATATATAGTAGAATTTGTATGGGTCTATGCATGATAACCCGGCAAGATTATATGCTGGAAATACACTAGAACCTAATATTTCACCGCATCATATTGATTCAAGGTTTTTTAACGATGTAGGATCATATCGAGAGGTTAGTATTAACTCATTTAGATCAATATTTCATTAAGATATGAGGATTAATATGATTTTTAACAACATTGAGGTTAATCATAAAGTATTGATATCTGCTTTTATGTCATACAATCTTATGAATTAAAGATAATTTCAGGGCAATATGTGACACCTACAAAATCCGAAGAGAATTCTATAATTAAAATAAATCTTTCATAAAAAGAAAAACAAAATTATCGAGTTACAGTGGTGTTAATCATCGTGTAATGAACAAAACTGATAAAGGGGAAAATAGCACGTGAATTGATTGAAATAAACCGCACTTCTGGAAAGGAATTCTAGAAGTAAGTACACTGATGCAAATTCTGGAGAAAAAGAGTAAGAAAGAGAGGAGAGAATAGAGATACTTCTCACAACTTGCATAAAAATAACAATACTATCAATCCTGTCTTATATACTATTTCAATTGCATACGTAGTCTCTCAGCTGGTTGTTAGTCGTGCGTTTCCTCATTCCTTTCCTTTGCCCCATCATTTCTGGATCAGTTGTAACCGAATTATTCCCTTTACCTCCATGTGAGTCCCTAGCTGACGTGGCAGAGAGAGTGCTTTCTTTATTTTTCTTCATTGCAATACCATCCCCATTTATGACAACCTTGTCCTCAAGGTTGAGGTTAGGGAAACTGTCTAGCAGCTCATTAAAATCCTCCCAAGTGGCCTCAGCTGTTGTTGTGTTTTCCCATTGAACAAGCACCTGTGGGACGATGTTTGGGCCTTGCTTGAGGGATCTAGCTTGCAGAATGTCCATCGGTGCGATTATAGGACCTGTTTCTGTGGTGGTTAGAGGCAAGGGCATGTACTGGTCCTGTGGTGTTCCTTTGAAAAGCTTCAGCTGAGAGATGTGAAAAACTGGATGAATTTTAGCTGCATCTGGTAGTTGTAATTTGTAAGCCACGCTACCTATCTTGGCCATAACAAGAAATGGTCCAAAATATCTCATACCCAACTTCTGATTTCTTCTCAATGTGACAGAGTGTTGTCGATATGGTTGGAGCTTCACCAAAACCAAATCACCCACTGCTAAGGACACATCAGTCCTCTTCCTGTCAGCTTGATTCTTCATGTATACATGAGCTCTTTCCAAGTGTTGTTTCAATTGCTGCAAAATGTTATCTCTTGCGATCAGTTGTTCCTGCAGAGTAATAGGGTCTGATCCTTGTGGATTGTAACGAATCAGAGCAGGTGGATCTCGCCCATATAATGCTTTGAATGGTGTCATACCAATACTAGTGTGAAATGATGTGTTGTACCAGAGTTCTGCCCAGCTTAAAGCCTTGTACCAAGTCTTTGGGTTGTGAAAAGTGAAACACCTGAGAAACATCTCCAAGCACTTGTTCACTACTTCTGACTGGCCATCTGATTGAGGGTGATAAGCTGAGGACATGGCCAATGTGGTACCCTGCAATTGAAATAAGTGCTTCCAAAAAGTGCTAGTAAAAACCTTATCTCGGTCGGACACTATTGAATTAGGCATCCCATGTAATTTAACAATATGAGTCATGAATAGCTCAGCTACAGACCTGCTAGTGTAGTCCCCTTTGAGTGCTATGAAGTGACCATATTTCGACAGACGGTCGACTACTACCAAGATAGCATTAAAGCCATAGGAGTGTGGTAGTCCGGTGATAAAGTCCATTGCTATATCCTCCCATACGTGAGATGGTATAGGCAGTGGTTGGAGCAGTCCCGCAGGTTTGGCATGCAAGGTTTTCGCCTGTTGACAGATTGTACAGGACTGCACAAACTGTTGTACATCCTGCTTCATCTCTGTCCAGTAAAACTGTTGTGTCACTCTTGCCAAAGTTCTTGTCAGACCAGAATGTCCTCCAATTGGAGAGCTATGGAATTCATGTAGAATATGTTGTATAAGGTTCACATCTTTAGGTACAACAATTCTGTTCTTCCAATATAATAATTCGCCTTTGACCGAGTAAGTTGGATGCAATAGTGGCTGGTCGACACATTGTTGCGTAATCACTTGTAATTTGGGATCTCTTTGTAGTGTTTCCTGCAATTGTCTGACAATTGAATTCTGAGGTTCCGACCATGATAAAGACATTACTCTAGAGAGGGCATCAGCAGCTAAATTGTCTTTTCCCGGTTTATACTCTATTGTGAAATCATATCCCAAAAATCTATGCAGCCATTCTTGTTGCTCTGGTGTTTGCAAACTCTGATCCATCAAGCTTCTCAAACTCTTTTGATCTGTTCTGATAATAAATCTATGGCCCAATAAATAGTGCCTGAACTTAGCAATTGCTTCTGCTATGGCCAACATCTCTCTAAAATAAGCTGACTTTTGTTGAATGCGTGGTGCAAGTTTCTTGGAGAAGTAGGCAATTGGGTGACCCTGCTGATGTAAAACGGCACCGATACCAACCCCTGATGCATCCGTTTCCAAGATAAAAGGCTGGTGGAAATTAGGTAATCCCAAAACAGGTGCTGTCATCATAGCTTCTTTGAGTTGAAGGAAGGCGGCTTCAGTTTGATCAGTCCACAAATAACCATCTTTCTTGAGTAATTCAGTCAATGGTGCAGCAATTCTGGCATATGCTTGGATGAACCGTCTGTCGTAGCCGGTGAGACCCAAAAATCCTCTTAACTGCTTCACATTTTTGGGTGTTGGCCACTGAAGGATTGCCTGAACTTTACCATTATCCATAGAGACTCCTTGTCCAGAAACTATGTGGCCCAAGTATTCAATTTCCAAAACACCGAAGGAACACTTGGACAACTTCACAAACAGGACATGCTGCTGAATAACTCTTAACACATTTTCTAAATGTGTCAAATGGTCATGCCAAGTAGAACTGTAAATAAGTATGTCATCAAAGAACACTAGCACATATTTTCTCAAAGCATCATGAAAAATCTGATTCATTAAATTCTGAAATGTTGCTGGGGCATTAGTTAGTCCAAAAGGCATGACTAACCATTCATAGTGCCCATGGTGTGTCCTAAAAGCGGTTTTGTGTCTATCCTCTGGCTGTACCAAAATCTGATGATAGCCGGACCTTAAGTCTAACTTTGAGAAAAATTTCGCACCAAATAACTCATCTAATAATTCGTCAACAGTTGGCATAGGAAAACTATCCTTTATAGTCACCGCATTTAAGGCCCTATAGTCAGTACAAAACCTCCAACTACCATCTTTCTTTTTCACAAGTAAAATGGGTGAAGAAAAAGGGCTAGTACTAGGTCGTATAATACCTTGGTCGAGCATTTCATGCACCATTTTCTCAATTTGTTCCTTCTGACTATGAGGATATCGGTAAGGCTTGACTTTAACTGGCTTGGTATCCTCCAATAGTGGGATAGCATGATTCTGACTACGAGGAGGTGGTAGTGAGGTTGGAGTCTGGAACACTGAACTGTAGGTGTACAGCAACTGGGCAAGGTCAGGGGCTAAATTTGGTGGCAGCTCTTTCAAAACATCCTCCTCCGTGTGCAACTGAAGTAACTGAACTGCAAATGATTCAGCAATAGCATCAGTAGTGTGCATCCGTCTACAATGATTAAATTGAGCCAGCTTAGGAGGGTTGCCTCTCTCTCCTTGTAATGTCACAAATTTGCCTTTGTAGAAAAATTTTAATGTCAATGCTGCGTAGTCTGCCACATGTGGGCCCAAAGTAGCCAACCATGAAGATCCCAAAATAATGTCAGCTCCGGCTACCGGCAGTAAGTATACGGGTACAGTCAACTTATGCCCTTGCAATGTGATGGACAATTTAGAAATCACCCCCTCAGCAGTCATAGTTTGGCTATTACCCACCAAAACTTTGAAACAAGGACCTGGTTCCACTGGAAGTTTGAGAAACTCAGCAATTCTGGGTTGTAAGAAGTTGTCTGAACTTCCTCCATCAACTAAGACCTGCACCGCGAGTTGTCCAATTTGGCCTGTAAATCGCAATATACCCATGCTACTGGTCCCGTTCATTGCATTCAGAGAAAGATGGTGGTCATCAGTGGCTAGGTCAGGTTCAGGATCGGTCATATGTGGCTGGTTTGTTTGTTGTTCCGGTTGGGTGTCCTCTGCAGTGTCATCAAATTGTAGCATCATAATTTGACGGTTGGGGCATTTGTGGGTTAGAGAGAATTTGTCATCACACCAATAACATAGACCTTTGTCTCTTCTCAATTGCATTTCAGCTGGGGAAATTCTTTTGATGTTTGTGTTTCTTTGCGTAGGGTGCATGGGTCGTGTTGGTGGGGTGTGGAGCAGAGGGGTAGGATGAGTAGTTTGGGTAATTTCTGGTTTATTATTTGGATTGAAGGGTGCTCTATGGTGGTATGAAGTTGAGGAGGGGTTTTTTTTTTTTTTTAAAGGGGAAAATAGCACGTGAATTGATTGAAATAAACCGCACTTCTGGAAAGGAATTCTAGAAGTAAGTACACTGATGCAAATTCTGGAGAAAAAGAGTAAGAAAGAGAGGAGAGAATAGAGATACTTCTCACAACTTGCATAAAAATAACAATACTATCAATCCTGTCTTATATACTATTTCAATTGCATACGTAGTCTCTCAGCTGGTTGTTAGTCGTGCGTTTCCTCATTCCTTTCCTTTGCCCCATCATTTCTGGATCAGTTGTAACCGAATTATTCCCTTTACCTCCATGTGAGTCCCTAGCTGACGTGGCAGAGAGAGTGCTTTCTTTATTTTTCTTCATTGCACATCGTTCCATGATGAAATCGATGGCTTAAATTTTTTATTATAATTCTTAGGAACAATTTGTTAAGTTTAATTTATAGCATATTTAGTTGCTAGTGTGAATAATATGCATTTTTACTATATAAAATACTAAAATAACGTTTAATTTTGCATTCAATTTTGATGGTGTGAATATACTTCAACTTGTCTTGTGCAAAACATGAATTTTGTTCATAGATTAATATGTGAAGAACCTTAATAAAATATACATAAACCTTCTTATCTGTCGGTTAATAAGCGATGTTCGCAGTCACTTATTCTGTTTTCTTAACGCATTTGTTTGGTCTTCATTACCTAAATAAAAAACTATCGTTGTAATTTTTTTTGTCAACATGTCTTATACTTCTTAGCTACCGCTTAACGTATTTATTTCAAAATTTGTTCATTTTAGACTGAACAAGCTTTCTAATCTCATTTTGATAATTAATTTTTTTTTTAATTACTACGAAAAGATTCATAAATTTAAAAAAAATCAAAATTATATTTTAAGAAGCTTAAAATTATATTGGATTTTGTTGAATTTTTTTATAAATAATTAAATAAATTAATCAGATAAAATAGACTATTTGAACAAAACTGAACTGAAATATCCGAAATGCTACACACACACCCAATTTACACACCTTTTTTATACACCACCCAAAACGACGTCGTTTTGGGTGGGGACCAAATAAAAAAAAATAGAAAATCCGAATTTCGAACCCCACCCCCACCTCCATCCCCATCCCCACCGCCACCGCCACCGTCCCACCCAACCGTCCCACCTCCACCTCCACAACCGACGGCCACTGCCATCATCTCTGTTCGTCGACGACCATCGCCATCATCTTCTCTGGTCTCTGATCTGATCTCTGGTCTCTGATGGTGCGCGCGAGGCCGCCAACTTCGTCGCCTCCGCCGGCGACGAACACTACTTCTCCGCGACATCGCCGCCGCCTCCATCTTCTCCGCCTCCTCCCGTAGCACCGGCCGCGAGACCAGACACCAGAGATCAGAGAGAGAGAGAGAGAGAGAGGGAGACCAGAGATCAGAGATCAGAGAGAGAGAGAGACCAGAGATCAGATCAGAGAGAGAGAAGATGGAGGCGGAGAAGTTGGCGGCCTCGCGCGCACCATCAGAGATCAGAGATCAGATCAGAGACCAGAGAAGATGATGGCGGTGGTCGTCGGCGAACGGAGATGATGGCAGTGGCCGTCGGTTGTGAAGGTGGAGGTGGGACGGTGGGGTGGGACGGTGGCGGTGGCGGGTGGCGGTGGCGGTGGGGTTCGAAATTCGGATTTTCTGTTTTTTTTTATTTGGTCCCCACCCAGAATGACGTCGTTTTGGGTGGTGTGTAAAAAGGGTGTGTAAATTGGGTGTGTGTGTAGCATTTCTGCTGAAATATTTGGTAGGTGCGGTGTCACCCTAAACGAGACGGTTTAGTTTAAGGTACCTTGACTGTAGTCTGTAGAGAGACACACCACCACCGTCTACGTTTTCCTCCGACTTCCGCCGCCTCTCTCTCTCTCTCTCTCACCGAATCTTCAGTTATTTTATATCGATGGCTGTATCTTTCGAAGAACAGAAAAAGGAGTCACTGCCAATTCTGGATGAAGAAGATGAAGAACCGTCGAATGGTGAGGACGACGAAGGTGAAGGAGCCGAATCTGAATCCGAAGATGAAGAGGAAGAGGAAGAAGGAGAAACAGTGAACCAAAACTCGAGTACTCGATTTGAAAGGGAAAAAATGGAGAACCTGTTCCGCCGAATATCGACGGAGAGAATTCCGCTCCGAGTCCACGACGTTATAATCAAGGGCAACGCGAAGACTAAGGACTGGCTGATCGAAGCCGAAGTGGAAGCCCTAAAGAACGCGACCACAGTGCAGGAGCTTCTTCAGGCTGCCAGCATCGCCAATGCTCGGCTCCACGGCCTCGACATGTTCGATTCAGTTAACATAACACTCGATTCGGGCCCATCGGAGTTACCGGGGACTTCAAATGTTGTGGTTGAGGTTGTCGAGACCAAAAACCCTCTTACTGGTGACATTGGTATTTTCTCAAAGCCCGAGGTATTCTCTCACTAGCTACATAAGATCACTTATCAATAATTCATTGCTCTATGATGATTGGTGTGTTCATGTGAATTAATAATTAGATTGGGATTTGAGAGTTGATTTTCTATGGGAATTCTAGTTCCTAGCTTGTTTGAAGTTATTTTGGGAAGCACTGAATAGAATAGTTTGATGGTATGAGAAGGTAGGGCCTGTAAATGTAGGGAAAAAATTACCATAACATATTCGAACCATACTCGGAATTCCAGAAAAAGATACTTCCGTTATCATTAATCATCGAGATAAAAAATTACAGAATGTAAACTATATGAACTGAAAAAGTATATTTACAAACTGTAATAATCAGAATATAAACATGCATACGATACCGAAGCGAGTCCATTCACATTCTCCTTTAAACAGATTCACTGCTTCACCGTGGGTGTTGGAGGATTGTCTCCCAGGGTAAAACGGCTCACTCGAACGGAGGAACACTGATCTTCATCTGTCTATCGAACTTACTGCGTTTGCCCCTCTCTCACACAATGAAACGCGACAGTAAGTTTCATATGCAATGAAAATTTAGTAGTGTTGTGTAGTCTCAAAAACGTGGAATGAAGGCACGTATGTGTAAATATGGAAAGACCTTCCATATCTACAACTCCCGAGACCATTGAATGATAGACTTCAATGGACCATCAATTGTGCATCATGGAAACTCTTGGGTTGATAAACGGACGAGACCTTCCAGTTGCTGCGAGACCCTCCGGTGTCCAATTCATTCACAACCCTTGAATTTCCAACTGTAAATTATTGGGATTGCCGTAAACTTCGCTAAAAATGACCTTCAAAGACTGAATGAGTTTCTAGTAACTAACTTTAAAACCCGGAGTTGCTTACTTCTGTAAATAAACAACCATCTATGCCGGTTTCCGTATCAGGTAATGAATTGCATTGTTGCAACTAACTCGGGAGAGTAGATCTATTATGGCTGACTCGTGCTTGCAGCTAGTGCTGCCAATCATCCTTTTAATGCAAAGCTGCTATCATTCCATGCTTTGCAGTTATCAGTCGTTTATATACATCAAGAGTATATTGACCTCACTTACTTTTTCAGTCGTTATGAAGGTGGCTCTAGTTGTTAACAGTTAGGAGCTTAGTTAGTCGCTATCCGCAATAATTCTGTTATAACTAACTGTTGATATCAGGGCATGTCACAACACGGCAATGCTACAATCTGACATCTATGGCATAAGCTATTTTAATGCTATTTGTGCACCCCACCATGAGAGAGGAATAGAGAAAATCATGCCAAGTTTAGGGAATTACAGGTCAAGTAGCTCGCTGTTGGAGAGCTATTTTTAGTCAATCTCTTAATGAATGTTGGCATTGGCAATTCAAGTAGCTAACCTTTTGGAGATGCTCTTAGGTTTTCCTTGACCTCTGTTGACCTGTACTGGTGCTGAGCAGGAATGATAGTTCATGACTGGATTTTACAGTTTGGGAGCATGTTTAATGTTTAAACCTTGATTCCTGATTTGGTGATTTCATAAAACTTTGTCTGGTACATGCTTGCTTATGGATGGTGCAATAGTTTGTAAAATTTGTGTGTGGTGCAAGCTTCCTCATGCTAGAGGTAATGGCAGAGGTCATGAGAAAATATGAAGATCATATCTGGATGTTACCATGTCAATTCCAAGAAAATGGCAGCTTGTTTCGTTAGGTTTACTTGATAGTTCTTTGCAGGATATTGTTCAGTTTCTAATGGGGAGATTATCTGGCATGGAATCCATGTTTCACGATGATACTGAATATTACTGAGACATCAAATAAGAAATTAGGTGAGAAAATCAAATTGCACAATAACTAGTAAGTAATGATAGACAAGAATTAATTGTGACCCCTAAGCTCTCTGCTGCTTGTAACATGATCTGAAGTCGTTCTCTTCTCAATGAGCACAGTCAGTCAGTGACCTGAAAATGATGATAACTGACACTGTTAGCACTAATTGCTGGTGTGCTAGTTTATAGGAATAAGCATCGTTAGGATGGGGGCTTAAGGCAGGCATTTTCATTTTCTTTGTTATGGTTCACCAGTTTTCCCCTTTTCAGCAATAGTACTCGTATTTGTTATAAGCATAACCCAAAGTAGGCTAGGTGCATTTGGATAGTTATTCTTTGAGAGTGGCTTATATCTGTGCAACTTTTCCTTAGTAAAGTGATACATAGAGCTCTGTGACAGGATGCAATAGAAATTCTTATCTTTCAACTATTGCACTGTGGATCAAAATTCGGAACTGGATTTTTTGGCAGATCTACTGCGACAATGTAATTACGTGTTTGGTGAATAGACAATGATAAGAGCTCAAAGAAGAATAACATTCCTTCCTAGAAATGGATAAGAGAACTGGCGAATTAAGCCAATCTGTTAAGCCAATTGTTAGCGAAATGCAATTTGCTGTTGACCTTTTGAAGCTATAGTCCCAACCATTTTCTACCTATCATCATGTCCCATGATAACATGTTATAGTAATTTTAATACGTAAAACCTTAAGGATTTAAATATTTCTTTTTGTTGCTTTTGTTCTATCTGGAAGGGGCCTTTATAATTAAATCAAAATCACCTAAGGATTGCCAAGACACCTTGAGTAAAGAATGCAGTCAAGAGTCTTACCTTCTTACATGCGGCCAAAAAGGATAATATTCCATATTCTATCTCAATAATTTTTAAAGGAGTTGTAAATAACTTGACGTTAGTTTTTTATTCTCATCGATTCTTTATGGTCGTTTATCTTGGAAATTGCCTGCTCCTCTGTTTTGTCGGCGCATTTTGATTATGCTATGTGATATACATTTTCAACAAATTACATGGTTTTTGATGCTGTGGAATGCTCTTGTAGGCTAGATCTTGGTCTCTTGAAGGGTCACTCAAGTTGAAAAACTTGTTGGGATACGGGGACCTCTGGGATGGTTCTTTGTCTTATGGCTGGGACCAAACATCAGAGATTAGTGCCGGGGTGTCTGTGCCTAGATTCAGACGATGGGCAAATCCGATGCAAGCTCGTGTATCTCTGCTTTCCCAAGATTGGCTGAAGTTTTCTTCTTACAAAGAGCGAGCTTCGGGCCTATCTCTTGGCCTACTATCATCCAAGAATCATGATTTGGCTTACAACCTTTCTTGGCGTACCTTAACGGATCCATCTCAAATGGCATCTAGGTCAGTGAGGAGGCAGCTTGGACATGGATTACTCTCAACTTTGAAGTACACGTTTAAGATTGACAAGAGAAATTCACCTTTGAGACCAACTCGAGGATATGCTTTTGTTTCTACATCTCAAATCAGTGGTCTGTACCCTGATCCGCGGAGCATACGTTTTCTGCGGCAGGTTTGTACCTTCAACTCGAGCGCCCTTAGTTCTGGTCTCCCCAACCCACAAATCCAAACTTTTATTGCAGTTGCATCAACTTGTATGCTGCTGCCTTGTTGACTGTTGAGTGTTAGCATTTAACAATAAGGAAAATCTGATCACATAATCATTATATTGTAAGTAATGTGGTTGAGACTTCTTGTGTAAATCACATGATCAATGTTATTTGATTTTACCAAAACTAGGCTGGTAGCTTTTCACAGTTGATTGTCAATACAGTTTCCTGGTTTCTGAAGGTGCAGCTTCGTATTAGAATAACTTGCTGAAGACGTTGCTTACTTCATAAAATAGTGATAAAAGAACACATTTGCACGCGCTTTCACGTTTATTTTTGTCTTCTTAACGAAGAGTTTGACTTCTTTTTTGGGAAGTCATAGATGTATTTGAGTCAATTACTCTTGCTGGTTGCAGCCCTTTTTCTTTTCCTGGAGATAGACTTATTTTTCGATGGGCCATAGTTGGCTCACTTGATTCTTTTGTTATGTTTATCGTTGTGTTGATTTTTTTACATAACTTTTTATTTATCCAATGTGGTACTTGGAATTTTTTTTGGGTTGGCCAACAAGAGTTGTGTGACTGGGACTGTGGCCCATTTACAGATGCATTTACCAACATAATGAATAATGACGTAGGCAACTTTATGTAATTTTGCTATTTTCATACTGTTAGCATCTATGCTGCCCCTGATTCTAATGTAATCGTGATTCTGGGCTTTCTCAACAGGAGTTTGATCTTCGTTATGCTTTTCCCTTGGGTTTTTATCATACTGCACTGAACTTTGGGGTCTCTAGTGGAGTTATATTTCCATGGGGAAGTGGTTCCTTGAGCAAGCCCTCGTACCTACCTGAGAGATTCTTCTTGGGTGGCAATTCTTCTCCAGTTTGCACATTGGGAGGGCCAACGACTCTACTGGGTTTTAAGTCCAGGGGTCTGGGCCCTACTGAACCGAGGAGACAAGTTAGACAGAACTCCAATGATGAAAGTTCTGACACTGATTCTGGAAGGGATTACCTTGGAGGAGACCTTGCTCTAACTGCTTTTGCAGACCTTTCTTTTGATCTTCCATTGAGGGTATTCCAAGAAGCTGGAATCCATGGACATTTTTTTGCTTGTGCTGGAAACCTAACCAAGTTAACAGAGAATGCATATCGAGAATTCTCTTTCCAGAAATTTCGAGAGTCTTTCCGAAGCTCTGCAGGATTTGGGATCATTGTACCCACTAGACTATTTCGTATGGAGGTCAGTTTCTTTCCTGAGATATGTATTTGAAACTGAGCATCGGGGTGATGGAAGAGAATTACACGAAAATATACTGTTTTCCTTTCTAATATGTTTACGCTTATCATAAACTACTTTCCCGTATGTTTGCGTCAATTTTTTCCCCTTTCAGTCTATTTAATAGGAGTGAAAATAAGTATTTATGATGTGACATCTGCCTGCGTTTTGAAGGCAATGTCTTGAGTTTTTATCTTTTTACCAAGTACGTAGCTGTTTTAACATTCACAATAGCTGGTTATAATTTACCTTCAATTATTTTGACAGCAGAATATTAGATAGGCACCCCTTGCGAGTCTGTCAAATAGGCACCCCTTGAATTTTCAAATACACCGCATAAATCTAATTCACTGTAACATATTTTGTTCTGCTATCCTTTGCAGCATTTGTTTAAAAACACACTCTCTGTCAAATGTTGTTGAAGCTGATCAATAGGCTATTGTTAATGCCCTCATGATAAACTTATTATGTGGATAAGAACTGGAATCCAATTATATTCTCCATTAATGATGCCACCTTTCACTGCCCCAAACTTTGTTTTTCTGTTTACCTTTCAGAATTCATAGGTCATCCCATGTAACCTCAGTAAATACCTTGGTTTTGTTGTCAGGTTAACTACTGTTACATACTAAAACAACTTGAGCATGACCGTGGGAAGACAGGCGTGCAGTTTAGCTTCTCTTCGCCATTATAAGATTTCAAGGGATATTTCCGTGTTTGATTTCCAGTAGGATTGAGCAAACACCGGAAGCCTGTCCATTCAGGTTTACTCAAGTGTTATGGGGCCATTTGAGAACTTATTTTCTTCTCCAAGCATCTCAAGTTATATTGCTCTTTGTTTTTTTTGATATCTAGTGGAGCGTGGATACAGGATACACCAATTGAAGTATCAGTACAGACATGTTTACCCAATTCGAGGGAGAAACAATTGAATAGTACAACTTCTGAACGGTTCAAAGGTTCTTAACTGTATCCCGCTTGTACATCGGTAACAGCAAAATTCTCAGGAATTTTTTTTTTTTTTTTTTTAAATGTTGTGTTTTTGAATTCTGAGTTACATTTTCATTTCTTGAGATTTAGAGAATAAATTGGATGGCTTCTTTTGGTCGGGTTTGCTGGTGTTCTGGTCTCTTCACTGTAACTTCTTTTTGCGGGTATTTGCTTACAGGTCTCTGAAACGACAGATTAAACTGTGTTTCTCCCCGGTATTATGGTTTCCAGGATTATGGCCAGTTTGAATGGCTATAATCCCTGGGTTGTCTCCACGTAGATGATTGTAGGATGGTCATCGTATGTTTGGCAGCTGTGACGTGTTCTTAGTTAGTGAGTGTTTTTTGTACTGCTGAACCCATTCTCTTCTGATTTATTATTAGCCCATTATGGGATTTGGGGGAGCTAGAGTGCAGTTTCCTGTAGTGCGGACAAAATGATGTTTTGTTTGCTTTGTCCTTGAAATTACGTCGTTTTAATTCTATACATTTTAATAACAATTCGCATGATAAGTTAAAACGATGTAGTTTTGAGAGCACGACAGGCTAAATTACATTGTTTTGTTCGCATTACACATGCACTACAGAGAACTGCACTATATTCTCCCTAAATCCGTCCTTTTTGTTGGTTCAGTTTTCTGGGGACGTGATTCTCTCTCCAAAATTGTCGCCATGTCCTAACTGCACTTTTAGCTTGAAAATTGTGTGACTTCTGAGTTCTCACCCCATCGTGTGACTGGCAGTGCTCGAGACAGGTAAGGGAAGAATCTGAGACGAAAGACCCTTGATGTGCATCTGATGTTATTAAACAGGTTTCAAAGGGTAACTGGTGAAACAAAGATAAACCTGAATGGACAGGCTAAGATTAGTGATCAACCAATATACATCTGACACGCTAGCTGCTTTTTTTTAAATAGGTGCAAAATGAGCAAAACATGGAATCTATAGATTACGTGAAGAGCACAAGTTAGGAGTAATCAATTGTAATGAGTAATTAATTCGAAATAATTAGTCTTAATTTCTTGTTATTTGCAAAGATCCAACATTATCTTAAGGGAAACCAAGTCTAGATAAATTCCATATATTGGGTGATCACTAATCTTAGATTGCTCATCCTTTTCTCTTTTCTCCACGTTACAGTCTCATACCATTTACAAGAAACAAGATAAATATCAATCTACAACAAAATTGGTCAATTACGTAGACTATCCCATTGTTTATCGAAAACATATTTACAGTTATTTTTGAGAATTATTTTTGACAATGTTGGGGGTAAATGCTTGTAGTTTTTAAATATGATCTGAAACCCTCTAGTTGATGATATTTGTAGAAGAAAAAGTCTTTGCACACAATTTTTGTGCACAAAATTCTGATGCAATTGTGTTCGGAACTGTTGAATGTATGTAAAATTCACAAAATAATGAAGCTTCACGTGCACTCAACGGTTTCGAACACCGTCGTATCTAGATCTGTGCACGAAAAGTTATGTGTGTAGTATTACTCTTTTCAGAAAGCTTAATAAAAACTTAATAACTGATAATTCAGTAGTGTTTTCAATAACGCAAGGTGTTATCCGTAATTGGAGCAATTCACAGGGATGTATTATTGTAATTTGACCAAATAGTTTATTGGTATTTCCAATCACAAAAAGTGTTGGAATTTGTAAAGCACGGTGAATAAATATGAGACATCGAATGGTCTCACGAGGCAATTGATTTTTTTATTTATTTATGAAAGTCATTCATGGTTCGTAACTCAAAAAGTTTCAAGAGTTCAGCATTTAAAGATCTAAAAAATGTGTATATAACCGGATCATTCCCTGTCATTCTTCTATGTATTGAAATTCTTCTATCACATTTTAACTTTCGTGTTATTGAGTGAGAGAGATACATACAGAACTCAATTCGGCAGATAATCGTTGTTTGGTGCTCCATCAGTCGAGTTAACCGTTGTATAGTTTTTTTTTTTTTCGAATTCGAGTATCATGATCATATTTTCCCTAAGGAAAGGTGTTATCCGTAATTTGAAAAATCCACAGGGGTGAGCCAGTATAATTCTATTAATGTGTATTTAGCAATGGGGTTGATCAACCATTTTATTCTTTGGTTACCATTTCACGATCAAGGCCGTCTATTAAATGGGCCCTACTTCCTTAATTACGCGAGAGAAGTAACGGCGGGTGGTGGGCTGTCGCTGACGTGGGCCCGACAAAATGCTTGACAAGGAGACGAAAAATACCTTTGCCACAATTTCATTCGAAAATTAATCCATCACTAATATTCCTTTTTATTCCCAAGCTTAGGTTGAGTGAAGAGTTTATATCAACTGATTAATACAATTTATCGAATAAAAAATTCTGTACCCTGAAAACTATATTTTTTTTCAAAACTAATGGAAATCAACCATTGGATCTCGCCAACCCTGACAAAATCGATGGTTGCAAATCTCTAATCACTTGTAGATGTTATACGAAAATCACTTTCTGTAACAATTACATTCGTTTTATTACCATAGCTGAGTTGCTTATATAGAGTCAGTTGATACTCTTGTTTCTCGAGAAAAGAGGTCGCAAAAAGAAGTCACGACTTGTGTGGACTTTCTACAAACACGGGCTATTATTACTTTGTAAACAAGTTTAACGAGTGAAATAAGCTTAAAACTTAGAAAAGCCAAATTATGTACAAGTTTATCTCATTTATTTTTTTATAAAATTTTCGATGGGTTTATATCCAATTAATTAAACTCAAGTAACTCATTATTTTTAATACTCGCAGTGTAATTTTATGAAGTTGAACTTAAAAAAGTAAGGAGCTTCCTAATATTTAACCAACGTATTAAAATCTTAATTTACCTAGAAAATGAATTTTAAACGAGTTTTTATAAGTTAAATAATAATTGAATTTGAGTACATTAGTTAGCTTTTAAGTAGATAATACAAAAACAAGTAGGATTAATTAACCTCCACATATAATAATAACTTATAATAATAATTTCTGCGTGGGAGCAGTTGTGATGATCACTGAGTCTCTAGAAGCTTCAACGGAGAGTTAAAATGATATATACATATATTATAAATGCATGATACATATGTTATGTGGAGGCCTTAAGCCATGCCATGGTCTCAACATGCATGGATGATGATGATGATGATGATGGGTGGTGGTGGTGTTGAGGGGTAAAATGGGAAGAAAGAGAAAAAGACAGACATGCTGATTCTTCAAAGGAAGGTAGATCCGTGTAAATAGGTAGGGTCACGTACCCCCATGCATACAAATTAATCTAGAAAAAAGTCGATATTTGAAAATTAATATAAAGAGGAAAGCAGTGGGAGGGGGAAGTTGACTTTACAGCTTGGATGCTTACTGCTTACAAGCTGAATCCTGCACACCAACCCTAGCTAGTAACCCCCCCTTTTTTTAATTATCTTCACGAGCAAAATTATATATATATAATTGCCTTTTTTATATCCATATATTTTTGTTATATGTATGTATAGCATAAGAATCTCAAGGGATTGTTCAAGTGGAGATCGGGATGAACTGTTATCACAGATTGAAGTCAAACCTAGACATACTTAGGGCTGTTGGAGGTTTGCCCGGTCGTTAACTTTAGGTCTCCGAGAAATAATCAGTATCAGGCGGGGCATACCCCAAGTTGATGGAATATCTCGGTTATAAAAAAAAAAATTGTATGTATAGCACAAGGCATCAATATATAACTGGTTGGTTAATGGGTAAGTGAAAATTTAACTTTAGTCTACACATAAACCTATGGGTAAGTGAAAATTTAACTTTAGTCTACACATAAACCTGACGAGACTCCCTACAGATGATTATGTGATACTAAAACTAATACTTTTACTATTTGAAGTAACATATTTTTATATGTATTTATATAAATTAAAGAACCAAATATACAGCAGAAAAGGCAAATGTTATGGACTAATAATTATTTTGTTCACATAAAAACACTCATAAACGAAGGCATAAGAACCAGATCCAATTTTGACTACGACTTGCATCACATCTACTTTGAATCCAGTCTATATATTTCACTTTTTTTGTCGACAAAGAATTTTTCTTTTTTGTATTAAAGGTAGAATATTACAATCAAATCCGATTGGTTTATATATTTCACTTTGTAAGTGGTTTTATGAGAGAGAATTATAGGTCCGTCACATTTTTTTTAATAGCAAAACCAACTTACCAATTCCAAAATATATTCATTTGTCATGGTCAACTGCTAATTGTAATACTGTATAATGTAAATAGATATAACGACAAATATATCTATATTTGGTTGTTTGTTAATTTGCTGAAGAGCTCATTAGTGGGCATCTATGACGCCAACAATTATTTGTGTATACCTGCAACCAAAAAAATCAAGAAAAATTTATTCTTTTTTGTAATAGAAGAATGGATATATCTCACCATTCTCTATGTTTAATTTAAGAGATCATTAGTTTTTGCAAATATTGTTACAGGGTAATCAATTTCGATATATTTATTTCCTATTAGCTGCCTAATGAGAGATAATGCATCAAGTTGTTCGCAAGGACCAACTTGATCCTCTTCCCCAGGGTCCCAGATGAGGAATTTACATAGAAAGTACAAAGAGTAAAAAGACAGCATGACGGTGTCATAATGGATAAACTCAAATCCCAACTAATTTATAGGATCCGATCAATCGACAATCATATGATACCTGAGGTCCCAATAACAACGAGATACTAACCAGAAGAAATGAAAACTATGTCGGGGTTATAAAAAACAACGGTACCTCAATTTCTTAAGAAACTCACAGATTAAACTAAAACTAAAAATTGCAAAAATCATCAGCATCAACATATATTCTTACCCCCTAATAGCAATAACAATACCAACAATCACCTAATAACAGCAACACCAGCATTTTCACCCACCTAATTAGGACACTTCCATCACCCACCCTTTACAACATAACCCTTGTAAAACTTTATTATTTATAAGCTCATGAGTACGCTTTCTGATCATGTATAGTCACGCTCTTCTTTACAAGTGAACTAAACATATGTATAAATATTTTAATCATTAATAACTAGTATGTGACGGGATTCGAACAAATAATTTATTAGTCTATCCTGATATCAAATTATATACCAACTGATTTAAAAAACTTAAATTTTAGGAAGAGGATAACTAATTTGCATCATATAGATATATACGTAAAAGTTGGTGACCATGTAATCATTGACTTTCTTTTTATGCTGGAATTCGTTATCGATCGCTTGGCACTCCATTTTCATTTACAGATCATCAATCACAGGAATACAAGAAAATAATATTCTGCACACACCCACACATACATATGTGTCCATGTATAGCTTTTTTTGTGTGGGAGTTGTGATTATATCTCAAGATGTCCGTGTTCCTGGAAGTTGGAAGGCAAAAATACCTTTAATTGAATTGTAGGCATGTGTGTGTGCCTATACAAATACATATAAAGTCCACATCACACGAGCAAAGAATATGTGGGGTTTTATTGCATGCATGCGTTAAAGTAAAATAATGTTTGGGTAAAGGAGAGTTTGGGGTCAAACTCATTGCATTCTCCCATGTTGATGACGATCGATCTATAACCCCAGGCATGATTGTCTTAGTATTTGACGATTATCACAAAGTTGTTACTCTCAACATGAACTTCAAAAACCCTCTGCCCACAAAAGAAGGCAAAAAGAAAGACAAAAAGTAATTAGTGGTTGAAGCTTGTGAAAAACTAGAGATTATGCCTCCTTTTTGGAAGCAGTAATTAGGTGCCGAAAGCGTAAACTGAACATGAGCATGTTGCCTTTTAATCAGGGAGTTGTTTGGTGAAATCTCGTATAGAAATTTAACCATGTAAAAATTGATGAAAATAGCTTCTTAGACAAGTTACAGAGTGGCTTTACTAGTCTCTACTGGAATTTGTGATTTGGGTAAAAATAATTTTGTCTTTCAAATACAAGCAAAGCCAGATTATGATGATCTTATAAAACTTTTTTTTTCTCAGCAAATTTTTTGTTATTAATCTTTGAAGAAGAATACAAAAATTATAAGGCGCCCTAGGAAGACGACATCACAAGAGCCAAAACACGAATCCTAACTAGGCTGGCACACGCACGACTCACAATCATTTGCCACTAGACACCCTAAGACAAAGAAAAAATACAAGGAAGATAGAAGAAACCAACCTATAGCGAAAACTAGGCTTTTGAACTAATCCCAAGCTCACCTAATTAAGAAATTGAAATTGTGGAGGATCAGATCGAGACAATCAGTGAGACGAGCTGAGTTGGTGTTGGGCTTGATCTAGGCCAAGTCCAAAGTCGTCATTTTTAGCAGATTGCGCCAAGTTCATACCAGACCCATGATTCATAGTCCAAAGGGGAGGATTTTATGGGTCCAAGTTGAGCTTAACCTTGACTGGTATTATGGTGTCAGATCGAGCTCAGACCAGGCCTATGACACATAGTGCTTCTCGCCCAGTCCAAGGGGGCACTTTATAAGGGTCCAGGTCGAGTCTGTGATCAGTTTATCGAGTTGAGCTCGTTTTCAACAGACCAAAGTCCATTTGACATTTGGGTGTATGGGTTACAGTACGTGATGTGTGTGCTGTTATTGATCATGTAATTGGGTGATATCATAACAGAATTGAGTTATGGGTCATTATCATCAGGAGGAGTGCTTCGCACATGTCAATCTAGACTTGGTGCTTAATCCAAGAGGTGTATATAAGGTACAATACTTGAGAGAATGAGGTACGCACAACTTTCTAACCCTAACTTAGTACTTTCGTTCCTTCTTCTTCCCCAAGTGCTGATTTAGGCATCAGAGTGCTTCCTGCTCAATCTCCGGCCAGTGGGCCGAGCATTAACCTTGATTGTGGTTGCAAATCTAGGTATCCAAACTTCGGTGTAGCACAAAATCATGAGTGAATTGCTAAATAGACTAAGACTCCGCAAAACCAAAAGATGACAATAAGATTGAGGATTACATTGACCAAAATTAAATAAGACACATTCTAGGCAAACCAGGAAATAGATGGTAGCAGACTTCTTTATGCAAGCATGATCTTCACCCAACAAGAGTCTTGGATATGGGACTAGAACTTTAAAAGGCCATGACTAGCATATGAATCTCAATGAGTTGAACAAACGCAAATGGAAATATATGCCATGCACCAGATATTAGGAAGTGAACATAACGTCTAAGAATTTAAACTTTTAAACTTTTCTTATACCTTCTAAGCATTTTATGAAATCCTCAATACCATAAATTTGGAGCTGAAAGTTACTCTTAATCCATAATGCAACTATGAACATTATGATAGCTGCAATCTTCTCTATCAATATGGACATGCTGGAGAAGATAATTTCGTTTTCTGCTAACCAGAGAGTCCTGATTGTAGTAAAGAAACAAGCTTCCATATGCTTCTTTTCAAATTTTTGAACCTTTAGTTAAACCTAAAAATTGAGAGGTTAACCACATGTACTAGGCATACCCACTAAACATTCCACCATTGGATGATTTTGGACCAAATATTCAAGAAAACATGCACTGTAATAAGAGATGATCAACTATTTAATGATAAGAACTGCAAAAGGGGCATAAGAGTTGACTCCTGAAATAATATGTCTTCTATTGAGCTCAGATTTAGTTAGAATCCTTCCTCGTAAGACTTGCTAGGCAAAGATTTTAGTTTTTTTGGGGCTAATGTTTGCCCACACTTGATTAAGAATCATGTTTCTAGAATTGAGTTGTAACTCTCATGTTGAATAAATTGATCTTGCAAAAAATACCTGATTTGTAACACTGTACCCCGATTTCTCAGAATATTATTAAAATTTTTTAATTCAATTATTAAGTCAATTGAATATAATTTATAGGGGTGTAACCGGTCCGGTTTGGTAGAATTCATGGGACTGGACCGGTTGTCCGGTTTGAAAATTTTATAAACCGAAACCGGACCGATTTTACCGGTCCGGTTTCGATCGGTTTAAGCCGGTTTCGGTCCGGTTTGAATTTTTTAATTTTTTTAGACAATATTTCGGACCAATCACAAAAAAAAGGAAAAAAATGAACAATTTGGAGTGAAATTTTCAACAATAGAAATGTATTAAACATCCTCTGAAAGATTTAAGAATTTTAAATTACTCTTATTTTTTATACCTAAACTAGTAGTTTTCTATTTTTATTCACTCTCTATAAATAGTGATTTTTCATTTCTAAAACATGATAATGGTCTTAAATCCTAATAGATTAAATGACTAATGAAATAATTGGTTATAAGTTATAACACATAAACTTAAAAATATAACATATTTTTATTTATAACTCTCATCCGGTCCGGTCCGGTTTGAACCGGTTTTGTATTCCTCCAAACCGAAACCGGACAAAAAAACCGGTTTCTTCAAAGTCCCAAACCGAAATCGGACCGAACCGAATTTTTCAATCCTCAAACCTTCAGTCCAGTCCGGTCCGGTTCGGTTTCCCGGTTTTTATTTTCACCCCTAATAATTTATGAAAATACCCTTTTATTATTAAACAATAGAAATAAAGTAATTCATAGTTTTAAAATGCAGAAATAAAAATGATATAAATACCTCATGGTGTTTACATTTGTTCATTCTGAAAACAAGAATTTAAAATACAGCTACTAAGGGTATGACAACCACATGCCGCCAAGGTCTTCTTCAACAGGTCCCAGCTCTTCATGCTCGGGTGAAAACTCCAACTGCTCCTCATCATCTGGTATGAAATACCAAGAGCAGAAAAGTTACTCCGTTGAGTAATGAAACTCAGTAGGAAAAAGTTACCGAAATACCAAATCCAAAGATGTAGATATACTGAAAGACATGTATAACTATGAAAACAATAAAGTACATAAATAAATTCACGTAGATTTATTTTACTTCTGTTATTTTAAGTTTCTAAGAATATTATTTTCTCTCGATATTCCTTCTTACCTGACTATCTAGAGTAGAGCACTCAGTTGATATTGTAAGGACCCGGAAAATTTGAGTTCTTAAAATAATTAATTGAAAGTTTATTTTGGATAAAGGAATTTAATTAATTGTGTTACGTATCGGATTTTAGTTATAAGACCCGAGCCCGGGGTCTTTGGTTTTATTCCGCGCGGGTTACGTACGTGGTATTTTTATGTGGGAGCCCATGTGGGGGCAAATAAATCAGATTTTGGGGGTTTTAAAGGGGGGAAGCAAAACAAAACATACCCATATATCTCTTCTCTCTCTCTCCACCATTTCTCCCTCCACCTTCTCTCTACCACCACCACCAAACCATCCCGCCATTTTCGAATCCCTTTGGGATAGAGCTTGCTTGGGTCGTGCTTGACGTGGAACCGAAGACGGATCGTGATTTGGAGCTCGGGAAGGAGAGATACGGAGCTTGGAACCTAGGGCTTTCACTTCTTCGCCAAATCCTTCGATTCAAGGCTTGAGGTAGGGATGTCTCACCTCTATTATGTGTATATGTATGATATTGGTAGTTGATTTCATGCTTGAAGTGGTTTTTGGTTGTGTTTTTGGCCGATTGGATCGAGAGGCGATATTTCTGTGCGAACTGAGATCGACCAAGTCGCTTGAGCGACTTGGGGTTCGCTCGAGCGACCATCGAGCGACCTTCGGGCGACTGTCTAGCGACCTTCACTGACTTCTGGCCCGTCCAGCGACTTTTGAACCGCTCCAGCGACTTGTCGGGCGACTTGTACTGACTGTTTTCACCATAATTTGGGATTCTTGGACATTTAAGAGTACTTCCATTCATACACTTGGTATGTAGGACATGTGACACAAGTGGGACCTTATTGTGACGATAAATTTCGTAGGGCTCGATGACGTTGAAATTATATCCTTACGCCTTTATTCGTATTTTCGTTTCTCTTTCACCATGAGATTGAATTGTGATTGGCGTGATATGTGTATGGTCGGTAAAGGGTCAAACTATGAATTTTGTGTTGCATTGACATAATGTGATTTCTAGCCTCCGACGGGAGTTGAGCTAGTTATATAAATTGTCTAGCCTCCGACGGGAGTTGAGCTAGTTTTATAAATGGTATTGCCTCCGACGGGAGAAGTGCTAATTGGAATATGGTAATTGGATCAGTTTGGAAATCGTGAAATGATCAAAGTGGTTGACGTGCAATGTTGGCCATGGACTAATGGATTACTTGTCATACATGCGTTGTTATGAATTATTCATGAAACATACCATATCATTCATATTCATGTAATATTGGTGTAGGTGTCTCTACTGGGCTTTTAGCTCACCCCCCTCCATCTTTCAGGTACCGTTCCAGAGGCTTGACATGGATTGCATGGGTGCATGGTGGTGCGTGTTTTGAGGAAGGCTTTCATACTAGGAACTACTTAACATCTTTAGAACTGTTTTTGAAAGATGTAAACTAATTCCTCTTTTGTCTCTTTATTGTATTTGAAAGCAAATAGCATTGAACTTGTTCAACTATGTTTTGGGGTGATAGGCCGGGAGTGCCACCAGTGAATTGTGATATTCGAAATATTGTATTAATGAGGGATTTTAGAAATCTTATTTTGGAAGATTGTGAGGTTTTGGAATGATGAATATGACTATGCTATGTGTAAAAAAAAATCAGGGCGTGACAGATATTGACAAGCCCTTGCCGAGACAAGGAAGAGAGCTTGTACCGTCTCCCGAGTCAATACCTATTTCACTCTAACTAGATCGGATAGAACACGTGGCTTCGTCATGTCAGGTAGCAACGAATCTTAGTCGCTTTCTCTTTACCAGCTTAAGGTTGCCCAAGACAAGGCCGTCACTCCCTCAGGGTCCAAAGCTGTCGACATAGACGTACCTCGAAGTCACTTCCAACCGAATACACCTATCTTCTAATTCGGGTCCTTATAAACAAACGGGACGACATCCATTAGGGCTCAAGCCCACATACAACGCAACTTGAGACGACATCCACAACAACACTTAGTAAGATGGCTTTAACAACACTAGGCTCGACGACTACCAATTATCCATTTTTCATTAAACGAACCTACTTGTTCTCTACTTGCTTCACTACTTATAATGTTCACTTAACACCTTCCGCTTCCGTGTTACGGTGGCAGTCGAACTGGTGTCCCTAACATGGATTCTAAGTTTTTACAAAATTCACCAAATCATGCATTGCTCAATTTACTACAATCTGACAATACAATAATCATTCAACGTTAAACAATCTGCACGGCGGCTTGAACACTTCATTAACCAAAATTGGTCAGCTTGACGGCTGTAATACCAATCGACAACAATATCTCGGGTAGCTCGACGGCTAACCTGAAACACCATTACTTTTAGTTTCATACAAACCTAACCATTATCAATCGTTCATATATACATCCATAACACCATTATCATGCAATAACATAAAAATTGTAGTCAACGTTGGTCAAAACGCTTACGCACAGTCCCACGGGGAATCGTGGACGTACATATGTGTTCGTGGATGCCTGTGCAGTGTGAGCATATAAAACAGTGGTGGTAGTCTGAATCTACTGCCCGGAGGCCCGAAAAACAATCTGTAAATTTCTGAACTTTAATGGGTCACTCGAGCGACCCAGAGCTTGTTTGAGGGTTTGTCAAAATATTGAGTTTCTGGATTCTGGTTAAAAAATGTCAGAATTTATCAGAATACAGACAGGTTGCTCGAGTGGCCTATAGCTCGCTCGAGCGAGCTGTCTTTTCCAACAACTCTGATTTTTAGGTTTTCGTATTAAGCTGAGCACGAACTCGACTATAAATTTTGGTTTTCGAAAGTAAAGCATAAATTAAGACTACATATAGTCACCTTATCAATCATAGATCATAAGCCCCCTATTATTTTAATCAATAACTAAGATCAATTTCATACTTTGAAAATAAACCCTGAAGTAAAACAACCCAAATCATGATTTTTTTATCAAATATCACAAGACAATATATTGTAAATCGTAGCCTAAGGGTTGGAAGTGATTTCCCCTATCTTAGTCCTGAAAACTAAAGTGACAAACGACCTCGATTTGGATGAATCGTGTAACGACAGAATCTGCTCAAGAACTTCTCAAACTTTCACACACTCTCTCTAACCAAACTCCCTGATTCTCTTTGTACGATTTTGTGAATGAAAAATGAATGACTACCTAGGTTTAAGTAGGGATTTCTCCCATAAATGCGTAATCAAAAACCATAAACTCTGTATTAGATGAAACCGTAACCCCTCCATTGATGACCATCAACACAACAATTTGTCTGTTCAAAATTCGAATAGGTCGCTGATGAGCGCACTATATTGCATAATAACGTGGCTCATTGTACTCAAATTGGCATTTATGCATAGGCAAATGTATTGTTCTAGTTAATGTTGCACGCGTAGTTGTCTTTGTGCCATTTCAGGTTTTTGAGCGCTAAATGAATGCCCAAAGGTTCCACCATGACTTAAGGCCTCAGAACCATTGGCGACATTGATGGAGGACCAAACGAAGGCTCGGGAGGAGTAAAAGTGAGGCCGGATCAAAGAGACAAGGAAGAACTAAAAATAGAATTCAGAAGCCTTCTCTATCGATAGAGGTTCTTCCCTATCGATAGAGCCCTATCAAAAGGACCAGAAAGTAGAGCCCTCTATCGATAGAGGATGAGTTCTATCAATAGGAGGACCTCTCTATCGATAGAGGTCTCTTCCTATCGATAGAAGACAAGATCAAGAAGACCAGAAGACTTCCCTATCGATAGAGGTTGCTTCCTATCGATAGAAGGCATGATCAAAGAAGACCAGAGGACTTCTCTATCGATAGAGACACACTCTTATCGATAGAGGCCCAATTCTGCCTGACCATAAACAAGGTCTCTATCGATAGAGACCCACTCCTATCGATAGAGCCCGTCTGACGCACATTAAATGCAGATTTCGGCTCCAGATCTTCACCACCCTTTTGGGATGATTCTCCCCCGACTTTTGCTCTGCAATAGGGTGTAGGGAGGTACTTTGAGCATGATTTGGTCTCCCATAGGCATGTGGATGGGAGAAATAAGTGTATCTCTCTCCCTTTAGTGATACATGGTATTGTAAGCAAAATATACATAGTTAGAATCAGATTTTCTTAAACCTTGAGAGCTTCTCTCTCTAGTCTTGGTGTTCTTCATTTTCCCTGAGATTTTCATCAAGTGTAAGACATTGTTTCCTTTAAAGAGTAAGTTAATCCAAGCTTAATTTAGTTGTGTTCTTGCTTTTAACTTAGTTTTCCGGCAAGTTGCTTTCTATATTGTTTTTCCTCAGATTTTTAGTATTAGTTGGTGAATCTCTCTTTGTTATTAGTTAGTGTGTTCATTCCTTTTCTTTCCATGTTTATGTTCTCTTTCACAAGCATGAGTAGCTAAACTTTCATAAGCTAGGTCTTAGGATGAAGTTTAACTAAAACTCACTCTTATTTAAATCTCCTAACCATTTTATAAGTTTGTTCTCAAAAATATTCAAGTTCTTATTTCTAGAAACCAAAAGGTAGAGTTAAGCTTTTGCTTAGTTATTGCCATATGTTTGGTATATCTAATACTTAAGCCTATGTCCTCCCTATTTTGGATTACATTTTCTTGAACTTGAATAGATTTGGAAACACATCTCTTGAGCCAAAAGACTGATTTTCATTGAATATTTTCCGATCTAGAAACCTTAACCGGAATCTAGGTTGAGTTATAAGAGGAGATTTTGTTTAAAGTAAGTTTGACATTAAATGGATTCCGAAGACTAAACTTATTTCTTTAAAACTCGTTTTAATCCCTCACCTAGTTAATATAGTTGTTAACCACACCAAACAAACTTTGAGGTTGACGTCCGAAACATCGAAAAATCAAATTTGCGAAATCTTTGAATCTAACTTCCTATTCCCCGTGGATCGATACTCCGGACTCTCCACTATACTTGTTTTAAATATTTTGAGGGAAGTCCTGTTTTATGAGAATTAAACCTTGACGCCAGGCCGGCGCCCTAACGACGCACTCTTGCTGGCCGGCAAGTCGCTCGAGCGGTATCCAAAAACAAAGGTCGCTGGAGTGGCAAGCTCCTAATTTACAAATTCTGAATTATTTAAATTCCAAGAAAATTTATGTGATATTATTTAAAATTAAATTTAAAATTAGGGTTATTACAACCTATCTCCCTTAAAGAATTTCATCCTCGAAATTTTCATAGTATGGTCTAAGTAAAATTTTTTTGGAATGGTTGACCCTCATTACATCCTCTCTCTCCCAGGTTGCTTCTTCGAGGTTCTGATGTCGCCACAAAACCTTAAATAGTCTGATGGTCTTACCCTTTAATTTCTTCTCACTGTTGTCGAGATTTTGAACAAGCTTTTTTTCGTACGTTGTATCTTCATCCAACGTCACATCTTCCCAGTTCAAAATTTATATCGATAAAGCCATGTACTTCTTGAGCATGGACACATGAAAAACGTTGTGCACTCGGTCAATTTGCGAAGATAAAGCCAATCGATAAGTCACTTCTCTTATCTTCTCTAAAATCTCGAATGACCCAATATATCTCGGCATGAGCTTCTCTTTCTTGCCAAATCGAGTAACACCACGTCTTGGTTTGGTCTTTAAGAACACGTGGTCACCTTCTTTGAACGCCAAAGGTCTTGTCCTTTTGTCGACATAACTTTTTTGCCTACTCTGTGTAGTCAACAGTCTTTGTTTGATCACCTTGATCTTCTTTGTGGTTTTCTGTATCAACTATGGTCCTAAGAAACTCGTATCCCCAACTTTAGTCCAACAGATCGGAGATCAGCAAGGTCATCATTCGTGCAAAACTTCGTATTGTGCCATGCCAATGCTAGCTTGATGGCTATCATTGTAGGCAAATTCCACCAACGGTAAGTATTGTTTCCAATAGCCTCGGAAATCCAACATGCATGCCCTCAACATACCCAAGTGTCTGACTTGTCCGCTTTGATTGTTCGTCAGTCCGAGGATAAAAAATAATACTCAAGTGAACGTTCGTCCCCAATGCCTTCTGTAGGCTCTGCCAGAACACCATGTAAAGCGAAAATCCCAATCAAACACTGCCATAACCGGTATACCATGTAATCGTATAATCTCCTGGATGTAATGCCAACTATAGAATTCCATCGTGTCAGACATCTTGATGGGAAAGAAATGTGCCGACTTAGTCAATATCTACCACAACGTATATAGCATTATGGCCTTACATTGATCTCGGCAACCCAGTTACGAAATCCATTGTGATGTGCTCCCACTTCCATCTCGGAATTGGTAATGGTTGAAGTGTCTCTCCAAGCTTTTGGTGTTCCTCTTTGACTTGTTGAAATGTCAAATACGTCAAAACAAATCTAGCGACATCCCTCTTCATTCAATTCCACCAGAATTTCTTTCAAAGATCCTTATACATCTTATTACCTTTCAGATGCACAACAAAACTAGATTGGTGGAATGCCTTCAATACTGATTCTCTAAAAGTCTCGATATTCGGTATAAGTAATCTCTCGCGGTATCTTAATACTTTGTTAGCCCCAATAGTCCAACCAGTCGTGATCTCTCTCGATGCTAGTCGATGCCTCGAAAAACCTATCTCCTGATCAAAGCCTTGTACCAAAAGTATCTCTCGGCGTAACTTTGGCGTAGCCACCAGGGCATTCAAAATTGGCCCCTCTAAATTCTCTGTCAGTTGCAACATAAACTCATTCACCGATGAATCCATCATCCTCCACTCATGTATGACCAAACTGGCTACTGTCGCCCTTGACTTCCAGCTTAATGCATTATCCACTATGTTAGCCTTGGTCAAATGATAAGATAGCGTGAATTTGAAATCCTCTATGTACTTCAACCACCTTCTCTATCTCATATTTTCAGATCTTTTTGGGTGAATAAATTCTTGAGATGTAAGGACCCGGAATTTTTTTGTGTTTTTAATTAATTCTTTGGAATATGTTACAGTGTGTACGGTTAATTTGTTTTATGTGATTCAGGACTTTTAGTGATGAGACTTAGACCTGAAAATTTTATTTCGTTATGTATACGTTCAGAGAAGTGTTGAGCCTATTTGGGGGTCTCTTCATTTGGCCTAAAATCAGATTTTGAGGGAGAGGGGATAATGCCCACTTCATTTTCTTCCATTTCTTTCTCTCTCTACCATAGCTCTCCATTCCCTCTAGAAATTCCAATGGTTTATCCAACCATTGCTCAATTCCTTTGAGATATAGAGTGATCTTGGTGTGCTCTATCCATAACCGAGGTTTGATCGTGATCTCGAAGCTCGGAGGAGAAGATTTGGAGTTCTAGGAGTTTGGATCTAGGGTTTCTTTTTGGAAAATCATCAAGATGTAGAGATTTTTAGCCTTTTGTATGTGTTTATGACATGTTTAGACATATGTTTCATGTTTATTTCGAGTTTAGTTGTTGGTGTTGTGGATTGGGAAAGTTTTGAAGAAATTTGTCAAAAATTGCGCATCAAAAATTGCGAGCGTCCAGACAAAAATTACAGAAGTTAAATTTGAGTTTTTCAGAGGCGAGCGTCTAGACAGAAGAGTAGGCATCCTGACGGGTGTCCGGACAGGAGTACTGGGCGTCCGGACGGACTAGGCTGATTTGTTTCGATTTTAGTTTTGTTCTAATTTTGCTTCGTAGTTCATCTTTTTACTCTATTTTCTTCATTCAAGGAGTGGTTTGTGTCATTTTATTCATCTACATTGTTTGGGAATTGTTTAGTTCGTGCAGGTATGGAATTATGGGTCGGGTTTCGAAGAACCTTGTATAACACTTGATATTGGAATTATATCCTTACGTCTTTTATACAAAAATCCATTTTTCCTTATCATAAAGTTGAGACTCTATGTAGAGAATTTTGGTTTGTACTCCATTGTAGAACCATGATGTTTGTGGTCTTCCTCTAGTATGTTATCCTTTGTTAAATTTGCTTCTGAAGGTACGTTTCACCCTATCTGACTTGTTAAATCGTAGAATGGTCTATATGAGATAGATAACATACCTCAATGTCGCATGGGAAAATTTTCCGATTCAGTCCACATTATGAGCTTAGAATGTGTGGTGTATGGTTAGGGGAGTGTGGTACAACATAGAGTGAGATATCGTATGTTCCGAACACTTAACTTGCATTTCACGGAAGTTTAGGAGACCCTATAGTGTGTTATAAATGGAAAATTGATAATAGACACGAGATATGATCGAACGTTGGGATAATCTGGCATTCGGAATCAACTGTCCATACTTTAGTCACCAAGCTCGGTCGCACTCTTAGGTCGAGACTTCGTCAAAGGGGGTGTCTTATTGTTTGACCCTGGTTTGGGTCACATGGTAGACTGGTTATGTGAGAGGTCATTTCTCTCACAAGTTTGACCTCCTCAAAATTGTTTTCAAAAGTATTTTCACCCGATTCTAGCATCGTAAAGAGTTCCCTTGTTCCATTGGCTAACGTTGGGCCTTGTCTTGTCGTGTGGCGTTGGGTCATTTTGTCGTTGAGATGGAGATGTAAGATGAGTAACCTTTGTATTTGAGTGGCTTACCTCATCCTTGACTATAAGATTCGTTGTAATAGAATGGAATTGGCCATGAAATATGTCAGTCTTGAAATGATGAGGAATGATCGGTAAGTAATCAGTTGATGAAGGGTGGTTCCATGTATGCTTTTACATTGTTGGTCATTGTCATGCCTTACTTGTCAATTCTCTATTAATTATTGGGATTTTGTGTGAAACTCTATGGCATGTAAATAATGAAGATTCTATGATGCGTTATGATAGAATAATGAATGTCATTGTGACACGATTCATTATGGTCTAGCCTCTGTGAGGAGACGTATTAATGATAAATGAATTACAATCTAGCCTCCATTAGGAGATGTATGAATTGATGCTAACCTCCTTACGAAAGTGGTATTAGTTATGAAATTGGTCTGGTTTTCATTCAGAATTGTGCTAGTAGACGACATAAATTGTCCAGCCACCATTGGGCAATGTACTAGCTAGTTGGAAAAGGTAAAGCAATGGAATTTGACATGTGAACTATAAATTGATTATTGAAATTATTATATCGTAATATAAACTGTGGATTGATTGTTGAAATCACTGTACAATGATGTGAACTGGCCCCATTTGGAAGAATGCCAAGTATAACAATGTGAAACTAAGTGAGAATATGTTGATTATACATGTGAGTCTTGGTATACATTACTTGAGTAAAGGGATTATGAATAAACATTGCGAAATTATTGAGTACTCGTCTTTGGCTTATCATTTTCTTTCTCTTGTGATTTCACTTGTGCATTATATTGGTGTTTGAAATGTGAGATGTGGATATACATCTATAAATTGACGAAACATGAAAATGACTTGCCTAGCCTCCATTGGAGTGTGTTATGCTATAAACTTATGTCGGTAGTGACGGTAATGACAATGCTATGACTACCTTCCGGTGTCGTACTAGAGATGAAAAACAAATTATGAGGATATAATTATGATTAAGAGCGTGAGTTGGGTATCAGTTGATCGATTTGTTCAATGATCAGTCCATGTTATAGATTTGTTAGCACGAGTTTCGAGTGTGTCCTTGTGACCTTGGTATGTTGAGGCATGGTAATACGAGATGGAACAAAGAGCGTTGACTATTCTCGTGAGACGTGCAAAGTAATGGATGACTTGGTGAGTGAACGTATACATGGTAGTATTGATTTGACGTCATCGAGTGACATGCTGATAACAAACATAAGTTATGGAATAAAAAATAACTAGGTCTAGTGTAACGGTAATGGAAAGTGAACCGATACTGAGAAAAGGTTGAATGGGTAAAGAATGGCGTGGTAAGATGACTGGGGGTGTCGTTTTGATTTATCTTGTGTTTCGCTTAAACTCATACTTGTGTTGTTGTCTAATGATCATATTGTATGCCTGATCCTTTCATATTCATACATTATCGGTGTAGATCTACTAGACTGTGTAGATCACTCTATTATTTTGCAGGTGTTGTCCCGAACGTCTAGCATGAGATGTGTGGCATGCAAGTGGTGGTGCATGAATTTGAAAGACTTATAATGGAAATCACTTAACATCTGTGTTTATTTTTTGAAAGATGTAATGTAATTTATTTTTAATTTATTTCTTATGTTTGAAACATGGTTGTGAATACTGTACCGTACCGGTTGGTATCGGCCGGTACGTATCGTTTTGGCATAAAAACGGTACCAAGTACCTTTGGTACTATACCGTTCTCAATACCGGCCTGTATTGGCCAGGTACCGGCCGTACTGACAAATACTGGGCATATCGGCTGTTACTGAATTTTTTTTAAGCCTTGCCAAAAAAATTAATTTTTTTGGACTTTCTCTCTATAATTTTATATATATATATGTATATGACCGGCACCGATACGTACCATACCAGTAAAAAAATCGATACTCAAACCGATTTGGTATTCAGAACCTTGGTTTGAAAGACAAATGTTAATATTTGACTTTGGAAATCCATTTTCTTATATGTAACGGGCCTTGAAGAGTCCTTTTTGGACGTAGCACTTTAAAACTCGACACGATGTTGTTTCATGAATGAAAATTATATGGGGATTATTGATTATCTATGAGTATTGTGAGGTTTTATCTATGATAAATTGTAATAATAATATATTGAAAATTGAGGGTGCGGCATGAAATTTTTGCAATCGGTGAATACTTCGAACTCCTCCCCATACAAATAGTGACGCCAAAACTTTAGTGTGAACACTCGTGGGTTAGGTAATTCTTCTCGTGTACCTTTAGTTGCTTGGATCCATAGGCTATAACCTTCCCGTTCTGCATAAGTACGCATCTCAATCCCTCTTTAGACGCCTCACAGAACACCGTGTAACGCATGCCCTTGTCCGGTATGATTAGTATAAGCGTAGTAGTCAGTCATCTCTTTAGTTCCTGAAATGCGTTTTCACATGTCTCGTTCCATTCAAACTTGACACTTTACTCAGTCAAGCGTGTCATTGGTTTGGCCATTGCAGAGAAATCTTGAATAAACCTTCGATAATAGTCGACCATCCCAAGAAAGCTCCGAACCTCAAAAATAGAAGTCGATTATTCCAATTCATCATAGCCTGCATTTTAATGTTATATACGGATATTCTTTCGCTAGACACAATATGTCCCAAAAACTTGACTTCCTTGAGTCAGAACTCACACTTGTTGGCCCTCCTACAAAACTGACTATCCCTTAGAACTTGCAGTGCTATTCTCAAATATTCCTCACGTACTTGCTCTGTTGGCGAATAGATCAAAATATCGTCGATAAAGACAACCACAAATCGATCCAAGTATGGTGCAAAGACCTGGTTCATTAAGCACATGAACACTGTTGACACATTAGTCAATTTGAACGGTATAACTACAAACTCATAGTGACCATAACGAGTTCAGAACACGGTCTTTGAAATATCTTCTTCCTTTATGCGCAACTGGTGATACCCAGACTTAAGATCAATCTTCGAGAAACATGTCACTCTTCTCAATTGATCGAACAAATATTCAATCCTAGGTAGTGGATACTTATTCTTTATCCTAACTTGGTAAAGTCACCGATAATCGATACACATCCTTAGTGTACCCTCCTTCTTCTTCACTAACAAAGCCGGTGCACCTCATGGCGACACACGCAGTTGGATATACCCCATCCAAGCAACTCTTGTAGTCGAGTTTTCAGCTCCTGCAACTCAGTTGGTGCCATAGGTATAGGTTCCGTCCCCAGTTGCAACTCAATCGTGAAGTTCAATTCTCAGTTAGGTGGCAATCCTAGTATCTCGTTGGGAACACTTCGGTGAATTCACAAACCACCTTGGATAAACTCAATTCCTTCCTATCCGACTCACCTAACTCAAACTTGCCAACTAGCATGATAACTGATCATGTCACTTCGATCGTGTCATAGAATTTGATCCTACCTATCCCCCTCAAATTTAAAGCACATTCCATCTAAGTGATGTTAAATCACAAGTCAAATGAAGCTCAAAAATTTCTATATCACAAACCCAACAAACTCTACCCACTGTAATTTGTCATCCTAAGCGTGATGTTAAATGCAATACTATTTTCAATTCTTTCGTTTTTAACCCGACTGATTGTGCACATGCAACAGATATAAATGAATGTGTGGCACCCGAGTCAAATAGCGCTTGCACACAAGTACTAAATAGTATGAGTGTATCTTGTATGACAGCTGGATCATACTCCTCTTCTTGTCCTTGAAGAGAAAGGCTCCTTCCACTTGAGGCCTGATTCTGATTGCCTCTTCTGTTCTGTCCAGTTTCTTGATCTTGTCGGGTTTGCTAGTTACACGGCTTGCCCTGCCCAGTAGGTTGTCCCCAGTTGTTCTCTGAACCACCCGACTAACCCTGTTACTTCGGAGGATGTCGACGCTGCCTTCTCATGTGGCCTTTCTCATTGTAGTTATAACACGTGATATATGTCATATCCCTTGGAGGCCCATAAGATTGCCCCTGACTACTGCCAGTTGGAAATTGACTACGGTTTTGGCTGAATTGTCCTATTCTTTGCCGCTGTGGTTGTGAGTATGGCTTATTCTTTACAAAACCCTTGCTGTTGATATTCAGAGTAATGCAAGACTCAATGAAGGTATTGATAGTAGCAATAAGAATTTTGCCTTTGGCCATAGATGATCAGTTGATTGTTTCTTCAGCAGCAAGCATAAAGTGACCCCAAATTTACCTTATCTTCTAAATTTATTCTGCACCCATGCATTAAGAGGAATGCCTAGACAAGAATTCCACACAAATCTTTCTAAATTGTTTGCCTCTCCCTTCCATGGTTTAACTTCCTCGAACCATCTTCTTAGCCATTCTTCTTTGATAATGTTATCTCTTATTTTCTTATTAGGAAAAGTAATCAGCATAAACCTTCCTCCCATAGGTCCAACATTGACTGAAAAGTCTAACTCTTTATTGATTGTCATGCTCAAGTCTTTTGTAGGGATCAACGAATACAAAGTGGCAATAGCACTCTTGAGTAACCATTCACTGGGTGACGGTTGAAGTCTAATTTCCTTGGGTACTAGGTTTTTTCAATGTTAGAATTGGTATCCTTTTCTTTTGCAATGGTATTAGCTCCATTAACTGCTTCTGTATGGGTTCTTGGATTCTCTATAGTGGTTTTAACTGTGTTAGTTTCTGGTCTCTGATAGTGTTAGTACTACTGTGTCTTCCAATTGTAGGAGCAATGCTTGTTATGGGCTTGATCAAAGGTAGCCTTTTTTTTAACTTTTAATCTTTTCTTCTCCACCCAAACGCTATCGACTCCAAAGATAGCAACGTCAACTGAAACATGACAGTCATATCAGACAAATCCAAGCTAGGTAACTATGGTGCTCCTCTTAGCTGGAACGAAGACATCTCTTACGATGTTGTGTTATTGAATAGCTTCCCCAGCCATTGAAGAGAGCATTCCTCTGGGATGTTGTCTACAAAAAGTGTGTATAACACAAGGTTTTGATTTCCTCCAGTGTTGGTTGTTGGTTTGGGAAGTTTGATCTCCATTTCCTTCTAGTTATTGGAATCCAGTTTCCTTCATCTTCAACTTCTGATGATCTCTTACCAATTTTCACGTTCTCTCTGTCTCTCTCCATACCCACATAGTGCTGCATGTTCTGTTTTAATGAGATCTCTCTTCTTCTGATTACTATCACTAACTTTTTGAATTTTTATTTGGGTACGTACAATGGGATTCGAGATGAAGGAATTTCAACAAAAATATTATGGCTATGATTTTAGCAATCTACCATTGTAAGACTTGATATTGAAAGAAGTTGTCAACAACTAGAGAACTTAATTTCTCTTGCAATCCCAAATAGAATTGTACCATGTAGTCGGTCCACACATGATTCTCTCATCGATGATCCAATTAGTTATTATAGGACTTGTGGAATAGTATGTACATGAAAAGAAATTAATCAGACACCCATAACTACTTTCTTGAAACACTTTTTATTTCAGAAAAATGGTTAGGACGTCTAGTTTATAAAATAAAAGTTTTTCAAGGGATTGTAGTTGCGGGCATCCAAGCAATTTGAATTTTTGCTTGGACGTACTATTTGACGAATCCTAGAATTTGAACCCATCGATTAATCGAGGAGAGAATAGGTTGTGGATGATCAACTGCATTTGGGAATGCAGAGAAGCTGATCGGTTCAGTACCAGAAAGGTACAACCCAAAAAGGGAGCTTGTCCTTGTATGATTCCATCTATTAGAAATATATTTTATTCATCCTAGGATGTTTAACATTACTCTCACTCTCATTAGTTTTTTTTTGATCGGCAAAGCAAATATTATAATCAACGGAGACAAGGATTACATATGGTTTCTTCACATATAGCTGCTGGCAAGGAAACAACAGGAAGCGAAGAACCTAAAAAACTAAAACTCTAAGATATAATAGAATTATTATTTCTGATAACACCTCTTAAACATCTTTTAATCTCATCTACCGAATACTCCTTAAACTTATGCTTACTTTTTGAGATGATCACATCATCTACCGAAGTATTATCTCTCACTCTCATTAGTTGAGATGATCACATCATTATCAAAAAGTGTTAAATGAGTGGGACCTACACCATCTCAACCAATAAGAGTAAGGGTAATGTTCATCGTCTTTAAAAGAGAATGAACAAAATTGCACTCCGTCTAATCAATGCCAAAACCAACAAAAAAAAATTCAAAAGAAACTCTCTCAAGAAACGAGGAAGGTTTTGAAAATTCCATATATCATGCAAAAACCCAATTTCTTTTGAAAATTCAGAGCAGGAGGACTTGACTGAATCTTATGAAACATAATTCACCAACCCTTATACTTACTCCTTTTATAGCTCTAGTGTAATACGCTGCGTCCTGCATAATATACTTAGGTTTGATCAACTGCTGATGGATGAATGAATGGTGATTTTTAAGGTGAGAGTTTGAAGATTATGATGGGGTGGGTGACACCTGATCTGAACCCAAATAGAAATCGCAGAATCGTTGACGTGGGAGGAGGAGGGTAGGAAGGACTGAGGAGTCAAGTAGGGACAAATCCGTGATTCTCGACACCAAAAAGACAGTCATTGGCATTTTCTTACAGTTCCCTTCTACTATATTGCCAGCCTAGCTTTTGTCCCCAGCCAAAAAATCATCAAAAAGTCTAGGAACATACACGTGTCTAGACATATCTGGACACATGTGTGTTCGGAGTTATTGAATATACACGAGGTTTACAAATTATTGAAGACTCCACATGCATCCAATGATTTCGGACATAGATGTTTCTAGATGTATCCGGAACATATGTGTTCCTAGCTAGAATTACTCAAAAATCATCTCTCCTTTGGCTTGTATGAATTAATAACAATTTTCTATTTATCTTATATATATATATATATATATATATATATATAGTACTCTTTGTACATGTATGTATTTTCACATACCATGCATACATGCATGCATCATACTCATTCACGCTAGCCATCAAAAAATTCGTGTCATTCAGGATATAAAAGTATACTACTATGAGAGAGAGAGAGAGAGAGAGAGAGAGAGAGAGATGAGAATTCTTTATATGCCTAGGGCAACAATTCTCATTCTGAATTAATTCTAGCACCTCTTTCTGCAAGAATTTATGATCAACCATCATCTAAAACCTCATATCCCCACGTCCTTTGAGAAGAAGATCATATCAAATTCACTTCTTAGATACCTTTACTTATCCCAGACACAAGAGTTGATCATTCTTTTAGAAGAGGGCAATATTGACCAAAACACCTGGAAACAAAGATGAAGGGAAGTGGAAGTGGTGAAGAATATTCCAACACAAGCCCTAGCAACAAGATCATGAAGATTGACGAAGACGAGGAGGGAGAGGAGATCGACGATGACAAAAGTATAACTAGTAAGACGATGAAGAACAGGTCAAGCTCAAGCAACAGCACGATTGAAGAAAGTGAAAAGAAGGGGGCTAATTCCAATGGATCCGGTGTAAGGCCGTATGTTCGGTCCAAGAATCCGAGGCTAAGGTGGACACCTGATCTCCATCTTTGCTTTATTCATGCTGTTGAAAGACTTGGTGGACAAGAGAGTGAGTACTTCTATGAAACTCTATCCTCCTTTTTTTTGGCTGTAGATTAGATGATTTTATATGAAAGATGTGTGTAATTGGTGTAGGAGCAACACCAAAGTTAGTTCTCCAATTGATGAATGTCAAGGGCCTAAGTATTGCTCATATCAAGAGCCATCTTCAGGTATCTTGATCTATATATAAACTCCCTATATGTCTAGTGAAATTTCTTAATATGTGTGCTTTAATTCACCAATAAAATTCTATACTTGTTCATGGTCATCACTTCTTGAATTTGATCAAATCAGATGTATAGGAGCAAGAAGATCGATGATCCCAATCAAGGTAAGATCCACTTCCATCCCTGTGTACCGAGAAATTAGGGTTTTTGCAGAGGTTTTTTTCATACATATTTTGACTACTTTTTCAGGGAAAGGGATTCTATTTGATGGTAGGGATCATCATATTTACAACCTTAGCCAATTACCCATGATGCAAAGTTTCAATCAAATGCCTACTTCCAGTTTAAGGTATGCATTTTGAAGAACATTCTTTGAAAAAACTAATTTTTAAAACAAAGATACTCACTGTTTATGTATCTTATTCATTTTTAGTCAAACCATTCCGGAGAATAGGAGAACTTATTTGGAAATTTGATTTAAAAAAGGGGTAATTTTCCAACAAATTAATGACCAAAAAACAGGATCCAAAAAGGGTCAAACAAACAAAGTTTTCCTCCTTTTTTTCTTGTTTAATGTGTGTGTTTTTTTTTTTACACAAGATATGGCGACGCTTCATGGAGTACTGCTCATCCCAGCCAAATCACGTATGGCGGTGGTATGAGGGCGGCTGCATCTAATGCAACTAGACATGGACAACCTTATTCTTCGACATTTGAGAGGATTTTCGGAAGAACGACAGATCAAAACAATTCACCGAATTTCGATTTCCATAAGCATAACTTCTCTTTCCACGTTGAAGGCCAAGAACAATTGCAATCTTCTCAAAATCTTGGATCATGGAAAACCCACATCAGACCCACCTCGGATGAACCCAAGACTCTCGTAATGCAACATCAAATGCAGAGTGCAGAGAAAAGCGTCGCGAAAAGAAAGGTTCCGGATTCAGATTGCCACCTTGATTTGAATCTCTCTCTAAGAACGAGACCAAAACATGAGGAGTCTGAGAAAGGGTTAGCAATAATGGAGGATGAAGAAATAGATAGTAGTTTAACTCTTTCTTTGTTCTCATCTTCATCCTCAAAGCATGCAAAGAAAGGAGGTAGCGATCTAGATTTGACTTTGTGAATGCAGACAATTTCCCAAGTGAGATTCTGAGGTACTTGTCCTGTCGACAAAAAAATAAAAAATAAAAAAAATACAGACCATTGTCCTGTACTAGCAATAGACAAGGTACGTAATGGCCACCACCACCTTCTATTGCTTTAATGTTATATGGATTTGTATGCATAAATAGATAATGAGTATTTTAAGTAAATGAATATTAGTATTTCTGTCAGTACTGCATATGGCATTGGGTAGTGGCCCTTAGGGTTTCTGATGATCAGAAAGATACCATGGCTCTTCAATCTAGGTATTTTTTTTTAGTTTCTGCTAAATAATTGAGTTTTTTCTTTATCGGCAATTGAGTAATTTTTATAACTAGGATTGTTTTTTCTGTAAGATCATTTTTTCTCGAAGGAATTAAAAAAATGATCTGTACAAAGTTGATTTTTAGTATGATTTTCTGGAACTTGTCATTGGAAAAGACAAGATTTGATCCACAATCTTCTCCAATATTTCATATGCTTGCTAGAGAGATACACTGATGTTTCCCTCTTAGATAACTGGGATTTTCAAAATAATAATTGCTGTTAATTTTCAGTTTTACTAAAACTTTCTTGTTTCTTTAAAATGTTTATTTCATATGTGGATTTTGTTTCACATTGCTTAGATATAAAAAAATTAACTTGCTTATTTATGCGAACACGCTAAAGTGTTTCACTATAATAGCCTGGCTCGGCTCTTAAATTACTCCGCACCGTTAGCCAGACAAGACGGCGCCTTATACCCGTGTTGTATCCTCTCGGGTCCATATATAGTGATGCTTTGGCTGTTTATCCGCATTAATTTTGTACCTCCTTCATGGATTAATAAAATTTCTTCTTTGTATCTCAAAAAAACATTGTTATCCTCATCAATCTATGGTTTTTTTTTTCTTCTAATCAGTAAGAGGCAACATGATCCTTCTGTTTGCTGCTTATTTGATTTTCCTCTAGCGAAGACATAACGAAAAGAAAATGCATGTGAATATAATTGCTCTTCTTCAATCCTGCACCACTGGGTTGACATATTCAGAAGAAGCTGATATTATCAAAGTTATTTTCATCCAAAACTATATTCTTTATATACCCTAGCTAGCTAATAAATTGTAGGGGAGCTGAAATTCAAGTATATATGCAAGGCCTGTGCATAGAAATTGATCTTTCATTTTTTGCGACTAGTTATTGGGTATGGCCAATAATGTTCCGCAGCACACATTATGTAAGTCATTTTTTATTTCTCGATAACTCAACAAATATATCTATTGACGTTAAAATTTGAGAAATTTGTTGCTACGTGTTTTTGATAAGAGTACAAGTAAAAATATCACATTGTACTTTAGGAGCGTTGAATAATTCCCCATTCTTTTGCCATGACAACGTTGAATTAATCTTGTAATGAACAGTGAGTCATGTTTCGTGCATGGGGTACGAAGAAACTGGTTCACAATAAAATAAAGGCAACATTTTCACTTTCTGTTTTTATTCTCTGGGTGGAGCTATACATGTTTCAAAGAGTACTGCAACCAAAAAGGCATGCTATGAGCTAACATCAACTTCCCTTCCTCTCTTATTATCTTTCTGATGCCTGCCCTATTCCTACCCTATTCTACTCTCTAGATCCGCTTCATTTTCTATTTTAGCTATGCCCGTTTGGTTAGATTGGGCTAGGCTTTCGGGCTTTCATTTATTTATTTTTTATTTGCGGCTTTTGGGTTTCCATTAGGTCTGTTTAGTTACCATGCCGATCAGGAGAAAGAGGAAGGCGCGACTTGTCTTCTTAATTTTTATCTTATGAAAAGCCAAAATATGGTTCTAATTTCCTACCTTGGGTATTGGAGAAATTGATTGAAACTTTAGTGGAGGCACCTATAGTTGGAGATCAATCAATGGCACTTCTCGATGTGCAAAAGATGAACTATTTACGAAGGATATGGACCCCATTTGATTTTTAATTTGGTTTAATGCCCGTAAATTAACCTTATGTATAGTACCCTTCAATTTTGAGAACAAGCCATAATATTAAATCGTTCTATTAGGATATATATACATATATATATATATATATATATATATGGGGTACTTATTTTAAGGTCCTTTCTATTAGTCTTTATTAAGTTTTCATCCCATACACTTTTGAACATTAATTTCCAGTCCTCATTTTCTGTAAATACCGAACCAGCCCCCAGTAAACTCTGACCATGGTTTATTCGGATTACACCATAAGCCCCTAAAATCACGGTGACGGAAAATCGATCGCGCCGGAATATTCGGATTACACCATAAACCACGGATTCAGGGTCCAAATGATGCCATCTATCACATACCTTGTTCACCACCTGCACAAAGTTCCAGCTGCGATCTATCCGAATTGCAGCAATCTTTTCATTATGCCTACAAATCAGTATCAAACCACCATCCATTGCAACAATCCTGTAGCACAAAAGGGAAAAAATCGGTATTACCTAATTTAAATGTCAAGCGGCAACGTGACACAAAAAATATAGTTGCCCCAAATTTACAATGTTCAGCAAATATACCATAATTACTCAAACATATTATCACTTCCAAATTTACAATGTTCAGCAAATATACCATAATTACTGAAACATATTATCACTTACAAATTTACAATGTACAGCAAATATACCACAAATTTCCTAATGTACCATAATTTTAACTTACCAAATTGACGAACATGGTAAATTCCCATTAAAATTTGAGTTATGGTCGTCCATGGTATATTTGCTTGATTTATGGTAAATTTAGACAATACGCATGGTAAATTTTGTCACCCCCATCAAAATGCGCATTATGGTGAATTTCGTAATCATTATGGTAACTCAAACATATTATCACTTACAAATTTACAGTGTACAGCAAATATACCAAAAATTTCCTAATGTACCATAATTTTAACTTACCAAATTGACGAACATGGTAAATTCGCATTAAAATTTGAGTTATGGTCGTCCATGGTATATTTGCTTGATTTATGGTAAATTCACACAATATGCATGGTAAATTTTGTCACCCCCATCAAAATGTGCATTATGGTGAATTTCGTAATCATTATGGTAAATTTACAGATGGTAAATTTTCACCAGTATGTCAAACCCTCTGGATTCGCTGCCCCATTTGAATCACAAAATTAGACCCACAATGCGTTAATCATCGCAATAAATTTCGGGTTTCAACATCAACCACCGTAATATCGACATAACGAAAATAATCATCAGAACTTACCAAAATTTTCAGTCCAAACCGGTGATTAAATACTTCCGGGCAGAGAACTTCAAGTTCCAATAATGGGACTTTACGGGGCAGAGAACTTCAAGTTCCGGCGATTGAACACTTCGGGCCAAAGAACTACTTTTTTCCGGTGATTAAAAATTTCGGGACAAATCAAATCCGTAACAAAAATAATCTGTGCAAAATTCGTGAAAAACAAATCAAATCCGTAACAAATCAAATCCGTGACAAATCAAATCCCTTAAAACTACCATTTTCGTAACAAATCAAATCCGTAACAAATAGTATCTGTAAAAAAATCCGTGAAAAACAAATCAAATTACTAATATTTCGGCCACATATAGTAATATTTCCATAACAAATGAAATCCGTAACAAATCAAATCCCTAAAATTAAGCCTAAAATGATAAACGTAATCCCTAAAATTAAGCCTAAAATGATTCTCCAGATTTAACCTCACCAAATCAAATGTTAACTACACAAAGGGTAACATGGTAAACCATCTCTCAAAAGTAATGGCAAAATTGTCCATCTACACTATTATAGGATGATAACATAATTCCGAAAAGTGGATGGGATGAAAAACTAAGTCGGAGGAGTAGAAAGGACCCTAATTTAATTTACCCTATATATATATATATATAATATATATATATATATATAATAGTATATGTTATTTAGAAACCCTAATGCTATATATTTGTATGATGAATAGCTTCATATAAGTTGGCCTTTGATGATGACAACACTAGGCATGTTGGATCCCATCTCAAAGGACCCATATCTAGAATTCCATAATGCCAGTCCGGCCCACAAGAATACCTGGAAGCATTGGATGAAAGCCTAAGAATGTGTTTAAATCAACTAATATTAAAAAAAAAGTTCAGACAAAATTACTTATATAGGACAATACCATTGATCCAAATCCACATAAATCACAGGTGGTCAGTGTAGTAGGCCTGTTTTTTGGAGGTGGACCATAACAACTGCAATCCATAGGAACAAGGAGATGGGGGTACAAACCATATTCTTTCAGAGAAGAAGGTGGGTTCATCTCAGTTTGATGGCATTCAATTAATGGTGGACCTAAACCCAGAGGAATGTAGTGTTGGAAGAGGATGGGTTTGGACAATATTTTTGGAAGAGAGTAAAACACTTAAGACAAGAATGAGAAGGAAATACTTGTATTACACTTAGACTCAAACCTTTTAGTTTATACAAAATGGCTAAAGCACACCCCTATTTATACTACTCCAAAGATGATTCTAGACCTAGATATTTATCTTACAAAATAATATTTTATAGCACATTCTAGAGGCATGTGACAAAATATAAAAAATCTAGATATTTCATAAGAGTTCTCTAGAACTCTTCTAGAAACAACATAATCTAGAAACTTGAAAATATCTTCTTCCTTGGGCCTTTTGTATTGGGCTTCTCTTGGGCTTCATATATTTTTCTTTGGGCCAAATCAAGTTTATATTTCAACATCCCCCCTTAAACTTGATTTAGCAACTCCAAGGAAAGCTCTTAGCTTGAAAAAGATGTCATGCTTAAGCGGTTTGGTTAGAATATCGGCAATTTGATCTTGTGACCTTGTGAATGTCATTCGGACCTCCTTGTTTGCCATGCACTCTCTTATAAAGTGATATCTTGTATCAATGTGCTTGCTTCGATCATGGAAGACCGGATTCTTTGCTAGTGCTATCGCCGATTGATTATC